>CAIGQZ010032389.1:360642-393850 GCA_903798205.1 Danio tinwini
TAGGTAGGTAGGTAGGTAGGTAGGTAGGTAGGTAGGTAGGTAGGTAGATAGGTAGGTAGGTAGGTAGGTAGGTAGGTAGGTAGGTAGGTAGGTAGGTAGGTAGGTAGGTAGGTAGGTAGATAGATAGATAGATAGATAGATAGATAGATAGATAGATAGATAGATAGATAGATAGATAGATAGATAGATAGATAGATAAACTTTTATATGTTTTAAAAATTTAAAACTGCTTTTATTCTAGCCTAAATAAAAAATATTATCAGACATACTGTAAAAAGTTCTTTATCCTGTTAAACATCATTTGGGAAATATTGAAAAAAGAAAACAAAATTTAAAGGGGGGCTAATATATATATATATGGACAGCACCTATTATAATATATAATATATATATATTATCAACTGTATATATTGTATATATACAGTTGAAGTCAGAATTATTAGCCCCCCTTTGAATTTTTTTTCTTTTTTCAATATTTCCCAAATTATGTTTAACAGAGCAAGAAAATTTTCACAATATGTCTGATAATATTTTTTATTTTGGCTAGAACAAAAGCAGTTTTAAATTTTTTAAACACCATTTTAAGGACAAAATTATTAGCCCCTTTAAGCAATTTTTTTCGATAGTCTACAGAACAAACTGTTTATACAACAACTTGCCTAATTACCCTAACCTGCCTAGTTAACCTAATTAACCTAGTTAAGCCTTTAAATGTCACTTTAAGCTGTATAGAAGTGTCTTGAAAAATATCTAGTCAAATATTTTTTACTGTCATCATGACAAAGATAAATAAATCAGTTATTAGAGATGAGAAATAAACAGGGGGGCTAATAATTCTGACTTCAACTGTAAACAGTATATGTATCATCTTTATAAATGATGAAGTGCACTCACTGCAAGGGAGATTGTCTTGCTCTGAGCTGAGGTACTCCATGCTACTGATGCTGAGGATGGGCCCCTGAGAGCCTGGCAGCCGGATCTCAGAATCGGAGAGGCCCTGGATGGGGCCGCTGGGGTCTAGAGAGTGAAGTCCACAGGCCAAGGCCACATCTGCACACAGACCAACAGTTCTTGATACACTGAAGCTTGCACTGGATTGCTCAGCTCACAAAAAGTCATCGACATAACTTACACAACATATACATACGCAGAAGCAGTTTCATTCACACACACTCATGTAGCTCCATCTGCGCTGTTCCATGGCTAGTGTGAAGTGGGAAGGTGTTTGTGAGTTTGACTTTGAGATTGCTCATTTGGGGATGATATTTGAGATCTCCATAGGGGTGCCAGGAAGTGAACGGCTATACATTGTGCTGATCGCACACCTCTGGCTTTTAGTTTCTGTTTGTTAACTTCCAAAACATCCCAGAGAGCTGAGCCAGGGTGAAGTCTTAATATTTAGGAGTCATTTTTTAGAGCTTATTTACAGTGATGGACATAAGTTTTGAACACATCATGTTTTTTCTGGGAATAATATTTCTAAAGAAGCTGTTGACATAAAATTAAACCAGATTTTAGTAAAAACCCAAACAAGACAAACATAAAAAAATTACAAATCTGAAAAATGAGTTGTGTGTAATAACAATGAAATGACAAAAGGGAAAAATTTGTGTACCACTGAAATGTATTTAATGCTTTATGTAAGAGGCTTTTTGGTGATGGCAGCTTAACGACGCCTTTTGTATGGAGAATAAAGTCACATTGCTCAGGTCAGATTTTTTTACAGACTTCAACAGTGGGTAAAAATCTTGATGTTTCTCTGGGTCTCTTCCCAGTGTGCCTCATGCCTGCTTTTGAGTGACGCTCCTGGCTGTTAGATCGCCCCCTGGGGACTGACTGCAGTACAAATTATAAAACCGGCCTCCTCTGTCTTAACTAACGAGACATGAGCCCAAAAAAAATAAAATAAAAAATACACTTGCAATAAAATTTCCCGAAAGATGGTTTTGGTCAATTTAAGCACTGGTTAAGCTGATTCAGGCTTTCATTTTTGGAAACAGTATGTTTTTAGCAAATAATTTAATGCTATAAAAACGGGCCATTAGAGCTTCAGGAAGTGATTGAAGTACCAATGTTCGATTTCTCTGTAATTTTATACATGTTTTTAAATGTAAGTGCTTATATTTATTTAGCGAGCCTTCGTTACAGTGCAGATATGGGCGGTTAAATGTTGGACAATCTAGCACACCCAATTCACCTATACCACGTGTCTTTGGACTTGTGGGGAAAGCCGGAGCACCCGGAGAAGCAAACGGGGAGAACATGCAAACTCCACACAGAAACACCAACTGACCCAGCCGAGGCTCGAACCAGCACCCTTCTTGCTGTGAGGCGAACATGCTACCCACTGTGCCACCGTGCAGCCCTTGTTTAGGTGAACTATAGCATTAAAAGAAAAACAAGAAAGTAGTGATGACTGACTGTTTACTACCTTAAAATAGTGAATGACACCTATGCTGTTCTCATCACAGGATTGACCTCAGATTGTGTTAACTGATTTTCAACTCATTTCCCAATCTTAACCACCATCATCAGTCTAGCAGTCCTCCTTGATTCTCTGCATGCATCTACTATCATTTGCGTATCATTTGCTCTGTTAATCTCTATTGGATGATGATATTGTCTCATTATGTAACTAAACTGTTTCTAAAGCTGTCTGCTATCGGTTCACTCATTTCACGCTTGATTAACAGATCTCTCGCCTTAGGCACTGTTTCATTAAAACTAAAAATTGCTGCTGACACCCTAATTCTCAGGAAACTTTCTCTAGGTCTTTTCGAGTTACGTAATTACAGACCGATCACAAACCACTGCTGAACAAAGCTGTTGCCTCTCAACTTGAAGCACAGCAGGTTTCATATATTCTACACAAGCGGAATATCTTCCTTTACATGGCAGAGACAGCTCTCCACATGGTCATAAATGACCTCCTCCTTTTTGCTGAATCAGCGGTGCTTAATATTCAACTCCTTCTGGACTTCAAGTCTTTATTGGATTCTGTCTTTTGGACGCTGGCATCACAGAGAATGGAAACTCTCCTCTGATTCAGTTCTTCAATGACAAACAGCAGTTTCTTTCTCTTCTGAAACATAAATACTGCAAAACCCTGATTTCAGGGGTGGCACTCAGGGCTCTGTTCTTTGACCTCTTTATTTAACCCAAACTGTCTGTAGATTTTAATAAAGTGCAAATTAGGGGTTCATTTCACTCAGAAACATACACTATCTGACATGCACTACCTGACAAAAGTCTTGTCGTCCATCCAAGTTTTAGGAAGAGCAAATAATAACTTCTAGTTGATCATTTGGTATCAGAAGTGGCTTATATGAAAGGCAAAGGCCTCTAGATTACACTTATTTTACCTAAATAAAATATGATCATGTCTTGATTTTTAATTATTTAATTAGGACAGTAAGGTTTGACTTTTCTTAGACACAAGTCTTGTCACTATTACAGAATAATGTACAGTACAGAATATGAAGTCATGATGCAGTGAAAAAATAACTAATATTATGTATGTCTCCCATGAGCTTGGAGGACTGCATCCATACATCTCTGCAATGACTCAAATAACTTAATAATAAAGTCATCTGGAATGGCAAAGAAAGCGTTCGGCAGGACTTTCAGAGTTCCTCAAGATTATTGGATTCATCTTTAATGCCTCCTCCTTTATCTTACCCCAGAGATCAATAATGTTCATGTCTGGTGACTGGGCTGGCCAATCCTGGAGCACCTTGTTTTTCTTTGCTTTCAGTAACTTTGATATGGAGGCTGACGTAGAAGGAGCGCTATCGTGCTGAAGAATTTGCCTCTCCTGTGGTTCGTAATGTAATGAGCAGGACAAATGTCTTGATACCTCAGACTATTAATGTTGCCATCCACTCTGCAGATCTCTCGCATTCCCCCCTACTGAATGTAACCCCAAACCATGCTTCTTCCTTCACCAAACTTGACTGATTTCTGTGAGAATCTTGGGTCCATGCGGGTTCCAATAGGTCTTCTGCAGTATTTGTGATGATTGGAAAGCAGTTCAACGGATTATTCATTAAAAAATTCTACCTGTTGCCACTCTCCTCTTGAAACTCTCCTCTGGTTTAGTTCTTCAGTGACAAAGAGTTTGTTTCGTTCTCCATGTTTTCTGGGGTGTCCCTTAAGACTCTGTTCTAAGACCTCTTTCTTTTCTTTTATATATATTAATAAAAGGCTAATTCTTTTAATTTAATTACATGAAGTTTACATTAAATTACATGAAATTACATAAAGACACTATTAGTTTGATCATTTTGTATGTTGTGGCCATTCAAAATTAATCATGTTTTGTCTAATTAATTAAACATGTAAACACCGAAACCTAAATCAGTCTATAAACACTATAACACAAATTTTAACACTAAATTTAAACACTATAAAGCAATCTTTGCCAATTCATCTGCATGGACAAGCACCACATTTTCAGTTCAATGCACCAAACAAATAAAAGAGGAAGCAACAACCATATTTTGTCACCTGTAGAGCTCTGTTTCAGCTTCTCGTTTTTCTTTTTCCTCCATTTCCACGGCCTGAAGATGCGTCCCAGCGTTGCCAGTTTGCTATGGCGGCGGATGGGAGGAGTGTGGACTCCACTCACCAAACAGCTGGAGCGCAGCACCTTCTGCTGCTCCATCACATCTGTGAAAAAACACAGCACAGACAAGAAACATCAGCGCTTTGCTCCTGATTTTAAACAGAGCTAGTGAGGTCCATGAGGCTGAAACTGGCTGCTTCATTTAGAGGAGAGTTTAATCTGATTCAGGCCATGTTTCAGTGGATTTATTTGCCGAAAGCCCATTCTGCTCATTTACAACTGTGCAAAGCAGATTAGAATACAGATGGTGACACATTAATCATCAATATGGAGAAATTCAGGTGAACTTTAAAGAGTGCTTGGAACTAAAGCTGTTTTAGGGGCGCTTTAAATACATCTGTATTATTTTATTGAGTATTTAATCATAAATACTTCCACTTGAAATACTTCTGTTGTTTTATTCATTCATTCATTTTCTTTTCAGCTTAGTTCCTTTATGAACGTGCCACCCACTGCACCACCGTGCAGCTGTTTTATTGATTATTTGATTGTATTTTACTATGACACTATAATGGTTGTTCTGTATGATGATTTTTATATGTTTCTTTACTCATTTAAATGATAATCATTTAAGAAACATTGAACAATTCAATTTTAATACTTATTTTAATTTGACACACTGTTGATTTATTTTGAAGGATTGACTAAACCTACTCATTTCAGAAGCAATCAAAAGAATCTATCAGAAGCAATCGCGCTTTACATTTTTTTTTATTACATTTTATTCTGTTTTACATTCTGTTTTTATGTTGTTTAGTTTTTAACAGTAGTGCTTTTTGTCAACATCAACACAGTATTTCATACTATTTTCTAACAAGGGGCTTTTTAATATTTTATTACTTGTTGTATTTTTTATTTAATCTTACTTTATTTTATTTTTAAATATTGAAGTCTAAATTTTAGCCTCTTTTAATTTTTTTTCCTTTTTAAATATTTCCCAAATGATGTTTAACAGAGCAAGGAAATTTTCACAGTATGTCTGATAATATTTTTTTCTTCTGGAGAAAGTCTTATTTGTTTTATTTTAGCTAGAACAAAGGCAGTTTTAATTTTTTTTAAAGCGATTTTAAGGTTAAAATTATTAGCCCCTTTAAGCTGTATATTTTTTTCGATAGTCTACAGAACAAACCATCGTTATACAATAACTTGCCTAATTACCCTAACCTGCCTGGTTAACCTAAATACAGTTTTTCTCAGTGGCTTTGGTGCATTTCTCACAACACTATTTGCAACAAGATAGTCAAATGGCTTTGTCATGTTTTCATTATGACACTTTACTCTGTACATTTTATCCAATGCAAAACAGTCAGATTTTGGTGACACGTCCTGAAAATGCTCAAGACAGCGCTATATACTATTTGCACAGCCATTTAAAAACTACAGTAAAGTTAGACATCACTGCATTTAGTGAGGTATCTGAGTACAAGACACTGAATATGTATGTTTCACATTTTTACTACATTTTTACTGCATTATTTACAACAAACATAAACTTCCTTTGGGTAGAGCTGTACACAACTGTAAACAATATAGCAGTACATATTGATACTGAACCTACAACATACACAGGTCTGTAAATCATTCATCAAATTGTTCAATTTAGAAGACATTTTCAGGATTAAAAAAAGTTTAAAGTTTTTAATAAAATGAGCTTGACAGATTTTGACAACTAGTTCAACATTTGTGTATGTAATGACTCAAGTAGTGAAATGAGGACTAGTAGTTTTATATAGATTGACTATTCAGCATCCACAAGTTTAGTTAATTTTGACTGACATGACATAAGCAAATGATAATGTTTTAAAACAGCAGAGAGTTGTATAAAAGCAATTGAAGCATGTCCAAAAATATTCACAATTTGTTGGAAGGAATGAGAAACTGCTACTATGATGTGCACAAATGACTAATTGTTTTGAGAAATGCATTAACTGTTGTGCAAATGTAAATAGTGTTGTGAGAAATGCACCAAAGCCACTAAGAAAAACTGTAACCTAGTTAAGCCTTTAAATGTCACTTGAAGTGTCTTGATAAAAATCTAGTAAAATATTATTTGCTGTCATCATGGCAAAGATAAAATAAATCAGTTATTAGAGATGAGTTATTAAAACTATTATGTTTACAAATGTGTTGAAAAAATCTTCTCTCTGTTAAACAGAAATTGGGGAAAATATACTGGGGGCTAATAATTCAGGGGGGGTCATAATTCTGACTTCAACTATATCTTAATTTTTATTTATTTATTTTTGACACTACTATATTTTGTTGCTGAATCTAAATACTCATTTTTAAAGCGATTTAAATGCTATAACTATGTCTATAAATTTAAATACACTTAATTTTAGTTTATTTTAGCCAGATCGATTCCACCGATACTCATTTTAGAAGTACTTAAAAGTGCTTTCATAATTAGTTTTTATTTTATGTTGTTTTATAATTCAAGATAGGCAGTTTATCAAGTAGTTCATTATTTCATATTACTTAATTTAATATATTAGGGCATAGCGATGCAGTGGTGCAGTGGGTAGCGCTCTTTTTATGAATAGTGTTTAGTTGGCATTTCTGTGTGGAGTTTGCATGTGATGGGTTGCAGCTGAAAGGGCATCCACTGCGTAAAACATATGCTGGATAAGTTGGCGATTGATTCGGCTGTGGAGACTACTGATGAATAAAGAAAATAAGCTGAACGAAAATGAATAAATGAATGTTTTATTGTATTTTATTATGACACTAATTCTGACTGTTTTGCATGATCAAGCCTAAACTGGTGATTTTTTTAAATGTAT
Organism: Danio tinwini; assembly: GCA_903798205.1. Classification (NCBI taxonomy): domain Eukaryota; kingdom Metazoa; phylum Chordata; class Actinopteri; order Cypriniformes; family Danionidae; genus Danio; species Danio tinwini. Next base: position 368,050 of record CAIGQZ010032389.1, read on the forward strand.
CTTTTTATATTTATTTAAATGATATATATTATTTTTCTTATTTTAGAAGCACTGAATGATAAAATGTTAATATTTTATTTTAAAGGTGATTTAGTGTGTAGTAGAATTGAAATATTTTAGTGTAAAAAAATGTTTTAGAATTGTATTTTATTCAGTTTTATATTTTGTTTTTATGCTGTTTAATTTTTAACAATAATGCTTTTTGTCATGATAGGATCGACACAGTATTTCCTACTATTGTCCAACAAGGGACTTTAAATATTTGAATACTTTTTTAAAATTTATTTAATCTTACTTTATTTTATTATATTTCGACACTATTGCTATAAATACAGCACTGTATTGCTGAAGCAACTGAAAAAAAACCTCATTTTATTTATTTATTTATTTTGACACTACTGTTTTATTTCAGCCTGACCTCGCAATGAAACATAACTATTTTACGTTTTGTCAGTTTAGTGGCTAATTCATGCAAGTTTAGTCATAGGAAAATGTAAGATTTTAAAAAGGAGGCGTGGCACCTAACCCCGCCCCTAAACCCAACCGTCATTGGGAGATGAGCAAATCGCATTAAATTGTACGAAAGAGATTGTATGAATTCATACGAATTAGCACAAAATCAAAAATGTTACAAATTGCCATGAGATTGTGTTGTTTATTTTGTCGCTGGATCTCAGTACTCATTTTAAAAGCAATTTAAATGCTATAACTGCCTATAAATTTTTATAAATTTAATTTTAGTTTATTTTAGCCAGATCGATTCCACCAATACTCATTTTAGAAGTACTTAAATGCTTTAAAATTTATATATATTTTATGTTGTTTTATAATTCAAGTTCATGAAGTAGTTCATTATTTTATATGATTTAATTTAATATATTAATTACACATTCAGTAGTTCTTTAATTTATTAAATTATTATTCTTTAATCATTTTCCTTTGGCTTAGTTCGTTTATTCATCAAGGGTTGCCACAGCGGAATGAATCGACAACTTATCCAGCATATGTTTTACGCCGCAGATGCCCTACCCAGTACTGGGAAACACCCCTACTCATTCACGCACATACACTACGGCCAATTTAGTTTATTCAAGTCACCTACTGTACAGCGCATGTCTGCTGGGGAAAACGTTGGGGAACTGATAGGGAAACCGGAGCACCCAGAGGAAACCCACGCGAACACGGAGAGACCATGCAAACTACACACAGAAATGCCAACTGACACAGCTGGGACTCAAACCAGTGACCTTCTTGCTGTGAGGCTAACCACTGAGCCACCGTGTCACCCTAATATGTCAAATTAAATAACTTTATCAACTAAAACTATGCTACAAATTTCCCATTATACTTAAGGTAACATAAAATCTGACATGTATAAAAATAAAAGCTAATATAAAGAGTACAGATGCAAAAACCTCTAAATGCTGTCTGAAATTTCCTTCTAAAACGAGCATTTTTATCAGGCTTCTGTGTGTAGGTTCAGTAATTTCACTTTTATGGCAAAAAATAAGTTCTATTCATGGTCTTCAAAGTGAAATACCTCAACATAAACAGAGGAGGCTGAAAATAATGCTCATGTGTGATGGACATGTCAGTATATGTACTATTTGAACAAAGATTGGATAAACTCAAATCAGGTTAAGAGTTTTTTTCAGTAAATGTGTGACATTTGATTAATATATATTTTTCATGATGCTATTTATATGCTTACACACAAATTTGTCAAGAAAAATGGATAAGAAATGACATAATTTTCTTCTTAACTGAAGATTACAAACCACATCCTTTTAAAAAACCTTCCCCTTATTTTTCCATTAAAATGATCCATTACACTCTTTCACTTTTGAGCTTAATCACAAACTCATCTGCTTACATGAACACACACACACACACACACACACACACACACACACATACAGTTCAGCAGCGGTTTATTCTGAACGAACAATGGCATATTTCCCAACACAAAGGCAGTGCGACACCCACAGCAGCAGCAGCATCTCTCTCTCCTCCAGCAGGCTAGACCTAATCCTTTTAAATATTCACACGCAGGAAGAGCTCCATTCACAGGGCGCATGAGTCAACGCTCTGATACTGAAATAGTGTTGTGTGGGCGCGGGTGAGCGAGCGAGCGAGCGCGATGTTGTCTAATTTTGACACCCTGCCAAATTATTACCCCCTCGTCTTTATACTGGATTGCTTAATCCAAGACTTCACCTCTGATCCTAACCCCTCCCCCACACCTGAACCTAAACCCACCAGAACGAAGGGGGTAATAATCCGGCAGGGGTCACAACCATGAGAGAGAGAAAAGATTGGAAAGAAAGGCTAAAAATAATCATAATTTCCATTGAAAAAATAAAATTAGAGTTTATATCTTACAATTTTAAACCATAAACTTGTTATTTTAAATTATTATCTCCGAATTCTGATGTTTTTTGTCACAGAATTCTGAGAAAAAAAAAATCTCACAATTTGGATTGTTTTGTATAATATTAACATTAAAGTCACAATATATCAATGCAACAAAACATTTTTGTATAGTTTTGTTTTTATGTATGTATTACAAATACATAATAAATATATATAAACAAACAAACTTATTTTGGATGTGATAATATATATAATTTATATTTAATAATATATATATTATTTATTTATTTATTTATATTTGTTTATTTTATTTATTTATTAAACCTGTGCAATTGAATTGATAGGAATAATGACTATTGTTTTTAAAGCTAAATCGAAATTAGTCTGACATTTAATGAAGTTTGAATCAGCGATTATATTATTTTCCTGGTTATACTGTAAAGCTGTTTTGAATTTACGAATTTAATTAGTTTATTTTCGAAATGTGTTTTGAATTTACGAATTGGATTTGTGTATTTATGAATCATGTTTTGAATTTACAAATTGGATTTGTGTGTTTGGGAATTGTGTTTTGAATTGGATTTGAGTGGTTATGAATCCTGTTTTAAATTTACGAATTGGATTAGTGTATTTTCGAATCGTGTTTTGAATTTACGAATTGAATTAGTTTATTTTCGAACCGTATTTTGAATTTACGAGTTGGATTTGCATGTTTTTGAATTGTGTTTTAAATTTACAAATTGTATTTGTGTTTGTGAATTGTGTTTTAAATTTATGAATTGGATTTGAGTGTTTTCAAATTGTGTTTTGAATTTACAAATTGGATTTGTTTATTTTTTAATCGTATTTACAATTTACTAAATGGATTTGCATGTTTTCTAATCGTGTTTTGAATTTACGAACTGGATTTGCATATTTTCTATTCGTGTTTTGAATTTATGAGTTGGATTTGTGTGTTTTTGAATTGTGTTTTTACAAATTGAATTTGTGTTTATGAATCGTGTTTTAAATTTACGAATTGGATTTGCATATTTTCGAATTGTGTTTTGAATTTATGAATTAGATTTGTGTGTTTTGGCTGCACGGTGGAGCAGTGGGTAGCACGTTCGCCTCACAGCAAGAAGGTCACTGGTTTGAGCCTCGGCTGGGTCAGTTGGCATTTCTGTGTGGAGTTTGCATGTTCCGCCCATGTTCGTGTGGGTTTCCTCCGGGTGCCGGGTGCTCTGGTTTCCACCACAGTCCGAAGACATGCTATAGGTGAATTGGGTAGGCTAAATTGTCCGTAGTGTATGTGTGTGAATGACTGTGTATGGATGTTTCCCAGTTGTGGGTTGCAGCTGGAAGGGCATCCACTGTGTAAAACATATGCTGGATAAGTTGGCAGTCCATTCCACTGTGGTGACCCCAGATTAATAAAGGAACCAAGCCAAAATGAATGAATGAATGATTTGTGTGTTTATGAATCATGTTGGGCGACGCAGTGGCACAGTAGGTAGTGCTGTCGCTTCACAGCAAGAAGGTCGCTGGTTCGAGCCTCGGCTGGGTCAGTTGGCGTTTATGTGTTGAGTTTGCATGTTCTCCCTGCATTCGCGTGGGTTTCCTCCGGGTGCTCCGGTTTCCCCCACAGTCTAAAGACATGCAGTACAGGTGAATTGGGTAGGCTAAATTGTCCGTAGTGTATGAATGTGAATGAGTGTGTGTGGATGCTTCCCAGAAATGGGTTGCGGCTGGAAGGGCATCCGCTGCGTAAAATCGTGCTGGATAAGTTGGCGGTTCATTCCGCTGTGGCGACCCCAGATTAATAAAGGGACTAAGCCAAAAAGAAAATAAATGAATGAATGAATGAATCATGTTTTGAATTATGAATTGGATTTGTGAATGTGAATTTTTGTTGTGTATCTATGAATTGGATTTTGTAAATGTATTCTTTTTGAGACCAATCTGGTTTCATACTACAGAGTTATAAACTGAAAATATAAATATCGAATAAAAAAGCAAACAAGCAGAGAAGCCAGCACGGCTGGAGAACTTTAATCATTGACTGCACAGGACAACATGTGGCTCAGTCAGCCCAGTTGACACCTGCAATTGAGATGCATTTTATTTTATCTGATCACGTGAATGTTGCTAAAAATTTACAGGTGCAAAAGTGGTAAACAATTTTGAGTTGTCCACTTAATTAAACTAAAATTGCACTGATTCAAACAGCAACTAATTTTTATTTTATTTTAAGATTATATTTCTGCATTTTTGCTCCAATAGTTTCATACTATACACATACAATGACAAAAAAGTTCTTACTTTACTACTACTTTACTAAGTACTTATATACTCTTTACTTAGCAGTCATGAACTGGTGCATTTCTATGGTGAAACACAGGGTAATTAATTTTGTCCAATGCAATATAAAAGGGTGCGATTTCACTTTTCACCATTTTATCACAAGATCAAGCCATCAGGCGATAACTTTAGCTTAAGGGTCAGTAACTTTGTTTTTTTTTATAGATCTCTTTGATACATTTTAGCCACATATTCATTCATTCATTCATATATTTTCCTTTCCCTTACTGTATATAAGTCCCTTATATAACAGGGGTCACCACAGCGGATTGAACCACCAACTATTCTGGCATAGGTTTTACGCAGCGGATGCCCTTTCAGCCACAACCCAGTAATATTAATATTTACTTCTTTTTTGTGATAAAATCCACAGTTTCATAGGCACATGCCTCCCCACATAAAAATGCTACAGTAATTTATAGTAAATATTAACTATATACAAACCATATAGCAATGTGTATTATATGGTATATATTCTCGTAGGGGACAGCAGGGACGAAAGTATCGTGGGACAAAAGTAACAAAGTGCACTGTAAAAAAAATCTGGGGTGCCGAAAAAAAAAGTTAAATAACGGACATTAAATTACAGAAATTTACTTTAAAATAAATGACATTAAATTACAGAAATTTACTGTAAAATAACGGACAATAAATTACAGAAATTTACTGTAAAATAACGGACATTAAATTACAGAAATTTACTGTAACATAACTGACATTAAATTACAAAAACTTTCTTTAAAATAACGGACATTAAATTACAGAAATTTACTGTAAAATAACGGACATTAAATTACAGAAATTTACTATAAAATAACGGACATTAAATTACAGAAATTTACTGTAAAATAACGGACATTAAATTACAGAAATTTCCTTAAATTTAAATTTCTGGTAAATTTCTGTAATTCAACCTTTGTTATTTTATAATAAATTTCTGTAATTTAAGAGCCATTACTTTAGTTATTTTTTTTTTACTGTATAATAATTTTTATAAACCGTATATCATAAAATTACAGATTTTTTTACAGTGTGGGTAACACTTTATTTTGATGGTCCATTTGATAATTAGTAAACTGTCTGCTTAATATCTGTTGATATGCTCCTTCAACAGACATTTAACTGACTATAAGAAACTTTGCAAGTACATGTCAACTTACACTAAGGCAGATTTACTTCTGCGTCAAACGCACGCGTAGGCGACGTTGATGCGATGTTGATAGGTGCCGTAGCGCAAGCTCTGTGATTGGTCGGCTTGGTAGGGCTGACGAGTGTGAGCCATACCTGCCAACATTTGGTTCATGAATTCCGGGAGACTGTGTGGGGGGGTAAAGGGGGGGGTGTGCAGAGGGGCGGGCGGACTTAAGGGGGGGGGGGGGGTTGTGCAGAGGTGTGCGTGAACTGTACAGCGGGGATGAGTGCGCACGAACTGAAGAGAGGAGGGAGAGGCGGGTGGAGAGGTGCGAGCTAACTGTAGAGCAGGGAGGGACGCATAAAGTTGTTGCACATCCGCCGGTTCCTACCTCCAAACAAGCTAATTTGAGCCACTTGTACATTAAGAAAGCTTTTAGAAAAAACTAAACACCAGTGAAGAAACTCGACACAGAGGAACATAAACACCTACTGCCAGCTAGCGTTTCGGAAGTGTTATTGCAGAGCAACAGAAACAGCATGCAGAAGTATAAATGCACGGCTACGCCGATCACTTGACGCAGAAGTATAAACCAGGCTTAACCCTAACCCCAACCCTAATATAATCTAATATAATTTTAATCTAATAAGAATTAGTTGGCATGTAGATGCAATGTAACGTAAATTTACCAAACGGACCATCAAAATAAAGTGTGACCACAAAGTGATTTTCTCAAAGCTCTGACATTTGCTTTCCAGGCTATAACAGTACATTCAGCATGCAACCCTTGATGGAGCTGCCAAATATCAGCAGATTTCAAGACCATGTCCTGCGGTTAGGTTCAAATTTCATTTTTTTGTGGAAAAAAGTAAATTATTGTAGCGCTTTTTTTTTCCTTATTACAAGTTTTGTTTCGCTTTTCATGCATCACAGTAATGATCAATCTACAGGTTATTTAGTGCAATAACATATCCTTAAATTTGCATTGTCTGAGTTTTTCAGTAAATCAGCAAGAGTTCCTGTGGGGAGGACAGTAGCACTGTTATTGATGTCCCACTGCTAATAGACATACCTTATTTTTCAGTCCACATAAGAGTTTGCAGTATTTGGAATTCAGAAGTGTTATAAAAGTAATTCATATTGCCCATAATATAAAAAAAATCAAAAACTGTAGAAAATTTGTACATTTTGCATTGTTTGATTGCTTTTATTGATGGAGCTGGAATTAAAAATGAAAATGCTGTTTAATATTTTTTTTGCAAAAATAAAGAACAAAATAAGTTTGCAGTGAACATTAACAAGCTTATAGTTAGATATATTTATAATAAACAAGATTATATTAAATATTCAATTAAATATTGTTGTGTTACCTTTACTTGCTGATTGGGGTCAAAAGTAATAACGTGCAACTTTTTTTTTAAGTGAAGTTATATTCACGTATATAAAACAGAATTATTACTTATTGGGCCTAAATCCTGTACACAGCAGTTTTCATAACTCGACCTGCAATTAGAGGGATACAAAGTTAGCGTTAGCTCTACTATAAAAGATCTGGGTGTCATATTAGACAGCAATTTAACTTTTGAAAATCATATATCCCATGTCACAAAAACTGCCTTCCTTCATCTGAGAAATATTGCGAAGTTACGAAGTATGCTATCCATATCAGATGCAGAAAAGCTAGTTCATGCTTTCATGACTTCTAGGCTAGAATACTGTATTGCTCTGTTTGCTAGCTGCCCAGCATCCTTTATTAACAAACTTCAGCTTGTACAAAATGCAGCTGGCAGAGTTCTTACCAGGTCTAGAAAATATGATCACATCACCCCAATTTTATTCTCCTTACATTGGCTGCCTGTTAAATTTTGTATTGAATATAAAATATTGCTGCTTACCTATAAAGCTTTAAATAATCTAGCTCCTGTTTATCTAATCAACCTTCTGTCTCACTACAATCCAACCCGCTCTTTAAGATCTCAGAACTCAGGGCTTCTGGTAGTACCTAGAATAGCAAAGTCAAGTAAAGGAGGTCTAGCCTTCTCATGTATGGCCCCTAAATTCTGGAATAGCCTTCCTGATAATGTCCAAGGCTCAGTCACACTCTCACAATTCAAAACTAGATTAAAAACCTATATTTTTAGCAAAGCATAAACTCAGTGCATCACTATGATACATGAGTGTGCCCCATGCAGGTTTTTGCATCTCGTTTATATACACTATGAACAGCAGCTACGCTAATTATTCTCTTTATTCTCTAGTTCCACCTGGGGGTACTCGTCCCGATGCCCTCAGACTATGCAGCACCAGATGCAATCCAAGACCAGTGACGAGATGATCCCAAGGTTCTCATAATCTTGGACCAGGCCGTATCCTGAGCAGCTGCTGTGGTGGTCATAGAGGAGTGGAGAGCATGAGACTGATTCCAATCCTGTGACGCTGCAGGGACAGACGAGTCTTTGCTGATGTCCAGCATTCTTCAGCCTTCGGCGCCTAGACTGCAGCTCTGCACAAGACCTTTGGCCATAAGAAAAATGGTCATGCCCAACTGAGCCTGGTTTGTCTCAAAGTTTTATTCTTCACTTTCGCCAATTGGTGAAGTTTTTTTCCTGGCCCTTGTCGCCACTGGCTTGCATGGTTCGGAAGATATATTTCTGCTAAAAACTTTATCTTTTAAAATTAGGTTTTTATGAAAAATTTTACATTTGTCCTCGCTCTCCCCTGTTTACAACACTTGCTACAGCTTACTGTATAATAACTACTGTAGTAAATTCTGTAGTATACTTAAGTTTTTACTAATCTTGTGTTGTCTAAAAATACAGAAGGCTATTTGTAGAAAATTTCGTAGCTATAAAGTATTAGATACATTTCTTATAGCTAGTAATTGCATTACCATAACTATAATTTTCACAACAGATTAACTCAAGTAGCTACTTCACTATGGGTTCAAAAACATTAGTAGACCTACAATATTTAGCCTAGTATTAATAACAGTATAGTAGCCTGGTTATTTGTTAATTTTTCCTCATCTTTGTTCTGTTGTATAAAAATACAGTAGGCTATTCGTAGAAAATTTAGTAGCTATAAATTATTGGATAAATTGCTTATTTAAGCAAATTTTCACAACAGATTAATTCAAGTATTCCACTATTGGTTCAAAAACACTATTAGGCTTATAGTTTTCGGCCTACTATAAATAACAGTATAGTATTTTGTTAATGTGGGACTTCTTTAAAAATGAGTTTGGAGTGTATTATATTGATGACATCACTGTATTATTTCTGACTGGTCAAACGGCCAGACCTCACACATACTATTCTGGTCTCCCCCTAATTTTCGCTTAATGAAAGCGCCTGGATCTATTCCTTGAATAAAATGCGCGATAAACCTGTCCCATTTGTGAAAATATATATTATTTGGATGTTATGTAGGCCTATAATCTTTGTAAAATGCAGGTGAAATGTTGAAACAGCCCACAGGTTTGCGAATATTTCACTGAATTTATTAATGTGCTGTCAAGCCATTTATTTGGTAAAAGAACAACATTTCAGTCTGTCAATTTTAAAGTCTGCGGGATGAAAGCGCCCAATAACTTTGCATAAAATAAATGGTTTACTAGGATAAAGTGGACAAAATGTAGTAATGAACCGCTTTGGGTTCCTGGGACATGTGTCTTCTTTGTCTTTTATTATATCCATCAAAACGCACATTAATAGGTGCAAACGGATCCAGGTCAAGCCTGAAGAGCAGAGCGGTCACAGCGGGTCAGTGAAGCCCGGCCGCTATCACTGCCGACCGGCCGTAGATCAGACTCGGGCCGCTCGCTGTCTTTAGGAGAGGGAGGATGGGGAAACAAGGAGGGGTTTCGGGGGTCTGTTGCTATACGGAAGCGCTCACTGAAGAAAGACCTCCAGCAGCCAATCAGGACCCGGACTTTCAGCATTATTATATCCTGCACACACTGCCCTCTTCTCCAGCGCAGGGCCCACTTCACAAACTGCTAGACAAGCTGCTGGCGTCGGAAATGTAGCCTACATGTAAATGTAGTCAATATTAGCAGATGTCGAGTAGTAAAAAAAGAGAAACACGATACTGGAGAGTATTTGAATGAATATGTGTGCAGTATAAGCGGGAGAGGAGCAGAGAGAACAGTGGTCAGCACACTGTCTGCATGCTGGCTGTGTGCCACACATGCCCTCGGTATACCAATATCTCAAAACCACCTGCCAATGCTTGACAAAACCGCAGATTTAAGAGTCGTGGTGGCTGTATGGAGGTGTATAATGTCTATTAATGCAGGAATCACTATAGGCTATGTTAGAACGTCATAGATTTTATTTAACACCACATGTTGAGTTACATATGAAAATTGAAAATTATGGTGATACGAATAATATTATTTATACAACAGTTCCGTCTGGTTCTCGAATCTGATTGGCTGATAGCCGTGTGATATTCTGCAATAACAGCACTCATACAGCACTACTTATTTAAAATAAGCTGAATCAACACTGTAAGATACTTGAATGACAGGAGGCAGAAGTGTTCGGAGACTCATTACTGAGTAGATGCAGCACAGGACAGAACACAACTATGGCCAGAATCCTCCAGTCAACTAACTAAACTTCCCCTTTTTCGAGTGGGTTTCCTTCACATGCCCCTCTCCGTCTTTGCTCTCCTAACGGAGCTTCACTTATTTCAAATTATATACAGTCAATACACTACAAACACAATTCTTAAGACTTCATTGGGACAACTTAATTTTGTTTGTTCAATCAACATAAATTTGTTAAAAGTGTTAAGTTAACTTAATTTGTCAACATGAACAACATGATTGAATTGGGTGGAGCCCTGCATTTTTTACAGTGAGCCTCTTCACTCTTGTGTATTACTCCGCCCACATAGAGTGACAGCAGATCAATAAACTCACTACAGTTTGATAAAACATTGCAGCTGTTGGACAACATAATGTACTTTTGAGGCTTTTTTAGTTGAGAATGTAGTTGTTTAGATTGCAACTATGCTGTTTATTTATAAGGATAATGCCTATTTAAAATATTTATTATTTAGAAGAAACAGCGCATCGGCATCCATTAGCCTGTTATTGAAAAGAGCTTAGACAGTTGACGTTCTGCCACAATATGGCCACAGAGACCACATAATAAGCCCTTATTCGCACGTAAATAGACGCATGAACATTTGAGTTTACTCGCTTCATTTGCGCGTCAAACTCTGCTTCATTCGCGCGTCAAATTCACTTCAGAACAGATGCGGATTCGCATCATGGGCATGGCTTCTGTCTGCCCGGTGACTGTAGCTTCATTGCTAAATGGCTAACATGGATTTTATTGAGAAAATAACTGTGTTTATGTGCTTTTATGAAGGCTGAAAAACAGCGTAGATACGTTTGGAGCAGTGTCTGAGTCCACTAGATACTTTCAGAGGTGCACTCAGCTCTGTGAGCTCATAAACTCCTCCAGAAACTTAACCTGGATGACGGACGCCTTCAGCGGTGCTTCTGACTGAGCCGAGCCCAGTTTGATAAACTGTTGTCGGTGTTTCCCCCGGGACACCAACAACAGGTGCTACGTCACAATCATGCCCCCACAAGAGCAAGCTCATGATTGGTTAACGCGGCGCGAATGTCCGCAGAAGTTCAAATTTTTGAACTCGAGTGATTCGGGCGATTTGCGCGTCAAATGTGTAAAACACTCAATTTGCGCTGCGCCATTCACGCAATTTGCGTCATTCGCGCCGCATCGCGCCACAGGATGTCTATTTGCGCGTTTGCATTGATTACAGGGTCACGAAACACCAAAACACATTTGTTGAGCTGTTGGCAGTCATATATGTGTCTCACGCTGCTATAAACACTATTAGGACACATATATTGCACTAAAAAAGTGAAAATTGGTTGTTTTTGCATTATTTTGAGCAAATTTGTTCTTCCGGTTTGAAACTAATTTTTGAAGCTGCGTCATGGCCATGACATACTTGCGTGTAAATCCAGAGTGGAGATTGGCTGTCTGTACCTGGCAGTACATCGTGACGTCTCTGAGGGTGCAGTATTAATTAATGAGAAAGACTTTGTTCAACCAATCGGCGCGCTCTATTGTGTATGCAGTGCAACTTCATTAATATGCACGATAGCTTCAGAGACCTGTTACAGTGTTCAGACGACAGAGAGACGCCACACTGTGTTGCCAAAACAAGTGAAAGAATGAGAATTTAGAGACCTGGGTCATCAGTTAGCGCGCTGTGTTTATTATTGTGCTGCAACGAAGGTTTTGTTTTCATTTTCTCGCTGTGAGAGCGCTGCTAGACTCTGTGGATTACAGTGCACGTGACACGCAACAGAAATGCGTTTGTAAGGAACATTTTTACCCGAGAGCTTTTTGCATCTGGAAATGATGAAATCCGGATTTGCTGCTCTTCTCCTTTTAAAAAAAGACACAGTTTTGTTTTCATTTTCCCGCTGTGAGAGCGCTGCTGGACTCATGTGGATTACAGTGCACGCGACACGCAACAGAAATGCGTTTGCAAGGAACATTTTTACCCGAGAGCTTTTCACATCTGGAAATGGTAAAATACAGATTTGCCGCTCGTCTCCTTTAAAAAAAAAAAAACAGTTCCAGAGTGACTGTCCTGTCTCTACAGATTTGGTAAATGTGCGATCAGTTCTTTGTTCATTCAGATGGTAAAGTTAGTTCGTATTGTCAGCAGTGCTCTTTCAGTTTTTAAAGACATAATATAGTCAAAACGATTTAGTTACTAAGTTAACAGTATGTTAATATCACTGCAATATTATAATACAATATTATAGACTGAAAGATCCGCTGCAAATGCTGCTCTCCAAATGTAAACATGATCAAAATATTCCCGTCATGCAGGATTTTCGCCGCATTTTTGACAGGATAGTCTATACACACACAGCTTTCTGACACTACCTACCGAGTCATCTAAGTTACCGAGAGATGAGGATTTGTATTCTCCCATTCGCCGTGCGGTAACAAACATTGGATTAGCAGTTTCTCGCATACAATATGTCGTCACAGGCAGCATGCAGGAAATGTTCCTGAATAAAAAGTGAAATTGCCAAACTGCAGTTAAAGTTGATAAATTAATAATTTGTTTACTGATGTCCATGTAAACACAGTCACTGTCTTTCTCCCCGGCGTCTTTGTTTGTTTTGCCTCGCGCGTGCCCAAACGAAAACTCCCATATTTGCAAATCCTTCCCTCTTTCTCTCCCCCGACACTTCCACCTAAACGGAGCTGGACACGCCCACTTTTCCTGACTTTTTCCAAACTAGAGGTGTGAAAACAGCTTGCTGAGACAGGGGGTTTTCATGGCCCTTTAACATGTAAATCACTCACGCTTGATGCTATTTCTGAGTCTGGTGTAAACGCAGCATTAGAGGAGAAAATCTCAGCGTAATTTCTAGCTACATACAGCTGAACAAATTATTATTAAACTTGTAAGTGACTTTCTATGTCGATCTCGCTCTCTTTTGTATGTTGTGGTGCTGTATTTATATCATAGTCTGGTAGTGTTTGCCTTGCTTTGGCTTTTTTTTAGGTTAATTATTGTGATAACCTGATTGCAACAGAGAAATACTGAGAAATGTCTCTAGACTGATGGCATTTTATGCCAATCAGCCTTAAAATCTTAAAATATCAGCAAAATCACCTGTTTTGTCATCACTTCAGACATTACACTAAAGAATCATTCAAATACTAGCTCTAAAGTGACGTTTGTGAAGAAGCAATGATTTAGCTTTTTCTGACGTCAGCTGCAGATGTGAATGAACAGTGGAAGAAAGTAGTTTCTCTTACAAAGGATTTTTAGACTCTCCATGTTTGATTTTCTTTTTATGTACAAGATTATGCCGTCAAACTGTCGTATAAACGCAATATCACACTCGTAGCAGTGCGATGTGGCTGTATATTGTCACTGGTGGGACACTAAAGGGCGTCACACACCAGATGCGCCGCTCAGCGCCGTGACACAGCGCGCACATGACAGTCGAAAGTATTGCACACTAGACGCGCACATTTGCAGGCCATTTAAAACGAAACTAATCAGATGGAGCTCTGCGGCACGGAAGAAATATGAACAGTATCCTGAGTCGTGGCTGGACTTGCGACGCCCTGTGTGTACCTTGATAGAAACTTATGTTTAGAACTCTGAAATGCGTGGCGTTGCGCGGCGCGGCACCGAGCGGCGCTTCTGGTGTGCGACCTGCTTAAGGCACTCGGCCTGTGGCCTCAAGCCAATGACCGCCTCCCACCAGTGCCGATATACAGCCACATCGCACTGCTACGAGTGTGATATTACTCAAATATAGCCTAGTTTATATAACTTAATAAGTTTAGACAAAAATGTTATAGTTAAAGTTTTATACACTTATTATGTTTTATCTTATCACTGAATTAACTAATAAGTAAATGAAAATTAAAAATGATGGTGATATATGCATTAGACAATATACAGCTTGTACAGCTTGATGAGTTTAGACAAAAAAATGTCATCATTAAAGGGTTAATACACTTTTTAGGTATTTTATCTTATTATTGAATTAACTAATCAGTAAATGACCATTACTTTATACTTACTTTATACTTTTAAACAATAATTACATTTTTTGTATTTATTTAAAACATCTAAACATATTTAAAAATAAAAAATATAAACAAATCATTAACAAAAAATATTGATACAATAATTATTATTATAATAAAAATAATACAAAAAACCACACCTTTATTGTAGTAACAATCTTGAAACAGTAAAATAGAAATGTACCATCTTTCTGCATTAACTAACCTGATACAGTAATGTATATTTAATAACCTGTTTGTTCAGAATGTTATTTTTATTTATATTACATAATATAAATATATACATAATAAACATTATACTACATAATAACAACATTAACAAAATTATACTTTTTTTAAATAGCCTATCATACAGCTTCATAGAGGATTATTACAAATTTTATAAGATAGAAATGTCATACATTACACTGTAATACTATTCAAGATCTTAAAATAATACAGTATATTTGTATTGTTATTTACCACTCACATAGGCTTCACTGTTGTAAAATAAAAAACAGCAGCAAAACAGACAAATAAATAAAAGGAGCTCACGCTAAGTAATGCTTCCTGGTTTGATTTAGGCTCCTTTAGAAGTTCATATGTGTTTATCTCTGTCACAGCTCATTGAAACACTTTAAATGTGCTTTTAAAGAGGGTGGATCTGTTCATTGAACAGGCCCAGACAACAAAGACCCTTTAACACTGCAGATTGGCAAATACTGATTCCAGCTCTGTCAGCAAAATCCACACTCCTTCAGTCTGCAGAGCCCTGCACACCTAGAATAATATTTACTTTATGCTTTGTCATCCACACACCAATCAAACCTTTAATCGAGTTTGCTATAAAGGTTCCAAAAGGTCCTGCAGTGATGCCAAAGAACATGTTTTGTTTGTTGAATAAAAAGCCTCGAGTAAAAACACAAAAATACTGTGATAATTTATAGTACTGTATTATACATTACAGTATTTGTTAATTAATTCTAATGTAGTATCATGCCCGTAGCTGGGGGGGGGGGGGAGTGGTGGTTCGAACCACCCCCCATGGCCAAAAGGTCCAGAATTTGTCCTTTTATTTATTTTATGTAATTTAATATTATATATTTATTATAAAATTAATATAATATATTTTTTCTGAGATGGGTTGGGGCTGGAAGGGCATCCGCTGTGTAAAACAAATGCTGGATAAGTTGGCGGTTATAACAGCAAAAAGGTCCACTTTTTAAGAAAAAAGAACCACCCCTTTCACCAGGCTGGCTACGGGCCTGAGTATTAATGATATACTGTAGACTATAATGAACACTTTAGTACACTCAAAAAAAAAATCCGTAAAAAATGGAAAAAGTACTGGCAGCTCATTACACAGATTTTTACAGTAAATTAAAAACAGAATTTTTCCTTTAATTGACATTGTGTCCACATTAAAAACAAACAAACAAAAAAAAATGTTTTTTGGAATGTATAACTACCATAAAATCACGAAATATTTTCTATTAATTTGAGGGGCGGTTTTTTATTAAAAACTGCTATTTTCTGTGTTTTTAAGGGTTTATCAACAGTAAAAAAAAAGTGGATTTTTTTTTGTGTTTTAATAACATATCTACATTTAAAAATAAACAGATTCAACACTCCCCCCTCTGTGACACAATGGTACAGAGAGATTTTTGCAGTTTTGCCCCAAAAGAGGCTTGCAGCTGTGCTTAATGATAACATACAGAGTTTTCAAAATATATGGTCTCCTCTTATAGATCACCTGCCCTCACACATGAGAGAAATGGTTTTGTGTGTCAATTAGTTGTTGTTTTTTTTGTGGTGGGGGTGGGGGGGTGGAAGCTCACAGGGAATAGTCTTTTGTTGTTTGTTTGTTATTTTTGTTGTTATTTTTATAGTTATAGTTTTGTTCTAATGTTCTTTTTTCAAATGACATGACTGAATGTGCTGTGATGTGGATAATATATATATATATATATATATTGTTTTATGTGCCTTTCCAGAGGCTTTGTGACTAATTGGTCACCAATATTAGTACATATAGATCAGGTATTCTCAACCGGTGGGCAGGCATCAGCGATCCTGCAGGTGGGCTGCGAGATATAGCTTAAAACTAACTTAATTACTGTATTATAAATATTTGATTTTATTATTAAATATGTTTTATATAAACATTTTTGGTGTAGTGGCATTTCCCGTTTTCTGTTATGGATTACTTCGGACTCTTAAAAAGAGTCTCACTGTAAAATACAGACTTAACCATGGCTGCACTTCCAACTGCTGCATGTCAAATAGGACAACATGCTGAGCTGTATAAAGCTGTATTATAACCAGTTTGAACGTGCCTCACTTCTGCGACTCGTATCCGAGTCTCACATATTTGTTGATTCACAAAATATGCTAACTCTCTTTGTGTGAACTCATCAGCATAGTTGTTCAAATTTGTGTTTCATAATGAACGAGCGCCCATACAGGATGATCTAGCGAGACTCTGCAGCTGTTCACTACTGTCAGCAAACTCCTAAAATATCCTAAAAACCCAACCGCCTTCAGATTGATGTGTTTGTGTTTTTACTGTATTTGATTTTTTTATTGTTTATTTTTAATGGATACGATCAACAGATAAAAAGCAGCAGCTTTTTGTCATCTTTGTCCTGTACAGGTTCATTTATTAAACAAAAGGCCCAAATACTATAAAATGTTTCTTTTTTTAAAATGCTGTAGTAAAATAAGATAATAGTATAAGCAAAAGAAATGTTTTGCTAATAAATAAAAGTTTAAAATAAACATTTTCTCTAGACAATGTCAGTCGTGGGCCTTAAAAAAATTTGGAGAAGGAGGTGGCCCCCGAAGTGAAAAAGGTTGAGAACCCCTGTTATAGATGGTATGATGTTTCTCTTTTTTTTCTTTTTTTTTCCTTACCTCCATCTATCTTTTGACTTATTTACTTATTTTATTATTTTTAAAGATTACTATAATTTCTATAACGTACTGCACATTTTTTGTAAAACTTGCCTTTAAATTATGTCTGTAAAAGCACATTGTACATTCATTTTGATAACCTTAAATAAACATGTTACAAAAAATAAATAAAAGAACAGATTCTGTTTTAATTATATACCTACAATAAAGAAAATGAACTATTTTACTCATTTAAAGCTATTCAAGCAGTATAAAAATGGCAAATGGTAAGTACACATTAGGGTTGGGCCGATGTGTATGGAATTATTTAGTTGATTTTAATGGGTTTTGTGAAACATAATTATTATTATTATTATTATTATTATTATTGTTCATTCATTCATTTTCTTTTCGGCTTAGTTCCTTTATTAATCCGGGATCGCCACAGCGGAATGAACCGCCAACTTATCCAGCGCGATTTTACACAGCGGATGCCCTTCCAGCCGCAACCTATCTTTGGGAAGATTTTTATCATTATCATTATTATTATTATTATTATTATTATTATTATTATTATTATTATTATTATCATCATTAATATTATTATTATTATCATTAATATTATTATTGACCTGGGTATGATTTAATTTTTTTCGTTAAATGTTAGTTTATGTTTCTACATTGGACTAAAACTTACTGACTTTGCTCACACAAAATATAACAATTTTTTTTCTCACCTTGTGGTTTTCCCAGTCAAAAGTAATCTGAGTATTCTGATGTATTATTTATTACTAGCCGTTATACATCATTACTAGCAGTTTGATCTCCACTGTATGTATGTGCTTGCAAACATAAAGGCCTTATTACACACACAGGCAAGACTTCTTGCATTGGTATCAAAATGGCAGCATTAAAACGTTTTCAGGTACACCCAAAAAAAGTGAAAATTGTCAACAAATACTGCTGTTCTTGAAAACGGAGGTGCAGAAATTCTGATTAATAAGGCCTATGACTATGTTAAGCCTGATTAAAGGTGCCATAGAATACAAATCTGTAGGTATAGTTGAATGATAAGAGTTCAGTACAAGGAAAACACATACTGTAAGCCTCAAATACCATTGTTTCCTCATTCTCATGTAAATCTCTTTGAGGGAAAGACCCCAGAAAAATATGCGAATCTGAACACAACACCATGTGATACGTAACACTTGTGATCATTAATTTGCATGCCCCCAGCAGCATTTGATTCATCATATCATTTCCTAGTGACATAACAACGATTAAGAAGTTTCCTTATGTTCTTAGTTTAACACAATTTATTATATTTCCTATGTGTTTGTGAAGAAGAGAAGCGCTGGGTTATAATAACGCCTCAGAAAGCTAAATAATGAAAATATGGATTATGGTTTATTCAGTGAATAAACCTAAGTGTGACTATTGTGGTCTATAATGCTTCAATTGTGGTTAATTGTAATACATAATATAGCCTATAATGCTTCAGATATGGCTGTTTTTAATCAATAATGCAATATATTGTGATTCTGGGTTGAATATTTATTTATGTACCAAATAAAACATCATTGCAAGAACATCTTTAATATGACCTATTACGGTTCAATTATGGCTGTGTATATACCATATTTGCACTAAATAAAACTTCATTTTTAATACCATCCTAAACAGGATCTGTTATGCCTCAATTATGTCTGTTTTTAATACATAATATAATATATTGTCATTCTGGGTTGAATTTCTATTTATTTATACCACATACTGTATGTACCAAATAAAACAGCATTTCCAATGACATCCATAAAATGGTCTACAATGCTTCAATTCTGGCTATTTGTAATACATAATGTAATATACTGTTTAACTTGGTTGAATATTTATTTATACCATATGCACTCACTTTATTGGGTACACCTGTGCAACTGCTTGTTAATGCAGATTTCTAGTCAGACAATCACATGGCAGCAACTCAATGCATTTAGGCATGCAGGCATGGTCAAGATGATCTGCTGCGGTTCAAACTGAGCATCAGAATGGGGATGAAAGGTGATTTAACTGACTTTGAACGTGTCATGGTTGTTAGTGGCAGACGGGCTGGTCTAAGTATTTCAGAAACTGCTGATCTACTGGGATTTTCACGCACAACCATCTGTAAGGTTTGCAGAGAATAGTCCGAATAAGAGACATTATCCTGTGGGCGCAAATGTCTTGTTGATGCCAGAGGTCAGAGGAGAATGGCCAGACTGGTTTGAGCTGATAGAAAGGCTACAGTAACTCAAATAACCACTCGTTACAACCGAGGTATGAAGAAGAGCATCTCTGAATGCATAACACATCCAACCTTGAGGCAGATAGGCTACAGCAGCAGAAGACCACCACAGTCACCATGGCCTCCAGTCACCAGACTCAATCCAATAGAGCATCTTTGGGATGTGGGGGAACGGGAGATTCACATCATGGATGTGCAGCCGACAAATCTGCAGCAGCTGTGTGATGCTATCATATCAATATGGACCAAAATCTCTGAGGAATATTTCCAGCACCTTGTTGAATCTATGCCACAAAGGATTAGGGCAGTTCTGAAGGCAAAACGGGGTCCAAACCGATACTAGTAAGGTGTATAATAAAGTTGCCGGTAAGTGTATGTACCAAGTAAAACATAATTTCCAAGAATCTCTATTATGCTCCAATTATGTCAGTTTTTAATAAAAAATATGGTCTATTTTGCTTTAATTATGGCTGGTATTAAAACATGGCATGATTTTTTTCATTATTTTTAAAATATTTCCCAAATGACATTTAACAGAGCAAGGAAAATTTCACAGTATGTCTGATAAAAAAAATCAGTTTTATATTGCACGTTTATAAAAAGCAGTTTTTAATTTTTAATAAAACATTTTAAGGTCAAAATTATTAGCCCCTTTAAGCTATATATTTTTTCGATAGTCTACAGAACAAACCATCATTATACAATAACTTGCCTAATTACCCTAACCTGCCTAGTTAACCTAATTAACCTAGTTAAGCCTTTAAATGTCACTTTAAGCTGTATAGAAGTGTCTTGAAAAATATCAAGTAAAATATTATGTGCTGTCATCACGGCAAAGATAAAATAAATCATAAAAAATTTGTTTAAACTATTAAACTATTACACATGTTTAGAAATGTGTTAAAAAAAATCTTCTCTCCCTTAAACAGAAATTGGGGAAAAAATAAACAAGGGGGCTAATAATTCAGGGGGGCTAATAATTCTGACTTCAACTGTACATACATGCACACCATATTTGCACCAAATAAAACATCACTTTCAATAACATCTTTAAAAATCTTTAAACATCTTCACTGCTTAATTATACTGTTAATACATAATATATTGTCAATCTGGGTTGATTTGTTTTTATTTATACCAAATGAACTAAATAAAACAATTTACAAGAACATCCTTAATATGGCCTATTATGCTTCTGCTGTTTTTAATACACAATATAAACTATAATGTTTCAGATATGGCGGTTTTTATTACTTAATGGAATATACTGTCTTTACGGCTTAAATATATTTATACCATAAACACATCAAATTAAACAATCTACATCATTTCCAAGACCATACTTATTATTGTCTATATTTTGGCAGTTTTTAATACATATATGCCAACTCACTTCAGATTCAGTCACAGTTCATGCATTTCTCTAGCTCAAGTGAAGCACTCGTGAGAATAAACCTTTCGCTGTACATTAAACAGTTTGAAGCTGAAATTGACTTTGAGCCTCTACACTCAGGTGTGATGGATGCTTGATGTAATAAAGCGCTTTCAGTAAATGTATGTAAATGCCTACGGTTCGTCCTCCCGAGGCTTGTTTTGCAGCTGCTGACCACATAAACAGGCAGCGGGCAAAAGCCATTTGTCTGCAGCAGAGAGATACTAAGAGCTTGTTATTGTAATGTCACCCTAGAGATAAAGGCGAGAGATTGAGAATATTATTCAATTCATCAACGGCTGCTCACTAAAGATGCAATCATAGTGAACGTGGGCCTCGCTGAAAGAAGTTTGGGTGGTCCTGCAAAACCAGATGCTGCTTATTCTAAGAGCAGTTTAGTGTTTTATAGGCAGCGATACAAATGTGACTTATGCCTCTTTGAAGTGTTTTCTTATGAACACTTAATACATTTGTCTTAGTTTATAGGGATAGGTTATATTATTTCTATTAAAGGGGGCCTTTTATGCAAAAATCATATTTATAAGGGGTTTAAACACAACAGTCTGTGAATATAACCAGCTTCTAATGGTCAAAACCGTATTAACTTGACTTATTATAATCACACTTTTGCAAAAACAGTCTACAGAAACACTTTGATTGGTATTCTGTCTTTGTACGTGTCATCAGAGGGGGAAAGCTCCGCCCATTAGTGACGATCTCAACCTAATTTGCATACAATTTTGCAACAGCCCTGAATGAGAAGCAGCTTTCCACCATTTTCAGTTTTTCACAGAAATAACATTCGTCCTGTTTTAAATCTGTCGTTATGCTGATGCACAGGTGTTTGTAGCTCCGCCCTTTTTTGAAAAGAACATAGTCTTATTTGAATTTAAAGCGACAGCCACAAAAACAGCACATATTAGATCAAAGCTTAAAAGGGGCCGTTTCAAAAAGTAATAAACAATTATTTAGCAAGTAATATTAAATAATATTTAGGCCTGTCACGATATCTATTTTTGTTGTACGATATATTGCACCAAAATGTATCACGATTAACGATATTAGTGTCATTTTAGGACTATTTTATGCCACTCATTATATAATGCCAGAATGACAATATAATATCTTTACAATGCAAGTACACTCTTCCAAAGAACACATCATATTTTATTCTTATGCTGCGTTCACACCAGATGAAGTGTCAAGCGTGAGTGATTTACAGGTTAAGTCAATGCAAAAATGCAGACATCTCCGAATAGACATCCTGCGGCGTGTTTTGTGCGAATCAGCGATTCGTGTGAACGAAGCGGCACGAGTTGAGCGTTTTGCACATTTGACGCATTTAACATTCGTATCCATTGTTTTGCGAGAATCGCTTGAGTTGGGAAATCTGAACTTCAGCAGACTTTTATGCTGCATTAACCAATCATGAGCTTACATTTGTAGGGGAGTGATTGTGACAGTGCCTGTTGTTGGTGTCCCGATTCAATCCTCTTGCTGACACCGACAACAGTTCATCAAATTGGGCTCGGCTCAGTCTGAAGCACCGCTGAAAGCTTCCATCATCCAGGTATAGTTTCTGGAGGAGCTGATGAATTCACAGAGCTGAGTGCACCTAAGCACATAAGGCACAGCTACTCCCTCAATAAAATCCATGTTAGCCATTTAGCCACGATGCTAAAATCACAGAGCAGACAGAAGCCCTGCCCATAATGCGAAACCGCATCTATTGTGAAGTGAGTTTGACGCGCAAACCAATCGAATAAACTCAAAATGTTTACTCATGTATTTACGCATGAATATCACTATTTATTTGTGTGTTCCGCATCTGGTGTGAACACAGCATTAAGAATGTTTCATTAATTATAGTCATTTAAACAATTTAATAATTAGGCATTGGAATCAGTATGGGAAAATCCGAAACAAATAAATAATAATAGATGTTAACATAAAAAGTGTAAGGTTAAAAGTAACAGAGGCTGCAATATATGCAACCAGATCTATTTTCAGTTGTCAGACACCCACATGAGAATATACTATAGTAATATATATTAAATACTATAGTGTTTTTTTAACCATACGGAAACTGACACCTCCAGTAGAGATAAAGATGTTGGACAATCAGCT
Organism: Danio tinwini; assembly: GCA_903798205.1. Lineage (NCBI taxonomy): Eukaryota > Metazoa > Chordata > Actinopteri > Cypriniformes > Danionidae > Danio > Danio tinwini. Next base: position 391,224 of record CAIGQZ010032389.1, read on the forward strand.
AAAATGTTGCTAGAATTGTTTTTATGTTTGTGCGATATATATTGCATCACCAAAAATGATTGAGGTCATGGCTATATATTGTGCGATAAGTCGATATAGTGATTATTGTGACAAGCCAAGTATTTTGAGCTGAAACTTTACATATACACTGGGGTGCCCAAACTTTCTAATATAAATGGCCAAAAACCAAATATCATTGGGAGCTGTGGGCCGAAGGTAAATATACCAAACTACATTAAAGTTTCCATGGCTAATTTCCTTCTTTATTTCCTAATATTTCTAAATAAATAAAAACATTACTTTAAATTGTTTTAACTACTGCAGTATAACTTTTAAAATGATAACTTATTGCAATAAAAACATAAACAATCACATTCATAACACAGTGTATAAAACATTTGCACACCAAAGTCTATGCACTGGTGGATGACAGTATGTACATTTAAACAAAATCTGATTAATTCACACTATTTAATTGAAAGCTTTTAACAATAAAACAAACAAACAAAGGGTTACATTAAATTTGAATAGACAATCTCAAAACCATCCCCATCATTATCCTTCTCTTCTCAGATGGGATTGCGGGCCAAATCAATGGTTACCATGGGCCAACTTTGGCCCGCAGGCCTTAGTTTGGGCATCTCTGCTCTAGAGACATTAGAGACTTATTTTACATCTTGTAAAAAGGGCTATAATAGATCCCCTTTAATTCAACATGCCTTAAAAAAACATAATATACATAATACAATAAAAAGGAAAATAGAACAAAGTAGGTAGGACTCCACAAAAGTTTGAGTTCGGAATACGATTTTTAAATTTTATTTAAAAGTGACTTTTCTGCTCAACAAGGTTGCATTTATTTGATCTTGAAATACAGTACACACAGTAAGTATTATTGTTATTATATATAAATAATGAATGTATATGAACAGTATATTGAAATATAAATATTTTGTATCAATATGAGTTTGACTTTTAAGAAACTTTGAGTTTTATGACTTTTCGAAATTTCTGATTCTGCATAAGATTAATAAGGGGCTGATCATCCCGAACACTCTTATTACGTTTTGAGAATGTGAGGCGCACTTTTGCTGTTGACAAGAAAATAAGAAGTGTGCTGCACTTTTTATGCTGCTAGGCAACCACTGAATCAGCTGTACGTGAGCGCTGCTGTTGATATTGTTAGAATTATAATATTTAATAACGCTGCGTTATTCATGACTTGTAAAGTCCCAAAGAGAACCCAAAACAGGGACTACTAGTCTCTCCTCCATCTTTAAAAGTGCCTGTAATCGTCTTGTCAATACAAAGACTGCTGTCATCTTAACGAAAACCCCCAGATCTGCTCTCATTTGGTTGGACAATGAAAAAAGATGCGACTGACTTACAGTGCTGTTTCTGATCAGAATTGACTGACTCTGAAAAAACGCAATACAAAAATGCTTGCGGCCATTAGAGAACTATTTAAAAAAAAAAAGCTGCCTCTCATCTCAAAAAGCACGTTCAGTACTCTTCAAACACTGTAAAAACATAAATGCAATGCACTTAACATAAAAATTGTTTAATTGTTACTGTAAATGGTTCACACAATGAGACAAATAGTAAGGTAGAAATAATCTAAAATAAAAAAATTATTTATGTTTTTTTTTTTTTCACAATTTTCAATTATCACAGCTTTAATTGTATAGACCTTCAATACCTAAAGTCTCCAAAACCAATAAAACTGCACTATGACAGACTAATACAGTAAAATGAAAACAAATACACCATTCATATTCTCTTGGGGAAAAGAATATTAAATTATAAATAATAAGGAAGAATACTATAGTATAACAGAGAACAACATAGCGATATCCAATTTCAGAGAGGCAGGAGAAGAAGAGGAGCTGCTCCTGCTTTTAACAGATCAAAGAGAAAGAAACAATATCATTTATACCACTCAGAGAGAGAGTAAAAAACAGAAAATATGCTTTTGATCAAACAAATGAGACAATAAAAGCTTCGAAGACTTCCATTAAGACAAAAAGAACTCACAAAAACATTTAAAAGATATGTTCATTTTCATTACAGAGCATACGTATTAGTCTGTACTGGCAGAATGAACATTAGGCCGTCAAAATTAATGTTTCTGTGATGCATGATTCATTTATTGGATTTGATAAAAAGACGTCCTTAATAAATGTTTAACATTAATTTAAAGAGCTTACTAACAGACAGAAATATCACTACACTTATTTTAAGTAATTCTTGTAATAAGTAATAAATGACAATAACTGCTCATTTCATATAAGAAAAAAAAAGATGTAAAAATACATTAGCATTGTCTTAGGAATTTACAAATTGAATTTGTGTATTTATGCATCATGCTTTGAATTTACGAATTGGATTTGTGTATTTTTGAATCGTGTTTTGAATTTACGAATAAAACTTGTGTATTTATGAATCATACTTTGAATTTACGAATTGGATTTGTCTAATTTTGAATGGTGTGTTAAACTTACGAATTGGATTTGTGTATTTTTGAATCCTGTTTTGAATTTATGTATTGGATTTGTGTATTTATGAATCATACTTTGAATTTACGAATTGGATTTGTGTATTTTCGAATCGTGTTTTGAATCTACAAA
>CAIGQZ010032389.1:397286-410634 GCA_903798205.1 Danio tinwini
TATATATATATATATATATATATATATATATATATATATATATACAAAAAACTATATATATATATATATATATATATATACACATTTTTTTTTGTTAATAAATAAAGGTTTAAATGATCATTTCATACGAACATTTTAGAGAAAATGTCAGACAGGCGGGCCTTCAAAAATTGATTGGAGAAAGAAGTGGGCCCCAAAGTGAAAAAGGTTGAGAACCTCTGGTGCATATAATAGGACATTTACCTTTTTAACATCAAATTATAGGATCTAAGTATCCTTAAGAATAATCAGTATTTTAAAGTGATATTAGTATTTTATGGCTATTATGCTGCTGTTATATAATCATTATATAATCAGTGACATAAACTGATCTCAAAATGACAATAATATCACTTATTGCGACAATTTCTGTGACAGCATAACACAACAAAAATTCCTGACTGTGAACTGTGATCAAAACTGACTGGACTGTCTAATTAAAATATTGTATTGCTAATTAAACTATTTTTTTTCCAGAGAACTTGAATCAACAATTTCAACAGACTAAAATTCTTTAATGCATGGCAATCCATTAATTTTCCCCTTACACACTTAATAGCAACAATTGCTATTCAGAAATTGAGAAAAAATCCATTTGAAAGAAATTCCTGATTTAGTTATGTAATACTGGCCTTTATAACATACATGTTTCAATTTCTAAATGTTAGGTAAGATTAATTACATAAAAATGCACTTATATTAAATGACAGTGCTACTAAAAATACAAGCAATTCATTTTGAGAAATGAGTGGAATGAGAGCAGGTATTTTAGTGTGAGAAATGGCGAGTTTCTGTCCTCCAATAAAAGAAAGGGCCCAGTTTTACCCCCCGGCTCAACAACTGCGCAGCCATCTGTCAGAAGACACTGCCTGCGGACTGGCCTCCTCAAGATGCTAAAACTAGAGCAGACCATGAGGCTTAAAGAGACTGGAGACAGATACAAGCTTTGGCCAGTTATGATCAAGAGAAGTAACAGTAGCTTCTGATATCAAGCAGACCACAATGTTCTCACTGACTCTCGAGAAAGAGATTGAAGGATTCATACACATCCACATGCACAATCAGTGTTAGCTGCTATGAGTTACTAGTAAATGATGACAGAATTTTCTTTTTGAGGTGAACTATCTCTTTAGTTAAAGGCAAGTAACTGTGATTTAAAGGAACTACAATTAATAATAAACTTGCTTTTTTATATAGTTTTTCAGTTGATAAGTTATTCAATTACAGTGACTAACTCTCACCCTACTCTTGTTCCAAATTGGGATGAGATAAAATTGATTTCCAAAAAATTAAAACAAAAAATACTATGGATGCTATTTCTAAATGTAAACAATCCAACATACAGTAAATATTTTAAACATAATTGACACTAACTATGCTTTTTAGTTCTTATTTATCTTTATGTATTTGTAACAGAGGCCACAAAAGGTGCTCCAGTGACAGACCCTATAGACCATGGTCTTTATCATCCTTGTTAGTGCAATCTGATGTGGAAGGTTGGGTTGGGTGCAGAAGGACCGGTGGGTTGCACGTGGGGGCTCGTCCGGGATGGGAGTGAGCTTTAGCACGGTGAGTGTAATAGAGGCTTCCTAGCAAAGTGCTATACAAGAAAACCTCACTCCTCTGACCTCGAAAAGGTGCTCTAGTCTGTCTGTTGCTGTTTGATTGTACAGCGTGATTGGTTCTTACAAGTATAAAAGTAAATTCACGCTCACTGGAAATACATAAGCCTACATTTTTTGCAAAATGCAAAATACGTTGCTCCATGAACATTTCATTGCACATTTCAATGACAATCCACTAGAGGGTGTTGTCTATTTACATTTTAAAAATTAAATATGTTACTTAGGATAAATTTTGTTGTACGTTCCAGATACACATGCTTTTTTGTACACGTCCAGGAGAAGGTGGGGCTGGTTGAACAGATTAGCTAGACTAGCCAACCACTAACCTAAACCATTCCCTAAACCAAACCAATAGTGTTTTCAAAAACAAACAGAAAAGTGCTTGTAAATTTACCCTGATTTTACGGTGTTTTAATCTCTTTTGTGAAACCGTGTTTCACTGACTTAAACCCAAACACAAGTATAACATCATAAAGATACATATGTGGGCTTGTCCAGTATGGGAGCTAGCGAAGTGCTATGCAAGTAAACCTCACTCCTCTGACCTCTAAAAGGTGCTCTAGCGACAGACTTTAGCCTCTTTGTTAGAGCAACCGACTCCCATGCGGTAGGTTGTCGGTCTGACCCTAGCTCGGAGTGGGTTGGGTGGCGTAGGACCAGCGGGGTTTTTTTGTGTATTTGTATTTTAATTTTGTTTATGGGGAAAAGGTTAGGAATAATATTTGCTTATTTTTTCTGTATATTCTGTTATCCTGTATCATATATCCTGTTCATTCATTCATTTTCCTTCAGCTCAGTCTCTATTTTAGAGGTTTCCTCAGCGAAATTAATTGCCAACTATTCCAGCATATGTTTAACACAGAGTATGCCCTTCCATCCGCAACCCAGTACTGGGAAACACCCATACACACTCATTCATACACAAACACACTCATACACTGCGGCTAATTTAGTTTACCCAATTCACTCATAGCATGTGTCTTTGGACCGTGAGGGGAGAACATGCAAACTCCACACAGAGTTTTATTTCTGTAAAGGTTTAATAAACAGATAAATAAACTATGGATGTCAGTGGCTGCTTTTTTCCAACATTCTTCAAAATATTTAGTTGTGTGTTCAACAGAAGAAAAATGTTTTTAAAAGTTTGGATCCACCTGTGTTGTTAAATTGAGGAATTTTTCATTATTGTGTGAACTATCCCTTTAATAAGTATCTTCAAGTTGAGACAAGTGCATTTATAAAATCTACGTCACGTGTATGGAACCAAACTGAACCGCTAGTCATGAATTATATATCTGAGATTTATCGATTTAAGAAACCACAGGGAAAGGGGTTAAAAGCCTTGACTCTTTTGTTGCCAGTTCTTTAAAAAAAGAAAAGAAAAACAATCCCAAAATAAACCAAAATGTAAAAGTTTATACTGGAAATTAGACCAAACCTTTGTGACTGAAGGATGCACCGATATGTAAATTTTTTCACTACTGACATACACCAACTCTTTACTGTTTGTTGGAAGCTGATAAACGATACAAAACCTGATGCACACAAATCCTGACAGGCTATTTATGATCATGATTAACAAAACAAAATGCAAACAACTACAATAAAAAAGGCTTTATTTTTAAAACCAGCAGGAATCAAGGAAACTGCAAGAAAACATTCATTCATTTTCCTTCGGCTTTGTCCCTTATTTATTATGGGGGGTCGCTACAGCAGAATGAACCGCCAACAATTCCAGCATATGTTTTATGCAGCGGATGCCCTTCCAGACACAACCCAGTACTGGGAAAGCAAGGAAACACCTAAATCTGTATTTTTCCAGATTATTAAGAATTGCTAAAGTCTGAAGTTCTCTTCTAAAGTATTCATTTGCAGTGTGAGATCTGTCACGTCATGTGGAAGACACCAGTCACAATCTTTATCTGAAAACATCAGTAGATCAACTGGTGGAAATAATCCATCATTTACTGGATGATACCAATATGGCCAGCACTGCAACTTTCACTGTTACTCTCTGTAAAGCAGACTTGAGCTAAATTCAGTCTGCACTGACTGACAGACACAGACTAACATGAACCATCAGATTACAGCACGTCACTTTTCAGACATACCTTGACCAGACAAGCACAGATACAGCATGTTAAACAGACACATGCAATGACAGATGCCAACAGACACCGACAAGGCTAACACACACTGATCCGACAAAACACAAAACACAGTGAATGTCTGTTGCTGTTTGATTGTACTGTTTGATTGGCTTTTACAAATATAAAAGTCAACTCAGGCCCACTGGAAATGCATGGATGAGCCTACATTTTTATGAAATGCAAAATACGTTGTTCCTGTACCTTTTATTACACATTTCAGGTGAAGAATCCACTAGAGGGCGTTATCTACATTTTAAAAATTAAATGTTACTTAGGATACATTTTGCTGAACGTTTCAGATACAGTTGCAATCAGAATTATTCAACCCCCTGATTTATTAGCCCCACTATTTATTTTTTCCCCCATTTCTGTTTAACGGAGAGAAGATTTTTTCACCACATTTCTAAACATAATAGTTTTAATAACTCATTTCTAATAACTGATTTATTTTATCTTTGCCATGATGACAGTAAATAATATTTGACTAGATATTTTTCAAGACACTTCTATACAGTTTAAAGTGACATTTAAAGGCTTAACTAGGTTAATTAGGTTAACTAGGCAGGTTAGGGTAATTAGGCAAGTTATTGTATAATGATGGTTTGTTCTGTAGACTATGGAAAAAATAAATAGCTTAATAATTTTATTATTTTTTAGTACGATGCATCGTTTGGGAAATGAACGATGTAGTGACGAGTGATTCCCAAAACCATAGTTGCTCAGTCACAGATCCGTCTTTTGAACCACATTAGTTATAATCAGGGCCAGACGGAATCTGCGGATGTTTTTTTGCTATTTTTTTGCTAATTTTGGTAAAAATCTCCGGATTTCTGCAGAATTGTTTTGGGAGTATCATAACTAAAACCTTAATATGTGAAATAAAAAATAATATCTTTTTAACTTTAATGTAATTTTTAAAATGCAAATTCAATTAAATTCACTTTATTTGGTAAACAAAGCAAGTCTCCTATATAATATATCTACTAAAAGACAGAAAATATTACTTTACAAACTGCATTGTACATAAATCAGATGAACATTTTTATATTAGTCAATAATATTACTGTAATTAATTAAAAAAACTGAATAAATTTAGATTTACACACATTTACTCAAGTAAATAAACAGAATTAATGATGGGCTAAAAATCTGCGTAAAACTGGAATTCTGCGCTTGCAGATTCCGTGTGGGTCTAGTTATAATGTAAAACGTTCGTAATGACGCTCTAAATGGGGTGAAGTAACAACGTCTTTAGGGAAAATTTGCTTTTTTTTCTAAAAATTATATTGTGTTAGACACACGTAAACACTTATTTTTTTCTTTTTTTTATCCAATATCAGTTTTGGTAAAACATGCAATCGATTTCCATATTAATGTAAATGGCACATCTGGGGCCTTTATGTCTTTTACAAACATTATGGAGAACCCTCCATATTCTATTCTACAACATAAAATCACTTACAATAGCATGTAGGCTAATTTCATACAGCCTTTGATATATCAGATATATCAAATAATAATGTAAAAGCTACTTTTATGTATTTGTTGCTGTACTATAGGTTTAGAAATTCACAAGTTTTCCCAAGTTTTGAAGATGTAACATTTCTGCTTGTAAATTATAGGTCACCTATAGGTTTTGACATGAGCTGTGTTCAAAATGCCATAAATGATTGCACTATAAAGGGAGGGCAATTGTTAATCTGAAGTTGGCTAAAACTGAACTTTAAATAAATAACTTTGAAAGCAAATTATATGTGAGAGAGATCACTTTTTTTTATCAATCATTTAACATGGATGTTGGAATGTTCAAAAGTAATAGGGCATAGGGGGGATAACTCGGAATAGAACACAACCATGAACTATGCTTCTAACTACAACTCTAAAGGAGTAGCTGCAACCGCACACGTTTGCGAATATTCGTTGTAATGAACGATTTAGGAAACATCAAATCGCTGAACTATAATTGTGACAATGAAAATTGCGACATTGGTTGGCTAAAATGGTTTTTGAAAACACACCCCTGATTAGCTAGATCAGCCAACCACTGACCTAAACCCATCCCTAAACCCAACTAATAGATCTAGTTTATAGTTTCAAAAGCAAAGAGAACTGAAAAGTGTACTGCGACCATTTCATTTTACTTTGATTCTAACCATCAGTCTTGCCTATCTGCCATGTTTGTAGTTTGAGAACACTTTTAACTCATGTTTGGTGTTTGAATTCACATCCAACACACTATGTATTGTGGACAATATCAGCTATTAGAGTAAGCACAGATCTGCACTTTGAGTTTCTACCAGTTATAGTAGACTATATGAGTAACTAATTTCAACATATTACGATCACACTAATTCGATTTTCAACTACTAGGTAGGACTTAGAGTATGCATATTAGTAAGAGATGATTTCAATCTTAAATTTAAAGGCTATTCCTGCAATTTCACGATATGTATGCAATAAAGTAAGAGAATGAGTTACAAAAATGCTGAAAACTGAGTTGAAAAGAAATCCAAAAATACCAAAGCAATGGATATGGGACATTGTCCTCTGAGCTGGATTCAATTGTGTGGGCTTTTATTGTTCCCTTTCTCTCTGAAATATAAAACTGAAGGTACTAATTAGCTCAAATAACAATCGCAAGAAATATAAAATTTCAAGGTCTCATGGCCAAATGCTCAAAGGTGACAGAAAGAGTTGTATTCAGCATTTATTAGCATTTCTTCAAGTTTTGCATATTCTGTTTTTGTCTAGAAAATATCAGAGAGGTCCAAAACAACACCTACAGTAGTTTTAAAGTGGATTAAAATCGTTTATTAAAGTTGTCCTAAAACAATTAAACAACACTCATTCTTGACTTAAGATATTTTTTGAAAATGTTTTTGATCTACGACCTGATAAAGTTCAATTCAATTCAATTTACCTTTATTTGTATAGAGCTTATACAATGTTGATTGTGTCAAAGCAGCTTCACATTCAAGATTATAGTAAATTGAAACAGTGTCAGTTCGATTTTCAGAGTTTTAGTTCAGTTCAGTTTAGCTCAGTTCAGTGTGGTTTAATAATCACTACTGAGAGTCCAAACACTGAAGAGCAATTCCATCTATGCGCAGCTCTACAGATCCCGAACCATGCAAGCCAGTGGCGACAGTGGCGAGGAAAAAACTTCACCAATTGGCTGATTGGTTGATTGTCGACTATCCAAGTTTTAGAAACAACAAATAATAACTTGACTTCCAGCTGATCATTTGGTATCAGAAGTGGCTTATATGAAAGACAAAGACCTCTAAATTACGCTTGTTTTACCTAAATAAAATTATGATTATTTGGATTTATCTTCAATGCCTCCTCCTTCATCTTACCCCAGAAATGCTTAATAATGTTCATGTCTGTTGACTGGGCTGGCCAATCCTGGAGCACCTTGACCTTCTTTGCTTTTTAGTAACTTTGATGTGGAGGCTGAAGGAGGATGAGAAGGAGTGCTATCTTGCTGAAGAATTCGCCCTCTCCTGTGGTTTGTAATGTAAGGAGCAGCATAAATGTATTGATAGCTCAGGCTGTTGATGTCGCCATCCATTCTGCAGATCTCTTCCATGTCGCCATACTGAATGTACAGTAATGCCTAACCATAATTCTTCCTTCACCAAACTTGACTGATTTCTATGAGAATCTTGGGTCCATGTGGGTTCCAATAGGTCTTCTGCAGTATTTGTGATGATTAGAATGCAGTTCAACAGATGATTTATTTTAAAATCTACCTTCTGCCACTTTATGCCAAATTATTAACTAGAAGTCAAGTTATTATTTGTTGCTCTTACAACTGGGATTGACGACAAGACTGTTGTCAGGCAGTGTACATCAGTGCCTGGGCAAAATACAGTTGAAGATACATTGAAACTGACAATGTTTTGTAAAAACATGAAATCAAGTAAATAATGACCAAATTAAATTTTTTGGGTTACCCTTTACATTTACAGTTTTTCCCGATTGTTTACACACAAGTACTTGTACTTCAGACACAATGACTACAACATGTAACTGATGCACCAACCCCTGAACCAATTCTGCTAAACCACAAGCACAATTCCTGCTTTACACTCAAATTGCTGATTTAAAACACACTTTTTTCAAAACACTACACACAATTCTCTGCATTTGGCACAATTTTCATGCAGAAAATCTCTTGTTTTCACAAGGAACACACTGTCATTCACAATTGTAAAGTCAGTTGTCCTACTTTGCATACTAACTCATCACATAGATGAACACCTATAAGAAATCAGAGCTCATCTCATATTCTCCATTTCTCAATCCTATTGAGGAATTTTTTTCTGCCTGGAGATGGAAAGTGTATGACTGAAATTTTTTTTTTTTTTTTTACTGTAACTGTTCTGAAAATACTTTTGTTGATGGCATATGTAGACCACGTTATGTGCAACTTTGTGTTGTTTGGGATGAACACTGTGTACACTGTTTTTGTGGAAAGAATACAGTAAATATATTTAATACGGTGTATTTGTGTGTTTTGTATAAAAATAATATTCTGAAAAATGTTACAATGCACTTATGTAGGCCTATGTACTGTCTGTAGTAAGTGTAACACTGAACAAAAAAGGCTTACAGTATAGTCATTATGATGAATTAAGAAGTGGTCATAGTGTTTTACATTAAGCACATCAGTGATCAACTGGTTCTTATAAATGTCTATTCATGTGATGGTTTGTGTGGGTCATTTGAAAACAAAACACCATTTTTTAAAGAAATTACATTGTTTTGAATGTAAATTTTGATTTTGCAGGAGAATTGAAGGGTTTTGCGCAATGTGTGTGTGTGTGTGTGTGTGTGTGTGTGTGTGTGTTTTGTCATTTGTGTGTGGAGTTCTGACAATATGACACATGCTTTCAGAAAATGTGTGTAAACAATTGGAAAAAACTGTAACTGTCCTTTTCTAAACAGAAAAATCTGGACAAACTCCACAACAAGATTTCTTTATACAGCCTGCTTTCCTTCTTAAAAATAGTATTTTGCTGCTTAAAACAGTCTAAAATATTTCCCTCTTCAACATCTCTTTTCTGATTGGAGTTTACTAGCCTGAGGGCAGAATCAACCTGTCAATCACTCAAGATCCACCAACAGCAAATCACAATCACTCGATACATTTCTAATGAATAAAATTAAACCTGCCTACATTATATTTCTTTTTCAATAAACTGTTTCTCTCAGATGTACAGTTGAAGTCAAAATAAGTAGCCCTCCTGTGATTTTTTTTTTCTTTTTAAAAATATTTCCCAAATGATGTTTAACAGAGCAATGAATTTTTCACAGTATTTGCTATAATATTTTTTCTTCTGGAGAAAGTCGTATTTGTTTTATTTCAACTAGAATAAAGGCAGTTTTTTTACATTTTAAGTTCAATATCAGTAGCCCTCTTAAGCTATATTTTTTGATTGTCTACAGAACAAACCATCGTTACACAATGATTACACAATGTATTAGCCTAGTAAATCTTATAAATTGCACTTTAAGCTAAATACTTGTATCTTAAAAAATATCTGTGTGCTGTCATCATGGCAAAGATAAAAGAAATCAGTTATTAGAAATGAGTCATTAAAACTATTATGTTTAGAAATGTGTTGAAAAAATGTGTCGCAATAGAGAATAAAAGACTATCCCAACAAGAATTGCCCACTGACCTGAACTGACTTACTACAAACAGTATGTATTGATTATCATTCTCCTGCCTTCCTGTGCAGGTACAGTACAGATTTCTGGAGGTAAATGCTGAACTGACTTACTGTCTCGTTCAGTCTAGCTTTTGACTCTAGAAATATGTAGTGTACATGTACAGGAAGGCAGGAGAACGATAATCAATATGTACCCTTTCAATGTTCTTTTATTCTTTCTTTTACCACAGTGCTTTAGAAAGTCAATAGCAATTTAATTTTCTTGCTCATGATTTATATGTCACAGTTATAGGTCAGGTTCAGGTCATTTGGCTCTCTTTTTGATGGCAGTCTTACTTGGAAACTTCATAATATGCACCTAAGGCAGAAAACCGTCCCCCCGAAAACATCTGACAGGTTAATATTTTGAGAATTTCCATTTATATTCATATTCCATTTATATTCAGATAATGACCTTTGGCGCTGACCTTCATGATAAGCTTATCAAGGAAATCTTTTATCTGTTTAAAATCAGACTTTAGAGAAGAAAAAAAAACCCCTGAGATATGGAAAACATACTGTGTGAAATGACTATTTACCAAGTCACTCTAAATATATGGCTTATTCTGCATGAATTTTAGATTTTTACAAGTAAATGCTGTTTTTTTGACTGCTCTATTCATCAACTTATCCTAAAAAAATGACAATTTTCACAACTGATAATATTACAGTTTTTCTCAATTCTTTACACACATTTTCTGAAAGCATGTCTTATATTGTCAGAACTCTACACACATATCACAAAGCACACAGACATTGGGCAAAACCCATCAATTCTCCTGCAAAATCAAACTTTACATTCAAAACAATGTAATTTCTTTAAAAAATGGTGTTTTGTTTTTAAATGACCCACACAAACATCACATGAATAGACATTTATAAGAACCAGTTGATCACTGATATGCTTAATGTAAAACACTATGACCACTTCTTCCTTTGACCATGTCTGCATGCCTAAATGCACTGAGTTGCTATCATGTGATTAACTGATCAGACATTTGTATGTATTGCAATGTATTATTATTATTAGTTGCAAATATCGATTGCTATTTTGTGTTTATTAAACAGAAACACGCGCATCTTAGTGTCTCAACATTTGCCCAGAAGTGATTCAAACCCAGAAAGCGAAGAGCAGCAGCTAAAGGCATTAATTAAGGGCACAGGAGCCACAGGAGAGAATGAAGGGATCTGTGTGTGAGATGGTGATTGTTGAGAGTGTATTATCTGCCACAGCTGCTGATCCTCTTTCTGAGCGCAGTAATCTGGCCCGGGTTGCTCTCGGTGGTGCTGAAGCCCTCGCCGCTTTACCCTGTCATTCACAACCAGACACAATGCACATCTCGCTCCTGCCACGTGTACAACTTTAACTCTCTGAGATATATTTAAATATATTTAAACAATACGCTCTTGGACCGAAACAGATTTCACATTTCAGTGCCTCATTTCGGTGCCACTTCAATCCCTAAGATTGAAATGTGTTTCTTTACATGAAGAAATCAACAGGTAAATACTTGTTAGTAATATAAATGTAATTTTTAATTGTTGTTAAAGCTGTATAGTCTACAAAAGCAGCTTGATTTCCTAACTGTGCATCCAATGAATAAGCAGCTTTGAATCGTTTTTGCACTACTCAGTTTGTCCATAAGATGCAAGCACTGAACCGCATCATTGTTTGTATCATAGTTGGATAAGGCAAGACAAGTTTATTTATATAGCACATTTCATACGCAATGGTAATTCAAGCTCTACATGAACAGGAATAAAAGAAACAAGTATAATCTGATCATTTCTGGAAGCTGATTCCAGCAACGTAATTGCTGCGTAATGGCATAATTGCTGAAGTCGGATTCACCTTGCTTTGACTGAACTCATAAAATGTCTAATTTATTTGATCTTAAAGATCTGAGTGATCCATTAGGTTTGTATTCAGTGAGCATATCTGTATTGAGGTCCTAGGCTATTTAGTTATTTATAGACAAGTAATAATACTTTAAAATCTATTCTGAATGTAACTGGGAGCCAGTGTAAAGACCTGAGGACAGGTGTGATGTGCTCGGATTTTCTGGTTCTGGTCAGAACCCTGGCAACAGTGTTTCGGATGAGCTGCAACTGTCTGACTGTTTTTTTGGGAAGGCCGGTGAGGAGTCCGTTACAGTAATCCACCCTGCTGCTGATGAAAGCATGAACAAGTTTCTCTAAGTCTTCAGTGGACACAAAGCATCTAATTCTTGCAATGTTTTTGAGATAGTAGAATGCTGATTTACTAACTTTGACATGACTATTGAAACTCAGATCTGACTCCAGAGTCAGATTCTTGAGCTTATTTTTTGTTGTTTGATCCTTAGAGCCAAGATACGCATTCACCTTGAGTACCTCATCTCTGTTCCCAAATGCAATGACTTCAGTGTTCTCCTTGTTTAACTGAAGGAAGTTTTGGCACATCCAACTGTTAATTTCATCAATGCATTGGCAGCGGGTGTCAATGGGGGTCATTAGGCAATAAGGCTAAGTAGATCTGAGTGTCATCAGCATAACTGTGGTAAGAGATTTAATAATTTCTCATTATTTGGTAGGTGGGAGCATATAAAAGTTGAACTAATTGAAGTAATGCAATGAACAAATAATGAACAAAATAAAGTAATTAATTTTGTGATGTCATTGCTGAATAAGACAATGTCACAACAAATAGCACTACAGAAGACAATCACCACAAACACAGTGTATTGTTAGAATATTTTTTGACAAATAGAGTATTATTATTTCCCATGTAAATTTTAGAGTACATCATGCTTTGAGGGTGTGTCTGTGAGTGAGAGAGCAGGCACTGAGTTGCAAGAGCATCAGAACAGAGCTCATTAATATTCACAAACATTCCAAATATGGTCAATAAGGACCTTCTGATTCTAGGGATAGATTTTGGGGTAATAAATGAGCACATAAAACTACTTCTGGCTCATTTTGACCTTCCCTAAGGCACATATTTACTATGTAGATATTAGAGAACAATTTTTCAATAAGGTGCACTATATGGCACCTTTACCCCTTTCTCGGTTGAGTTTTAAATACTCCAGCTGACCCTCCTGCATGACTTTTAATGTGGACGTTATTTAGAATCCATTGCGTTCTAAAGTTTCCATGGCGAATAGTCAAGTTTATCACATGACCCGCCAACCCCAATGATCTATGTATGTCGTATTTTGTTTCTTTTTGCCCTTTTCTGTTAATATTGACAAAAGTTCTAATTATATTGTGAAATTTCTGATACTCCCATTCTCAAATATGTGATAGAACAGTGATTCTCAACCGGTGGGCCTCAGCGACCCTTAAAATTAACTCTCAATATTATACTAGAATTTTTGGATTTCATTATTAATATGCTATATAAAAATGATACGTGTCTGCAACTAGTACACGCCCGTTCGTTCATTCACAAACTATGCGTGAAGTGAAAGTCTCTCTTTGTGTATTTTTGTGTGAACTATTTAATATATCTGCATAGTTGTCCAAATTAATGTCATGTAAGTGTTTTATAATGGACACGTGCCCATACAGGAGGATCTAGCGAGGCTCAGTGGTGTTTCTGCCATAGAATATAAAATAAACTTGCATATAAGTTTTAGACGCGCTCTGGTGAAGCTGTTCACTGTTCCTGTCAGCGATTTCCCAATAATATCCAGCTGCAAACTCAACCTCCATCAGATTGATGCATTTTAACAGATTTACAGTGTTATACTGTATTTTACACTTGACTGTATATTTTTGAGAGTTATATATTTAATAGTAGATATTCAGTCAGTCCAGTTTAAAGCAGAAG
>CAIGQZ010032389.1:411034-432307 GCA_903798205.1 Danio tinwini
GTGTGTGTGTGTGTGTGTGTGTGTGTGTGTTTGTGTGTGTGTGTGTGTGTGTGCGTATTATGATTAATACAGTAATTATATAATTATTACAAAGAATTAGAGATAGTTAGTAATTTATTATAGTTGTTATAGTTGATGTTGTTATTACATATTATTTAAGCTTCCCTAAGGTCTGGTTGCCTGTTTTCGTTTTTCCATCGTCTTGGAAAAAGTTTACCCTCATGAGAATGAACCAGTGAAGCTAATTTGTAATTGGAGAGCAGCAATGATCAAACCGCATGGCTGAGATGTCTCTGTTTTACACAAACTCCACAGTTCTGCATCCTTGCTTTCACTACACACACACACAACCTCAACAAAATATCAGACTTTGTGCTCCAGGTATATACACAAGCAAAAAGACAGTCTGTCATCCGCTTTATCTGCTCTGTGTTGTATCTCTAGGGAGGTCGCTGAGCTTGTTGTTGTGTTCAGTTTTCACGCCCGAGGAGAGCTGGAGCTGCTGAACTATGCTTGACAAGGTCAGGTCATGTCTCCTCTTGTACACTATACACTCTGCATATACCTTAGTCTGCATTGAGGAAAGACAATCTCAAGCTGCAACGTCAACTAGGGATTGTTTTTTAAGGCAGGAGCAACAATGTTGTTGTTTCCAGTCAGTAGTGACCACTACTACTATTTTGAACACACTCCAAACCTAGATATTGGACTTAAGCACTCAGCTTTCTCACACATTTGAGCTACTGTCGTCTCATTAGGTGCTCTTCTGTGGAAAGGTGTGAGATTATTTTCTTACATTCTTATATTGAAGGAGGCATCTAAGTCATACAGTATGATAGAATCAGAATAAAATAAAAGTGTTTTTTTTTATTTTTTTTTATTGGTAACTAGCCACAACCTGAACATCCTTGTACATCCAACATAAAAACTGCCTAGATACATCCTAGCAACTTCATAACAGGGGGTTAAAATCCAAAACTTCTGCACAATAAGCCTAACGTGTTTTTTTGTTTATTTTTCAGAAAATGTAAACACCTTGGGCTCTATTTTAACAATCTAGGTGCAAAGTCTACAGCGCATCGTGGAAAAGCATTGAAAAGGACATGGGGGACACAATTTTTTAATATAGTTACAATTTTATAATTTAGGTAAAATATGCTCTGCCCCCGGCACATGGTCTAACAAGGTTGTGCTCAGGGCTTAATTTGTGCCGGAAAACATCGGATCCGGCACATCTGAAATCTAATCCGGCACCTCATTTTACCGATCCCCCTCCTCAACCGCCCTCCATCCCCTGTCCACTGTTCACTTTCACTTTTCTCTGCAACTCCCCAACCCTCTTCACTTTCGTCTGCGACACATCCGCCCCGCTCTTTACTTTCGTCTGTGAAACCCCTCCGCCATCCACAGCCTTTCTGTGTGGAGTTTTCATGTTCTCCCCGTGTTGGCGTGGGTCTCCTCCGGGTGATCCGGTTTCCCCCACAAGTCCAAAGACATGCGGTATAGGTGTGTATGGATGTTTCACATTGATGAGTTGCAGCTTGAAGGGCATCCGCTGCATAAAACATATGCTGGATAAATTGGCGGTTCATTCCGCTGTGGCGACCCCAGATTAATAAAGGGACTAAACTGAAAAGAAAATGAATGAATGATAATAATTTATACTGCAAATAATAATGACATAAAAAAGGCCCCGGACATGAAGGGAGAATGAATTTACATTTTTAATAATCATTTTGTAACATTTTAATTCTTTAATGTTTTTGTACCTTAAGATATTGGTGTATTGCTGTACATCCTGTGTGTATTAAGCAGTGTGAAAGCATTTGTACCTGCATAGACGCATAACTAACCCGCTCTGCGCTGGACTTTTTTTTTTAAGATTTATTTTTGGCCTTTTAGATAGGACAGTATTAGATAGGACAGGAAGCGAAGTGGGAAAGTCTATGTCAGTTCCTCAAAATATTAATGCACCAACAATGCGACTTAACACACCTCCTTTATAGACCAGCACACCCATGAGTCCACAAAGTGGTGCAAATGGATTTGAAATGGAATAAACAACATGATACAAAACATAAAAAATTTTGTTGCACTAGTCTGAAAATAGCCAAAAATCACGCCGTACATGTCTTGCGCCTTATTGCGCCGGGTGTATGATAGGGAAAGTTGTTTCTTTGTGGAAAAAAAACAATTATTAATTACTGCATTAATTACAGCTTTATTTACAGTTTTGAATTTGGACAAACAGATCTCTATGCAGATATTCACACTGCTCATATTTAAAAGCAAAGTTTATTTGTTCTACTTCTGGCCAATTTTAGATATAAACGGATGAACGGACAGAGAGATTGAGATGGATGGATGTTGTGGAAGAGAACTAATTTTTCAGCCACACAATTAGAAAAAAGGCCCACAAAATCATTAAATATGTATTTGAAGGGGGAAAAGATCGCCTCATCAAAATTCTACATGTTTTTGCTGTGGTGAACTAAAGTTAAAAGAATTTAGCATGTGGTCAACATCAAATATCATACAATGAACGCAGATACTGGCAAGCAACAACAACACAACATAAAACACCTACAGTAATCTGCCAGCTAGACAAAAGTCTGAGCTTGCAATTTCTTTGTGCCTTCATCTAATATTTACTGTAACATCTACAAAGAGCTCTTACCGTTAAAAGACTCAATATCAACAATGAAAGTAGATTAACGAAACCCTGATACTGCCTTTCAAGTCACCGCAAAAGGAGAATTCCACCATCTTCTTAAGGACACAATCACAGTCAGTACAAAACCATGATGTTTTATGCAAATCCTACCAAAGAAGTGAGAGATGTATAAAAAGAAATATCAAGAACTTTGAGGGCCAGCTCTTTTCATCAGGCTCTACACACAGCCTGGTGAACAAGCACTCACACCAGCCAGCAGAAGATAAGCTGATGAGTCATAGCCGACCTCAGAGACACGGCCTTTACACAACCCCAGCATTATGTAGAGGAGACTTTAAAAACATGGTTACACATACTGTAGCTCAATAGGAGAGAGTCTGGGATTTTTAAACGGAGCATTATAATTATGTGTTATTTTTCTTAGAGTTTTCTAATGTAACATTATGGCCTTTCACACTGCACATGACCTTGGGTAGTCATTGTTCTGCAAAGAATATTTTCACATTTGTAATTTAAAGTGGGGTTGGTTCTGCTTTTTTTATGCTTAGCAACCAAACAGCCAATCATGAGCCTCGTATTCAAATGCTTTTCACATTGCACCCCATGTTATCATCACCCAAATCACTGCTTTTAGCCCAAAAGAACATTTTTACAACACTTTATATGCAAGGTTAGTACTACAGGAGCTTTTGCATAGTTTCTAAAAATATTGGCGGAAGCACCCACTTTTAGGCGTGTTTGCACTGCAAGCACTGGAAATTATTTTAGTTATAGGAACTCTTTTTTGGGGGAACAGAATTACCTTCAGAGTAGGATCTATACCACCACACTTAACAACACCATTACTAGGGATTTAAGGGGCTGTTCACACAGAATGTATTTTAATTTTTTTATGCTACTTATTTTTTTTTATTGTTTTTCAATGTAAATGTGCTTGATGGTCGTGTGACGATACGCTTGCGTCTCGCACCTTTTGAAACGACACGCATGTGAGAAACGCACCACGTTTTTTTTATGCCATTTCACATATAATGCAGCTTATCTCTGTTAGTTCCACAGCAGTGTACCAATCAGAAGGACACAGAGGCGGGGCAACCTTCTGTTTACAGGCGCTACCGGTGGATGTGTGCAGGTACCCTCGTGCTTTATTCTGTGCTAATTTTCAAACCATTCCGAAGCATTGCATTTCGAAGGCTGCATTTACACAGCATGGTTCAAGTGACTCATTCCAATTTTTTCTCCCATGTGTCACAGATCAGAATATGGCCCATGTATGTGTAAGCAGGAAAAAAAATCACATGGATTCCGATTTACTCAAATCAGATTCAGGCCTTGTTTATATGTGGACATTTATCCAATATGAATCGGATCTGTGCCCTTGTGTCTACAGTGTAAGCAGGTAGATCGGATTTTTACCTGTCAATGCGAGTCACATGTCATTAAAAACCCTAGTGAATGACGTAAACTCTGACGCTTTCCTTTCGGAACAGACTTCAAGAGTCCCAAACCTTAAATCTCATAAACAAGGACTAAAAAAGCCTTTATATTGTCATATAGCACAAGTATTCAAGCATGTTAACGACAGAGAGTGAGAGAGAGAGTGTAACATCTGTCACGTAACCAATATAAACTATTATAAAACTGTGGCATATGTCACATGCATAAATCACGGCATGGACATTAAATTAAAATGCCCACTGGTTTAAAAGTTCCTATTAAAAGAAGATGGCCAAATGGGAACTTTTCTGTCATAAACTATGGTAAAACAACTTGTCAACAAGAATAAAAAAATAATTAAACCATGTCAACACATTAAATACAGAAATAGAGGAAAAGAGGAGAAAAGCGCTCTTTTATAATCAGCTGTCAGTCAGCGCCCGCTCTTTTTTCCTGGTCATTGCGTCTTTGCCGCAATGAAAGATTATGAAAAAAAAAATATTTATGAACATGTAGATGTTTACACTTACCTTTTAATAAGTATATGTTTTTTATGTCAAAGGGGTGGGGCTTCGCCTTTAAAAGGCAGCCCCAAACGCAAATTTGCTTAACCAAGCTTAAGCAAGCAAGGGAACTACTGTGGTGCTGTTAACAAGTTGTAACCTGTCTGTGCACAATAGTGTTGTTGTGCATTTATCGTTTGTTTGTTTGCTGTTCATTTGTTCTTTTATTTTTGTTTGTTTTGTTGGATTTTTGGGTTATTTTTGGTTTTCACTCTTGTACACTGTAAATTAGAGGTGTAACGGATGACAAATCTTACGGTTCTGATCACGTTATGGTTTTTAGTCACGGATCGGACCATTTTTCGGATCAGCTGAAAATTTCCACTTCCATTTATTACAAAAACAGTACTGCGAGACACTTTAAGTTTTAACAAACAGTACTTAGAAGCTGCAATTTTATAAAAAAAAATGAAGAAATAATCAGCTGAATGAACATAATTTGTAAAATATTCAGTACTGTGAGGAATTCACTGTTATTACTACACTGTAAATAATGCAGGGTTCCACACAATTCATTCATGTTGTCCCAACACAAATTAATTAAGTTAACTTAACACTTTTAACAAATGTATGTAGATTGAACATAAAAAATTAAGTTGTCCCAGTGAAATCTCAAGAATTGTGTTATTTCAGCTCATTTTAAAAAAGTAGTTTAAACGAGCAAAAAAATAAAAAATAATAAAAAAAATATATATATATATTTTTTTTTTTTTTGAGTGTACTGTTGCTGATAAGGCTAAATGTATAAATCTAACATTATAAATTGTACAACCCAATTGACAAATAAATTGTATTTATTTTTCGTCTCATTTTCAATAAATGATTCAGATATTCACTCATAAAACGTATTGTTTCATTGCTAGATGTATAATTTTTGAAGAATTATTCAGTGGCGTATTTTTAATGGCTGGTTGTCGCCACCTTTTGGTTAAATGATGAAATTGCTGCCTACAATTTTCATTTTTGAGCATATGACATTGATTTTAATCTTTACCATAAACATCAGTGGTTTTATCCAAACTATGAACTGTTATCCCAGTACTTCTGTGCTATTTGACTGTTTGTAACTTCATAACTAACTCAAACGACTGAAGACTGAATCTCTTTCTTGATTTGAATGCAGCGATTCGAAGGATTAAAAAACATATGCAAATCCCCATCATTTATATTTTATGTTGCGCGGGTGTCTAGACCCCGATCTTTTAATGATTAATCATGCAGCTTACATTGAATGCATTAATGCAGGCTAAACAAGTAGTGACAGAAAGTGACAGTGACCTTTAATAACCTAAGAAACCCACGTCCAGAATAACCTACCACAACTTCTTCCGTCGTCATTATATTTTACAGGGAAGCCTAAATGTTTTCATACATGTGATTTGAATGACACGAGAGGCGATCTCTCTGCGATAGTTACAAATTTAGGATTAATCTACAAAAAAAGGTATTAATCCGCGGGTTAGTGTGTTCCGAACTATGGGTTGTGATCTGTACAAATCACGGATCATACATCATATATCTTACATCAAGAACCCACTACGAGCCTTCCTGGTTCGTCAACCTCACAACATTCATTGAGATAAAACAATTATTGCGTCATGTCCCACCACCTGTCCAGCAGTCTACATTCGTCTTTGATTTGTGCTTGGTGAACAGTGGCGAAGCAATGACCTTCATAGCCAATCACAGTCATATCTGTTGAACATACATGTGAATACAATCGCGAATCAGCTGGGTTTATGAACCTACACAACAGCTTACAAATGTTAGTGGGAAATTAATGTTTTTATAATTTCACTCACCTAAGTCAATATTTTAGACAACCCTAAATAGCATTCAATCTCCATTTATCACAAAGCCCACAACAAAACCACAGATTTAATCATGACATCGCTTGATGTTGTTGTTGACTGGCAGTTACTAGTGATTATGTGAATGCTATTTAATGGCCAATGGACATATTTTTGCTCTTATGGACCGGCCTGGAGGCTAGTTCCTATAACTGAATTCCTTTAATTACCTGGTGAAAAAGTTCCTTAGGTTTTACCTTATCTTAAAAAGCTAAGGCGACGTGTGTTTTGGACAGTAATG
Source organism: Danio tinwini (assembly GCA_903798205.1). Taxonomy (NCBI): domain Eukaryota; kingdom Metazoa; phylum Chordata; class Actinopteri; order Cypriniformes; family Danionidae; genus Danio; species Danio tinwini. The sequence goes on from CAIGQZ010032389.1 coordinate 417,800, forward strand.
AAAAACTTCATATTGTGTATAAACAGACATCTCAGCGTTTAAAGACAAACGTGGTGTGGGCACTGTAAGATTTGATATATCACAGATATTTTTATGCATCCACAGGGACAATGCAAACATCTACATTCACACCCCTTGGAGCGAGAATGAAGGAAAACCTTACTCCCGCACTATCCTCCCTTGCCCTGTCTTCCCCCTCACCCAACTCACAGAAAGGTCATCTTAACTCACAGAATGGTCATCTCAAAGTATAAATGTTCTGTATCAATGCAAGTGACTTTTTGCCTTATGTTTGATATCATTTGAAATATCTCAGTGTGACTGGTACAATGGTCTCAATTCCCTCAGAAAAAGACATAATCAAAGTAATAGATATATAAGTTAAGGTATCTTTTGAACTACTGCTAAGGGTGTGCCTTTACCTACTGTAGGGGGCTTCTATTCAACTATAGGCAGAAACTCTTCAGATCTAACATGCCACTATGCAAATGCCTTTTGTTGCTTAACACACACACTTCCCTAAAGGAGAGCCTTGGATTGGATACTTAAGGAAAAGTTTCAAAAAGCTCGGGGCAATTCTGTAACTAGATCAACCCGTAGTGTGGAGCTCTCATGCTCTATACTATGTATATTTTGAAGTCAGGTATGCATCTTTTGATCTTGGGTCTATCTTTGAGAATTTGAGGTCTTGTATTGATTGTTTAAGAATTGACTGAATAATTGGCATAATACATGTTTACCTGACTATTAAATTGTTATGTTTAAACATATTTAGCTTACTCTGAAATTATTAATTCTAGTATATTATGTTGTATCCTTGTTTCCGCACTTCCTATGTCAGGTCAGTAGACGAACTAAAATCCAGTTGAGATGGAGCATTGGGCACACTAATTGTATTTTAGGGATCCGACTGACTCTTGATATTGATTCAAGTGTACTTAGGTGGAAAGGGGGTTAATTCCGTCCAGGGCAACAAGGAGTTGCAGGACTAACCTAGATAGGGTACCCAACCCTTGTTTGAAAGTAATATTATTCTAAATCAAGTGTACATGGGAAACCATGGGCTTGGCTAAACCAAAATTATTATAGAGAACAGTAGTCGGGTACATTTATAATAATGGCCTTGACCTCTAATTACAAATGATATTGTCTTTACTCAAGAGTGTATATCTAAGGGGGACTAATCAAAAATACTTTAGAATGAGCAAGCATAGAAGCGGCCATCTAAAAGTATTAGTCAATTACCTCTGTTTATTAATCAAGACTGACAAGAGTGTGACCGTGAGAGGCGCCATCGGCCATGGTGATTCCTCTGAGCACCCGAATGAACAAATGTAATAATTACGAGTAAAGACAAAAGGTTCAAATGTTTATCTCAATTATATATTGATATAATATTCTTGATGTTTTATGATTGGAGTCAGATAAAACAAAAGATAAATAAAGTAATATTCTAAACCACCTCGTATTCAAATGGGAGTCAGATATTAGTTAAATTTGAAGTAAATCAACATTGTGCACTGGATAGACTGAACAGGCAGTGATCCTTCATCCACCAGTGGACACCTTCATTGGGCCAACTGGGTGGACCTTACAGCACCATCTCATTTTTAAACTTTTAGTCCAGAAAGTTCCTTCAGTATAAACAGTGAGCAATACATAATAAGAGGATTCACAACAAGCAACATTTTAAAATAACACTTTTACAATAGCACATGAATAATGATGCACTGATATATAAGCTAAACTTTACTTCATTATTAAACTTTTTTTTCATTAATAAAATAGAAGGCTTTAGACAAAAAATAGAAGATGCTAAACTTTCTGCACCGCCTTATACTCCAGATCCAGTAAACATTCCATTGAATCAAAATAACTTACCTGATCTTTCTTTATTTCGAAATACACCCGCAAACGTATATGACCTTGATGTAGTAACCAGCAGCGTAGATGCCATCTTTACTAGCACACTAAATACGGTGGCACCTATCAAATTAAAAAAGGCTAGAGAGAATAAAACTACACCATTGTACAATAGTCATACTCGCGCTCTCAAAACAGCAACCCGTGCCCTGGAACGTAAATGGAAAAAAACTAACTTAGAGGTTTTTAGAATTGCGTACAAAGACAGTATGTCCAGCTATAGGAGGGCTCTTAAATCTGCCAGAGCCGAGCACGTCCGCAAACTGATTGAAAATAATCATAACAATCCTAGATTTTTATTTAGCACCATTGCTAAATTAACAAATAATCAGTCATCCTTGGATCAAAATGTCCCACCACTTATTAGTAGTGATGACTTCATGAATTTTTTCAGTGATAAAATAGAAGGCTTTAGACAGAAAACAGAAGATGTTAAACTTTCTGCACCACCTTATACTCCAGATCCAGTAAACATTCAACTGAATCAAAATAACCTACAGTGCTTCAAAATCATAGAACAGGAAGAGCTAGATAAAATTATAAATAGTTCCAAACCAGCTACATGTATGTTAGATCCAATTCCAACAAAATTACTGAAAGAATTGCTACCTGTTATAGGAGAACCTCTCCTTAACGTTATCAACTCTTCTTTAGCTTTAGGCAATGTTCCAAATCCTTACAAGCTAGCTGTTATTAAACCTATTATTAAGAAACCACAACTGGACCTAAGCAACTTAGCTAACTATAGGCCTATTTCAAATCTTCCGTTTATGTCTAAAATACTAGAAAAAGTTGTTTCTACCCAATTATGCTCCTTTCTGCAGACAAACAATATTTTTGAAGTGTTTCAGTCAGGTTACAGGCCTTATCACAGCACAGAAACCACATTAGTAAAAATAACCAACGATTTACTCTTAGCTGCTGACCAAGGGTGCATCTCACTATTAGTTTTACTCGATCTTAGCGCCGCATATGACACCATCGACCACAATATCCTCATAGACCGCTTATATTCTACAGGTCTCCAAGGACAGGCTCTTCAATGGTTTAAGTCATACTTAGCTGATCGTTACCAGTTTGTGAATATAAATGGACTGCTCTCACAAGTCAGGCCAGTAAAGTATGGGGTGCCTCAAGGATCAGTTTTAGGCCCTTTGCTGTTTACAATATACATGCTTCCCCTGGGTGACATTATTAGAAGACACGGGATCAGCTTTCACTGCTATGCAGATGATACTCAATTATATATTTCAACTAAACCGGATGAGATGTCTAAACTGTCTAAGCTAACTGAGTGTATTAAAGATGTTAAAGACTGGATGACCAACAATTTTATTCTCTTAAACAAAAGATTTATCGGGCCTAAATCCTGTACACAGCAGTTCTCACAACTCGACCTGCAATTAGAGGGATTCAAAGTTAGCATTAGCTCTACTATAAAAGATCTGGGTGTTAAATTAGACAGCAATTTAACTTTTAAAAATCATATATCCCATGTCACAAAAACTGCCTTCTTTCATCTAAGAAATATTGCTAAATTGCGAAAAATGCTATTCATCTCAGATGCAGAAAAGCTAGTTCATGCTTTCATGACTTCTAGGCTGGAATACTGTAATGCTCTGTTTGCTGGCTGCCCAGCATCCTCTATTAACAAACTTCAGCTAGTACAAAATGCAGCTGCCAGAGGTCTTACCAGGTCTAGAAAATATGATTTTATCCTCCTTACACTGGCTGCCTGTTAAGTTTTGTATTGAATATAAAATATTGCTGCTTACCTATAAAGCTTTAAATAATCTAGCTCCTGTTTATCTAACCAACCTTCTGTCTCGCTACAATCCAACCCGCTTTTTAAGATCTCAAAACTCAGGGCTTCTGGTAGTACCTAGAATAGCAAAGTCGAGTAAAGGAGGTCGAGCCTTCTCATTTATGGCCCCTAAACTCTGGAATAGCCTTTGTGATAATGTCCGAGACTCAGACACACTCTTTCAGTTCAAAACCAGATTAAAAACCTATATTTTTAGCAAAGCATACACTCAGTGCATCACTTAGCGGCATGAAGCATAATTGTGCCCCATGCAGGTTTTTGCATCTCGTTTATAAACACTATGAACAGCAGCTACGCTAATTATTCTCTTACTCTCTATTTCCACCTGGGGGTATTCATCCCGAGGCCCTCAGACTATGCAGCCCCACTGATGCGATCCAAAACCAGCGACGAGATAATCCCGAGGTTTTCACAATCCTGGACCAGGCCATATCCTGAGCAGCTGTGGTGGTCATGTAGAAGTGTAGAGCAAGAGACTGATTCCTGTGACGCTCCAAAGACAGAGGAGTTTTCACTGAGGTCCAGCGTTCTCCAGCTTCCGGCGCCTAGAGTGCAGCTCTGCACAAGATGTTTGGCCATAGGAGAAATGGTCATGCCCAACTGAGCCTGGTTTCTCTCAAGTTTTTTTTAAATCTTCACTTGCGCCAATTGGTGAAGTTTTTTCCTCGCCGCTGTCACCACTGGCTTGCATGGTTCAGGATCTGTAGAGCTGTGCATAGATGGAATTGCTCTTCAGTGTTTGGACTCTCAGTAGTGATTATTAAACCACACTGAACTGAGCTAAACTGAACTGAACTTAAACTCTGAAAATCGAACTGACACTGTTTCAATTTACTATAATCTTGAATGTGAAGCTGCTTTGACACAATCTACATTGTATAAGCTCTATACAAATAAAGGTGAATTGAATTGAATTCATTATGAACTAATGACGTGTTAAGGCATGCACTAATCATGAATTAATTTTAACTACAACATGAGTCACATCAGTTAATTTGTAAGTAATGGCTACCTTAATTACTTAATGTTTGTTAATTAATGTATTGTTAATTAATGTTTGTTAATTAATGTAACTCATCATTAGTTCATAGTTTAGTTAACATATTAATTAATGTACATCATTATTCATGTACTATTATTGTATAGTGTTACCTGCACAACAACAGACCATTTATATTCTATAGGCTGCATGCTAAGTTTCTCTATGCAATAATACTGACAGGACTTTACTAACTTTAAATTAAAAAGAAAATAATTACATTTTGATTAAAACCTAAATAATCCAGGATTATGTTGCAGGGTTAAATTAATCAAATGTGACAATCCCAGTGCATATTACTCTATGCACAGGGCACAAACAAAACAGACTAAGTGTTAAGACATATATAGACAAATATTACCAATCACTCTTTAGTCTCTTTATAAAGCATTTCTCTCACTTGCAAAACCCAAAATGTTCACTTTATCTCAGCTAGGCCTTCACAAAAATAGTGCATTTTCATCCCATTTTTTAAGGGGCGAGAAGTTCAAGGAAACTGTGAAGACACTTTTAATGTGTAAAGAGGTGTGAAGTGAGAAGGGACATGTGGTGATCATGTTCTAAACGGAAGAGTTTTTAATAAACTTCCTAATAATCTTATGGGACAACGACTCTAATCTAAAAACACAAATCAAAGTCAACATTATAGATGTCTCTCTGTCTTTCCATTAAAATTTTGAGGTGCAGTTTGAAATTTTGTACAGTTTAAAAGGGGTAGCCATCCGTCAAAGCAACACATGAGCAAGCATATAGAGAATGCAGACTTATCAATAGAATACAGAAATTATACAGTTAAGTTAATAGTTTAGCACTTAAGCCATCTGATGCCTTACAATCATGAAAGTGGTCATATTTTTAAAAAAGATATGATGTTTATTAATAATTCTATGATTTTTATATTTGTGTATGTGTGTGTGTGCACTGGTTTTGGTAGTTTACAAGGATTGACATTTGGATAATGACATGGTTATAAAGGATAAAAAAAAAAAAAAACAGCAGCAGTTTAAGTTAGGAATGCTCATTTTGGTTAGTTTTACCAACCGACAACCGCAGCTTGTTAACCAAATATTAACCGTTAACCATTAACAGAGAAATATAAAAATAATATTTAATAGAAAAAATTGACGTGTCTATTTTGTGACACATGCTATATTTTAAAATACTAATTTATTTTAACATTCGAACGGCATACAGAACATAACAGAACATCTTCACGCACGTGCGGTGTTTCCTACAGCATAGAAAAAAGAATAAACTAACTAAAAATAATAAAATAAAAAGGCCTGCCCTAGATATTTTTCACTTAAATGACAAATTTAGATTACAAAATGAAAACACTGACTGAGTCCTTTTTAAGAACCAGCATTGGCTGTTTTTCCAATCATGTTTTCTGTCAAATAACAAATTTCAGGCTATTAAATCGATCGCTCCACTGAAAATATGCATTAAATTAATGCTTCATTGTAAACCTCTTTTAACATTTTAATAGTAGTTTAAAGATTATGTCAAGATGAATTATTTCCCCGTCTCACTCGCAGTTCATGTGTGCGGGCTGCCAGTGCATTTGAACCTCAGGGCTCGCATGTTGACTTTTTGTAAAATATAGGCTACTATAGCATATAACAATTTTGTTGTTTACATATGATATTGCATACATTTGCATACATGTTTTATAAGCTGTATAATGAAAGCTTCAGTTTTGATTATGAAAATTTCAAGAAAATCATTGGATTTGTTTGATTTGTAAATTATGTAGGCTATTTTAAAAATTGATATTATATAAGAACTATAAATAACAAATTTTCTAAATGGAAAAAAGGTTGGTTTGTTGGTTGTAGACTAAATCATCAATAGCTTATTTATTAAGTTTATGACGCGGCTCCAGGCAGCACAGAGGCGATCAGCATCAGCGCTGGTTTATGTCAACTCATCTGTGTCAAACTGTGACCAGAAATATTTTTTTTCATTTTGCTTCCTTGACAAAATACGTCTGTAGACACGTGTGTATACACGTGTTACTGTCCCGAGAGTTAACAAATATTTGTTGCACATCAGAAGCCGATCACGCTTTTCCGTTCCAAAAATGCGAGGTGCACCGCACTGCCTTTTATGTTGACAAGAAAAAAAGAAGTGCCTTTTATGTCACTATAGGAAACGACTGAATCAGCTGGTCTATTATGCGTGAGTGTTGCTGTCCATATTGTTATAATTGTAATATATAATAACATTAGAATATTTATGATTTGTAAAGTAATACGGCTCTGGATAACTTGAAACTGCGACCACAAGTCTCTCCTAAATCATTAAAAGTTATCCGTCGTCCTGACAACACAAACACTGCAGGCACCTCAACAGAAACCCTGTTCTGCTTTCATTTGATTAATTTGATTAAAGAATGAAAAAGACGCGACTGACGTAACGCGCTTTTCCGCTCAGGGTTGAGTTTTATTTCAACCGCGAGCACACAGCGCACAACTTCACAGTCATCAGCCCCTTATGCAGTCAAACTTTTAAAATATATAAAATAATATTTTTTTTTTAATCGTTTAACTGATACCATAATCGGTTAAAAACGCCCCATTTAGGCTAACGGTTAATCGGTTATTTTGAGCATCCCTGTTTAAAACAAACAAGGGACTCATGAACATTCATTCATTTATTTTATTTTCGGCTTAGTCCCTTTATTAATTAGGGGTCACCACAGCTGAATGAACTGCCAACTTATCCAGCATATGTTTTATGCAGCAGATGCCCTTCCAGCTGCAACCCATCACTGGGAAACACCCATACACACCCATTCACACTCATACACTACAAACAATTTAGTTAATTCAATTCCCCTTTAGCGCATGTCTTTGGACTGTGGGGGAAACCGGAGCACCCGGAGGAAACCCATGCGAACACGGAGAGAACATGCAAACTCCACACAGAAAATCCCAACTGACCCAGCTGAAGCTTGAACCAGCAACCTTCTTGCTGTGAGGCGATCGTGCCACCCACTGCACCACCATGACGCCCGACTCATGTACAACCATTACTAATGTCACAAAAAAACAAAAAAAAAACAGAACCTGGTAACCATACATATTAAAAATCAAGGGCTTATGGGGTTATATCATTAATTTGGGCTATTTTTGTCTATATGTCAACATTTTTCTTTTTTAGAAATCTGATAGATATATATATATATATATATATATATATATATATATATATGCAAATTACATAAGTGCTTCCTACACATAGACATATGTTTTTTAGGGGGGGATATATTAATGGCCACCCAAATATATTTAATGACACATTTTTTTATTATTATTATCATCTGTTTTGTTAATATCTGCCCAATAAAGCAAACATCCATGATCGATTAAGTAGTGGAAAAATCTTCTCTCCTTTACCCGTTTCATTCTGTGCACACGAGACCTGTCAACACTCCCATAGTCTCACGTGCTCTGGAGACCGATGCACAGAAACAAGCTTTTTTGGGACTTCAATTAAAAAAATTCATACAAAAAAAATAATTACAGTTACTTATAATCAGTGGTGGAAAGAGTACTGAAAAATCATACTCAAGTAAAAGTACCATTACTTGCCTAAAAATGTAGTGAAAGTAGAGTAAAAGTATCTGTTGTAAATATTACGAAAAGAGTAGACCTTTTAAAAGTACTCAAGAGTAGTGAGCATTGAGTATTATGCTGTAAAAAGCTGATATGTTTACATGTAATTTGTGCATGTGTGTGTGTAAACGTAACATTCTGTAGTGTATTTAGTTATTGCCTAGAAGGCACACAACATTGTTAATTATGTCAAATGATGTTGATATTTGGTTGATTTTTGGTTTGATTTTAGAAAGTGACCAAAATCCAGCATCTAGCCAACATCCTTAACCAACGTCAAATATGACATCAAATACTGACATTTATTTGTCAGATACGGCAACCAAAATCCAACATCTGTCAGATGTCATAGGGGTAACGTTCACACAATATAAAGCTGTAACATTATTAGACGTTGATATTTGGTTGGTTTTAGGTTGGACATTGGATATGGATGTTGGCCTGATGTTGAGTTCTGATGTCAACATGATTTTCATTTCCAAACAAAATGCAAAGTCAGTCAGTTAGTTCAGTCATGACAGTTATCAGAGTAAGAAGACAATGTTTTATTGATGGAATGAATGAATGAATACACAGCATATGTTTGGTTTTGGCGGTCTAGATCTTCTACATTGCTGCTGCTGCTGCTGCTGGGACCGAGTACTCGACTCAATCTTACCACAATAAATAGAGACTTGCAGAACTATAAGCAAAACGCTTAGGGTAGATACGAGGGTAGATACGAGTGTACAGTCTGAAGACAAGCTACCTGTCTATTGATTATATAAGGATGGTTTTGATATAAAGAAAAAGCTGATTGGTTTTCAAGACAGAGTTTCATGACTGAACTAGTATTAATAAATGACTTATTTTTAAAGTAACTTACCCAACACTAAAGGCAATCACAGGTATGTCTGTTGAGCTTGTGAACACAGCAGTATTTAACTTTTATTTCAGTAGTGAGTCTGTACTTTTGACAACCCTTATATACATATAACGAATTAAGCATATTATTTAAGAAATGTCTCATTTGTGATGTAATAATTTATGCATTGTAGAGTTTAATTTTGCATATTTACGACACTGAGATTTCCATGTATGACGCAATGCCAGATATTATAAAGAAGGGAAAGTGCTAAAACAGCATCATCCCAAAGTGTGAACAGGCATCCATGAGCGGTGTTAAATCGTGATGCAGCAGGCCTCTCCAGGCGAGATGTGCGTTAAACAGAGGGCCACATATAGTTCAGACATTTCATTAATGAATGTTGAGCTCAGGAAGAGAATGATGCATCACCCACAACACCGGCACTAGTCGATGAGGACCAGAAAACACACAGCAGACTAGATTATCCTCTCTCTATGTCTAGGTCAATCTTACAGCTCACATATCTTTCCTAGATCCATCTCTTGCTTTTTTTAACCTGTACTAAAGGTGTTTTAAAGAGGATGTAGTATGTAAATCAGTGTTTTTTTCTGTTTCAGGGTTTTTGCAGATATCATAGTGTTGAATTTAAGACTTTTTAAGACCTTTTTAGGACCATAAAGTATTAAATTTAGGACCTATGTAACAATATTAAAAAACACGCATACACATAAAGAGAAAATGCAAAAATCACAAAATTAGTGGCAAAATAAATGTATTCAAATTGAACAGTACTGAAGACAGGTTGGATGCACCATTGAACTATAGGAAAAAAGGCTGAAGGCTGCTTTATCGCACCTCTGCTGACTGCGCACGCACCTCACGAAACGGATGAGGCTCTTTAAAACGATAGGGGGTGGTCAAAAGAAACCCACCATAAAGTCAGACAGATAAACAGAGAAGTGGGAAGTTTCCAGAACCATGTCATTAATATTGTTCAAGATTTTTAAACCAAATTTTTTTTATATAAATTATTTTAATGATTATGAGTATTTTTATAGCCATTCGAGATTTTTTTTAAATCAAACTTTGATGCATTACTTGCTTTTGTTCATATCTCGGACAGTTGGACAGTACCTATTAAAGTTAAATATTACTGACAGCAGAACATGGGTTGCTCTACAAATATATACTTTTATTATGGAAAGAATAAAAGCAAAACACTTACTAAAAATACTTTTTTATTTTTTATTTTGCCCACTCAACAATTCACACATTATTGTCTGGCTAGATTCTGTCCTCTACTTATATGCTAAAAAGGCAATAATTGTCAAACATTCCTGACCATCATCAGCAATAAAGCCTAGAAATAGAGCATCAGTATTTTGTAATATCAAATATTCTTTTCTAGTTATTAAAAAAATAATTTGTTACTTAATTTTAGTTTGTAACTTTTATTTTTTTTAATTCAAAATTGTAATATATGCAGTACATCAGTGTAAAACCTATGAATGGTAGAAAAATATATTTTGTAATATAAAAACCACCTGGGTCTCCACTTTTGCATGCCCTCTCTTTTTGGTTTTAACATACTTATGCCTCAGGTTTTTCTAAACTTTTACAAATACTTTCCTTCTTTCCCACTGCTGTTGCAATTTCTAGCCAAGAATTGTTGGTCCTCTGCTTATCTCCATGATCACACATGGACAGATCATAAAGGTGTCTGTACAGGCGTACCTGTTTCAGACAAAATCTCTTCAAAGATTCATATTCAACTCAAATTAAATGTGACGCCACGTGAACTGTTCGCTCGAGTCTCAAAAAATGATGTGCGCTCCGCCAGACGAAATCATGCCGTGCGCACCCAAAGCAAGGCTCCACAAACACATCGATGATGTAACCTTCTTGCTCTGAGGGGATCTTGCTACCCACTGCGCCACCGTGTTGCCCGTTAATTTAATAAATGAATTTGTTTAACTTAAAATTTTTAGTCAGTTTGAATAATGTAAGTTGAGATGACTAGAAAATTTCATTTGATTCAACTGAATAATTTCAACGAAAAAAAATTTTTATACAGAGATGAGCTTCACAAGGTGAATGTATACCTTGCATTTACATTCAGAATAGATTTTAAAGTATTATTACTTGTCTATAAATCACTAAATGGCCTAGGAGCTCAATACATTACAGATATTCTCACTGAATACAAACCTAACAGGTCACTCAGATCTTTAGGGTCATATAAACTAGAAATTCCAAGGGTTCAGAACTTCAGTCAAAGCAGGGTGAATCGGCTTTCAGCTACTACGCCCCCCGCTGCTGGAATCAGCTGAATAAAGCTTCCAGAAATGATCTAATGTGCTCCAACATTAGGCACATTCAAATCAAGACTGAAAACAGCTTTTAGCTGTGTCTTTACTGAATGAGCACTGTGCTATGCCTGACAGATCGCACTATTATGTCTTTCTTTTCTTTTTCATTCTTTTATAACCTGTTTTAACACATTTTTATCTGTTTTTATACTATTTGTTTTTATTTTCTTATACTTGTCATTTTTATTCATGTTTACGTAAAGCACTTTGAATTGCCACTGTGGATGAAATGTGCTAAATAAATAAACTTGTCCTGCCTTGCCTTTTAGTGCATGTCTCCACTAACGTGACTCTGGTTTGAACATCTACAGTAAAGCTTTAATATTCTACTGGTCAGTTCTGACATTTTGTCATTAAATTCACTTGTTTTGTTTGTGACAGAAATAAGGTGTAAAGGCTTTGCCCTATTCTGGAAAGCGGCAGCTTATTTGCATTTAAAGGGACCCACACAAAGCGGCATGTTCACACTCAAATAGGGGCTAATTTGACAAGATATAATAAAAGGACATGTGAGCTATTATTTTGGCAGAACGGTGACTCAGTGGGTAGCGCTGTCACCTCACAGCAAGAAGGTTGCTGGTTCGAGCCCCAGTGGGGTGGGGCTTTTATTCTGCATATTCTGCATTCCCTCATAGCAAACTAAAGCTGCGGTCACACTAAACTTTTCTCCCCATAGACTTCCATTCATACGCACACGAATGTGTCAGACCAGAAACGCAGGGTCATGCGTCAAGTTTTGCATTTTGCTGCGGTGCAAAGTTTAAGCTTGGTGAACTCTGACCTGTGAAATCACAACACTTGACTGCGTGAGACCAATCCAGGATCAAAACATGACCTCTCTGAACAGAAATTTAAAACATGAAGCAATCGCTGGCTTTTTTAAATGTCTAATCATCTTGTTTATTCCCGCCCCTTTCTGCAGTGCCGTGCGACAGAATTCCGCACGCTCAAACTCTAGTGTGACCGCAGCTTAACAGTAAGAGGGGCGTGGTTGAGAATACTGTGGCTGAAGCTGTCAGGCTGATGTCATCAGAGAAGCACAGCCACTCTAAATGCGGATGCAAATGGTCAAACTTTGATTCAAGATTACCAAATCAAACATTTTTTTCAGTAACTCACAGAGACAAATTGCTCACCTTAAAAATAACTATATGTGCTAGCAAAATAAACTAATAAAATTTAGATTTCTCATGGACTTTAAGCTAATACTCACAGAAAAGATCTGGAAACAAAGGAGATTTGCGTTACATCTAATGAAAACAGTCATAATATGCAAATGCAATTCATTAAATGCAGCACCTTATAGGATTTAAACATAAAACTGTCACTAAAAACAGACCCTGTTTTCTATATGTTAAGAATCTGGCCTAAATTAATTCTGAAATGAACCTCCTCTGTATTTAAAAGCCTAAAAATACAGTGAACCTTCTCTTGTAAAAACATGAAGAAAGGAGGAACATGCCACATCTGATTTTTCATCCCTAAAAAGATTCCTCTTTAACATGACTCTTGCTCTCATTGATTTTTAGCAGAGTAATGATGAAATTATGTTCCCTAAAGATTTAACCAATAAACCTAAAGGTGACACAGCTGGGAGTCAAAGACATGGCCTTTATCTCTATAGATTTAGAGCTTAGATTAAAAAAGATCTACTGCTATTCCGTTCTTACTCAAGACAGAATAGGATTGCTTGGTCATTGTGCATTATTTGCATTCCTTTAAGACACTGAGCAAAGCAAAACAATCTGGGTTACTGCAGATTGAAATCACAAATTGTATGCAGGCCACATTTTACAGTAAATGTAGAAGATTTGTTTATTATATTTATTTTATTATTTATTGTTTATGTTTAGTACTGATCTATTTTACAGTATGTCTTGCAATATGCTCCTTATTTTGTGCAGTATGTTATTTTTAATATTTACAATAAAATAGGAATATATTTATGATTAGAATTAACCATTTTTATAGCTTTCAGCATTAAAAAAAATGTGAAGGAACAGCTTTTACTCAGAAATTATTTTGCATATAAAAAGAAATATTAAAACTGAATGATTGAATGAAAAAATGACATTTCAGACATTTGTAGGGTTAAATGCTAAGGATTTTCTTAATGGCCAAGCAGAAAAAAAATATTTACTTGCCCCATTAAAAAAACAAATTCCAATTACATATTTTTGGCCACATATTTTAAATAATGTGTCAAATTAATAATGTGTCTGTTGTCATTCATTTATTCATTTTCTTTTCGGCTTAGTCCCTTTATTAATCGGGGTCGCCACAGCGGAATGAATCGCCAACTTATCCAACTCATATTTTTCGCAGCGGATGGCCTTCCAGCTGCAACCCATCACTGGGAAACATCCGTACACACTCATTCACACTCATACACTATGGACAATTTAGCTTACCCAATTCATCTATACAAGTCGGACTTGTGGGGAAAAACGGAGCAACCGAAGGAAACCCACACAAACATGGGGAGAACATGCAAACTGACCCAACCGAGGTGACCTTCTTGCAGTGAGACGTGACCATAGTTGTACAAATGCAAATGTTTTCAACTTAAAAAAAAAGCTTTTTCGCTTTTGCCTTATAGCAATTTTACGTAAAGAATGATAATGTGTATATGTATTTATTTAACTTTCATTTTATATCAAGCCTCCCTTGGACAGGTATTAGCAAGTCTGCTAAAACACCTAAACAAATGCATTGGGTTTGTCCAGTAAAATTGTGATGACTACAGTATGTCAAATAAACAATTAATGTGTGTTGGATCAATTAGGTAGCTTTACATAAACTTTACATTTAAGCTTTACATAAACAAAAGAAAAATAAGACCTACTGTTTAAGATGATTTAAGACCTAGAAGACAATATTTCAGT
>CAIGQZ010032389.1:432707-443383 GCA_903798205.1 Danio tinwini
GTTTGTGTGTGTGTGTTTGTGTGTGTGTGTGTGTGTGTGTGTGTGTGTGTGTGTGTGTGTGTGTTCTTGTCATTTCACTCAAAAAAAACTTCTCTAATGACGTTCACTGACGTTCGTGAGGGCGGGTCAACCTGCCAATCAAAAGAAATTGATCGACCAATAGCAATGCAATCAATCAATTCCCGATGGAAAAAATATAAAGTCTATTTTTTTCTTCCCCAGAAATGGTTTTTACTTAGAAGTGTCACACAGCGGGCATTCTGCATCAGAATGTATTGATGTTTCCCAGTGATGGGTTGCAGCTGGAAGGGCATCCACTGCGTAAAACATATGCTGGATGAGTTGGCGGTTCATTCCGCTGCGGCGACCCCAGATTAATAAAGGGACTAAGCCAAAAAGAAAATTAATGAATGAATGTCACACAGCCAGGCTTGAAATGATTTTAACGTTTATGAAACATTCATATTGGATTTATATGAACATTCATTGAATCCAAATATCTAAAAATTCTTAAATCAAGAAACATTTTCTTGGCAAGCAAAATATAATGTCTTGTTTTCAGAAATAATATGCCAATATTAAGTGAGTTTTTCCTTAAAACAAGCAAAATAATCTGCCAATGAGGTAAGCTAAATAATCTTGTCAAAAGGAAAAACAAGATTATTTTGCTTACCCCATTGGGAGATTATTTAGCTTGTTTTAAGGGAAAAACTCACTTAATTTAGGCATATTATTTCTGAAAACAAGACAAGATGTTTTGCTTGTCTAGAAAATTCTTCTTGATTTAAGTATTTTTAGATATTTGGACTAGAAGCAAGACAAAAAGTCTAAGTAAGAAAAGCATTTTTGCAGTGTGAGGTTTATCAGGGGTCGCCTCAGTGGAATGAACTGCCAACTACTCTGGCATATGTTTTACACAGCGGTCCAGCGGATGCCCTTCCAGACACAACCCAGTACTGGGAAACACACACACACTCATACACTACAGAATTCAAACAAACACACACACACTTATACACTACGGCCAATTTAGTTCATCCAATTCATCTATACCACATAATCATTCATGACTTATGTTTTTGCTTACTTAAAGGCACAATATATACGATTTTTCATAAATATAACCAAATAACACTAGAGGCCCTATCATACACCCGGCGCAATAGGGTGCAAGACAAGTTTGGCACGATTTATTGCTATTTTCAGATCAGCAACCCTAATTTTCATGTTTTGCGCCACATTGTTTAAATAGAAAATTCATTTGCGCTACTTTCCGGTCCAAAAAGGAGGTGTGTTAAGGCGCATTGTTGGCATGTTGCTATTTTGAGGAGCTGAAATAGACTGCTCCATTGACTAACTAAATGCTGGTCTAAAGTCCAGCGCAGAGCCTGTTAGTTATGCGCCTATGCAGGTACTTACAATTGGATAATACACACAGGATGAACAGCAATACACAAATATCTTTACATATGAACAAAATTAAAGGATTAAATGTTACAAAAATGTTTTTTTACATATAAAAACCACTGCCTCCATGCCTTCTTCACCTCAGGGGGATTTTTCAGTTTATTCATGACAACTGCATTTGTGTAATGTTATTATTAGAAGTATTATTTATATGCATATTTATATTTGTTTTAATAAAAACAAGTGTAGATTTGTCCACCTGTCAGGATTTGGAGACATATGCATCACCATAAAGAGCATAAGAATAGGATGTGTGTTTGTATATAACTTTTGGTCAAAAAACAAATTTTTTTGACCACTCTACCTTATTATTGTTCATTTATTAATTTGCTGGAAATTAGAACTGAATTTAAAAACAGTTTTGAAACAAATCTTTGCGCTTAACAAACAAAATTAAATATGCAGGCTGATGGATGTCTTCAGCGGAGTGAGTTTCCACCGTTTCCTTATCCACGAATGTAAAGGAGTAAAAGTAAAGAGGAAGAGAAAATAAAGAGGTCGAATGGAGGAGGCTCATTCTTTATCCTTGCGCTCCAGATTATCTGTTTACCAGTTTTCTCGCTAGTAAAGCATTTGGTTTTTCCACTTACAAAGTCCGCCATGTAAATAGCAAATGTGCCACGATGCACGACTCAACTGACTCTTAAAGGGAATGGGAAATGAGACTCTGATTGGTTTATTCTCAAAACACACCCATAGCTCATTAAGAGAATAAGCACAACCCTGTTAGACCATACGTCAGGGCACAAAGCATATTTTTCCACCTTTAAAATAGCAAAAGTGGATTCGGACACGCCCTTAATGCTTTTACGCCTTGCGCGTTAGACTTAGGTCAGATTGTTAAAGTAGAGCCCCAAAACAATGTTATGTATTTTGCTCACTTTGTTATGTAGACCTAGATCCAGAAAAATAAACAAAGGGTTGTGTCCTGTTGTCAATCTAATGATGTTATACACCCTTGATTTCTGCTTTGAGTTAAAAAAAAACAGGCAAACACCAAAGACGCTTTAATATGTTGTGTGCTTTATTAGACTGAAAATTAAAAATATTAAGCATTTTCAATGGAGTTTCTGAACTCGTCTGCTGCTCCTAAAGGCATTTGTGTTTACTGAACAACTAAATGAATGCTTAAGTCTATTTAACTGATTATATTTTATTTAAATTACAACAACAATGCTGTAAAAGGAATATTATGAAATCATAAAACCAAAACCTTTCACCATCAGTTGCTGAAATCCCTAGCTGTGCATATACTGTAGCCCATTGCTTTAACATCTTGATTCACTTTGGCAGCTTCATACTACAATCATATTAAGTTTTGAATACTTAAGCTCATCCATGTCCCTTAGGGTGTAATGAAGATCACAACTCCACACTTGTTATTAAACTATGCCATAGTTTGTTGTGAATGCATACCCTCACGTGGTGAAAAACACGTGCCATTAAAGTCACACTTAAAAATTAGGTTATCACATTTAGGCATACTTCGTGTGGTTTATTCAATTATTTTGGTGCTCTTGGATTGCAGCTGGAAGGGCATCCGCTGCGTAAAACATGTGCTGGAGAAGTTGGCGGTTCATTCCGCTGTGGTGACCCCGGGTTGACTAAGCCGAAAAGAAAATGAATGAATGAATTTTGGTGCTTTTGTAACGTTTTAGAAACAAAAAGTTAATGTTCAATGGTGGGTGGCATGGTGGCTTAGTGGTTAGCACTGTTACCTCACAGCAAGAAGCTCGCTGGTTCACAGAGTGCTCTGGTTTCCCCCCTCCCCACAGTCATGCGGACATGTAAGTGAATTGAAAAAACTAAATTAACCATAGCGTATGAGTGTGTGTGTGTGTGAATGTGAGAGTGTGTGGGTATTTCCCAGTATAGGTTGTGGCTGGAAAGACATATGCTGGAATGGCTGTTGGGTCATTCCGCTTTGGTGACCACTGATAAATAAGGGACTAAGCCAAAGGAAAATGAATGAATGAATGAATAATTGTGTAATGGCATGAGCGTGGGACAACCTGTCACTCATATGAGATCAACCAATAGCAAATAGCAATACAACACTACACTCAATTTCCTGTTTACAAAATCAACTTCTACCTGCCCTACATTTTATCCTTGCTCAAGAAGTACTCACTTTGTCGGCACAATGGCCCAGTGTTTAGAGATCAACATAAACAGCAACAGCGCTCTGGGCGTCCAGAGGTTGAATCCCAGCTCTTGGACATTTCCCGATCCTGTACCCCTCTGTCTCCCACTTCCCTTCCTGTCAAATAGAGGAAAAAAATAAACAAGAAGCCTTTGTTCTGTGTCACAATAGTATAGAAATTGCAACTTTCATAACACATTCAATTCTTACTAACATCAAAATATGAATTTGCTCTCTGAAGTCTCTCTCTTTTTTTGTGTTGCCTTTTGCCTTTATCTGCTTAAGTCGTGACGTATGAAATACTGTTTCTGGGTCCAAGCCGCTACTCATTTGAATTGAGAAAATATTCGTTTATGATTTATAATTTAATATAAAATTTAATATAAAATCACGGTGTACACAACAGTATCAGGACTTGCTGCATCACAGACACTAATATTTTAACAATTTATAAAAAATTTATCACTTTCTGGCTATCGGATATTAGGCATGGATATACAGTATTGCGATCGTAATTTTAAAAGTATTACATCACTTTGTAAACGTTTATTATTACCATTTGTCGAGTCTCCCCATACAGTTTTATAGTTAATGAACCCGGAAGCTGCTTTGCGTGATGTCACACTTAGGCCCAATCCCAATTCTACCCCTTAGCCCTTCCCCTTGCGTTCCCGTGAAGGGTTAGTGGTGTCCCAATTCTCTTAGCTTGAAGGCGTAGGGCTAAGAGGATGGGGTACATAGCCCTTCGAACAAAGATTTTTCAGGACCACACTTAAAACCAAGGGGTAAGAATATCTCCCAGAATATACCAGCCACAACGACAAATTTTTACAACAAACACATTTTAATATGTTCATAACCGTGTTCATGTTTTACCGTCATGCTTTTATAAAAAAACGAAAAAATTTTTTTTTAATTTTGCGATCTATAATCCATAATAATAACAACTCCTGTACAGCAGTCCCACAACATTCTGGCACTCGATGACACTCAAATACCCTGTCAGAAAAGACAGTGGCTGAGAATGAGCGTTTTACAGTGTCTGCTATAATGTTTATGTTGTTTTTGGTGTGTTTAGCGCAGTATAGTTAGTATTGCGCAGTGATGCGCAGTATAGTTACGATCTTATTGCCACATTAGATCGTTATGATAACATGATATATGCCTTCAGTGATTTCCTGCAGATAAATACCAAAAAATAACGCAACTGGAATAACTACAGCAGTCGTGATCGTCTGATTTCATATGAAGCAAGAGATCGTGATGACAAATGATGACGTGTGCAGGTGCTGTAGTGCTGTCCCAATTCTTAGGGGTAAATTTTGAAGCCCTTTTCCTTCACACTCGTTTTTAGGGGGGAAAGGGGAAGGGGTAGGGGTACAAAATAGAATTGGGATTGGGCCTTAACAAGAGGATTAGATAGGACAGTAATGGTTAGAAGTTGTTAGAAGTCTCTCTTTTGTTTGAACACAGTGGCGCATGGTGGAAAATTCTCATGTCGAGACTGTCACATCAAACATCCTTATAAATTGATAAAAACAAAAAAGATAAAACATAAGTTGTTAGAGTAATAGAAAGGGCATCACGATGGTCGCTGGTTCAAGGCTCGGCTGGATCAGTTGGCGTTTCTTTGTGGAGTTTGCATGTTCTCCCTGTGTTTGTGTTGGTTTTCTTCAGGTGCTCCGGTTTCCCCCACAGTCCAAAGACATGTGCTATAGGTGAATTGAATAAACTAAATTGTCGGTAGCGCATGTTAGTATGGGTGTTTCCCAGTGTTGGGTTGTGGCTGGAAGGGCATCCGCTGCGTAAATCATATGCTGGATAAGTTGGCGGTTCATTCTGCTGTGGCAACCGCTGATTAATAAAGGGACTAAGCCGAAAAGAAAATGAATGAATAAATGAATGACAGTAATAGAAACAAATCTATAAATATATTAATCTGACAAGCTAAAACATACAGTATGTTAATATAAATAATTTATATTTCTACTTATTTAAATAAGTTCTATTTTATTTTAGTTCTATATTATTTAATCTTTTCTTAAAGTAACCTAAAATTGTCTTTTTTTATTTTCATGTATGGGCTGCACGGTGGCGCAGTGGGTAGCACGTTCACCAGCAAGAAGGTCACTGGTTCGAGCCTCGGCTGGGTCAGTTGCCGTTTCTGTGTGGAGTTTGCATGTTCTCCCCGTGTTCACGTGGGTTTCCTCCAGGTGCTCCGGTTTCCCTCACAAGTCCAAAAACATGTGGTATGTGAATTAGGTAAGCTAAATTGTCCGTAGTGTATATGTGTGAATGAGTGTGTATGGGTGTTTCCCAGTGATGGGTAACGGCTGGAAGGGCATCTGCTGCATAAAACATATGCTGAATAAGTTGGCGGTTCATTCTGCTCTGGCGACCCCAGATTAACAAAGGGACTAAGCTGAATAGAAAATGAATGAATGAATTAATTAATGTTCATGTATGAATACAGTGCTACAGCATAATATGTGGGGGGAAAAATTCTAATAAATACAAATTTTAACAAATGAATTAGTACAAGTTTAGGTGTGATATGAAACAGACCACCATATGCCACCTTTCACTAAAAAAGACCACTAAAACTGCATTATCCTGTAGATGCTATAAAGATCTTTTCAGAAATACAAAATAAGCTAAAATACAAATAACAAAAAACATTCTGCATGTGTCAACTGTGGCTCTGTGGTTAGCGGTGGTCACAGCAAGAAGGTTGCTGGTTCGAGTCCCGGCTGGGCCAGCTGGCATTTCTGTGTGGAGTTTTCATGTTCTCCCCCTGTTGGTGTGGGTTTCCTTGGAAAAAGTGAAGGGTAAGAAAATGATGACAGAATCTCTTCAAGGATGTTCTGCTCAAACAGTCAAGGTGATGTCAAAAGAGGCAGAATGCCACTTAAATGCAGAAGCATCATTTTATATTTTGATTAAATAAACCATTTGTTTCCCTCTGAATTAACAAGGACAGATTAAATGGTAATCTCAAAAAAGAGTATTGTAAGAGTAAAAAATAAAAAATTATGATTCTAGTTCAGCCAAAAAAAAAATACACACACACACACACACACACACACACACACACACACACACACACACACACACACACACACACACACACACACACACTGATATTTCATATAATTTCATATAATGGTGGTAACTTATAACCACTTACTTGCATAGTATTTTTTTTTCTACAATAAAATTCAATGGCTATCATATAACAACATTCATCAACCAACTGAGGCTGAGTAAATTATGACAGAAGTTTCCTTTTTGGGTAAAGTGTACCAAAACAAACAAGCTTATATGGATTAACTTAACTGGCATTAACTAATTATTCACCAAAACACAGCACAAACATAGTAAACAGTGTCAGGTTTGATTTTATACAGACCTTAAAGCTAGAACCTCCAAGTGTGACAATCCATGTTGTTTTACATTTACTCAATGTGCTTGTAAAAAATAGTGATAAAAGCCACGTTATTAAAAATATGTATTATTGGGTAAATGTGTTTTATTATAAATGTTTAATTCATATATATCACAAAAATAAACTCACTTGTTGCAAGCCGCTGGTGTAAATCCAGGCCACGAAATGAATCTTACTGATTCAAGATTCAAACAGCTGGATCTTTATAAAGCATATAACAGGGCCACGAAATGAATCTTACTGATTCAAGATTCAAACAGCTGGATCTTTATAAAGCATATAACAGCGACACCGCTGGCAGACTTGTGCAGTTACAAGTTACAGTTGTGCATTTTACAATTGTGAAATTAACTAATGTATTTTTAAAAGCTTTGCCAATTAAATAAATCATCCTTGCAAGCTAGATTATTATAAATAGCCATAAAGCCATAATAGCAACATTACTATCTATCAGAATCAGAGTAACATTGTTTAAATCTAACACTACAGAGGTTATGTGCTTAAACCTGATTCGTATTAAAGTAAATATATCATTATACCTTTTAACATAAATTTATTTATTTAATTATTTATTTATTCCTTTAAATTAAATATATTTTTGACAATCGTGTGCACTGTAGCATGCACTAAACATATTTCCCCTCTCCGATTGGTCAGATATCAGTTTCTCTTCTCCCATTGGTCGTGCGTTTGAATACCGTTTTCCGATTGGTCCATGTTGTCAATCACATCCAGGAAGTGTTTCAGTAGGGAAGCAAAAATGGCAGCTCACAGATGCGGTTTGTCTCTAGCATTCATTTTGATTTTCCCCTGTATAGCACACCCCGGCATTGCTGACACGCTCGAAAAAGTAAACGACACCACAGGAGAAAAACAAAGCGCTTCAGACGCGCCGCGGGAAGTTAATGCTGACACTGGAAGTGTCGAACTGAATGAAAGGCAGTGGCAAAAGACTGATGTGGAGCCAGACACAGGAGATGATCCAGAAAACAACCCGTCTGTTAGACCAGCACCAGCCAAAGATCAGTTCGAGGAGGAGCTGGTCATTAGGCCTCTGCACTCCGGCGACATCTATGCCAGCTTCCAGTTCCGCACACTCTGGGATGTTGACTTCCAGCAAGAGGGACAGAAAGGTGAGATAGTGACCCAGTAGAGGTAAAGTTGGTTTTACATTCACACATTCGTTCAGTGACACACTCCCTTTATTGTTTATCAAGGCACTTTGAATATTCGGTCTGAAATAATCTGCAAGTGACTTGCGTGAACAACATTAACACTGGTTATTTGACTGTGAACAATGTTGTACTTTGATAGTCATTGGCTGCTAATATGATTTCGCTATTTAGAGTTTGCAAATAATACTTTTATGGTATTATATTATTAAGAGGAAAGTCAGAATGTGCGAATATAAACCCAACTTTACCTCTATAGTAACCCATTATTAGCAGTAGATATAATTTATACCTTGTACATTAACAGTCATATGGACACACTTGATCATTTCTTTGCTCTTACTGTTTGTCATTTCTAATTAAAGACTTAAAACAAATAGAGGTAAGTTACATTTCTAAAATGTTAAACAAATTAAAATAGTCCCAGTGTTCTGCAGGATTCCTTGGGTAAATTATCGGATGCCTTTTATTTATTGAAGCTTCTAACTTTTGCTTCACCTTTCACTTTATTTATTTATACAATATATACTCGTTGCTTATATTTATATTATTGTTTTTATAAAATTTTGGATAATAATTTAGTAATTTTATAATATTTTTGTCTTTTGTTTAAAATTATTAGATTTGATTAATTAAAATTTTTTAAACCAAGTTTTATGTGTTTATTTGTTTCTTTCTGATCTTTTTAAAATAATGAAATATTTTAGCCGTATTATTTTATTGTATTAATCAAATAATTTTTTTTATCAATGCTGGGCAAAAATGAATGTCCATTAATCGAATTCAAAAAAACAAAATGTTTTTCTTGACTAAATTTAAGTGTAGGTAGCACGGTGGCGCAATGGGTAGCGCTCTTGCCTCAAAGCAAGAAGGTCGGTGTTCCAAGCCTCGGCTGGATTAGATGGCATTTCTGTGTGTAGTTTTTATCTTCTTCCTGTGTTGGCAAGGGTTTCCTCTGGGTGCTCCGTAGTGTCCGTAATGTATGGGTGTTTCCCAGTGATGGGTTGCAGCTGGAAGAGCATCCGCTGAGTAAAACATATGCTGGATAAGTTGGATGTTCATTCCACTGTGGCGACCCCAGATTAATAAAGGGACTAAACTGAAAAGAAAATGAACGAATAAATGAAATTTAAGTGCGTGTTCTGTGTATATTTATTCTGTATATATAAATACACGCATGTGTGGATATATTTGAGAAAATGTTTATTTATATTCAGATATAAAATATATGTGTATACTTGAGCTGGGCGATTTGGCCTAAAATCAAAATATTGATTTTAACTCTGTTACGATTAATGAACGATTATTTTATTTATTTATTTTTTTGGTTTTGCCCTTATAGTTCACTGACAGTTTTAGTATATGTCCACATATTACAAGTGAGAGACTTCTAAATGAAGGGTGCATTGATTGCTTTTAAAATAATTGAAGTAATAATAATAATAATAGTAATAATATTCCTTACATTTAAATAGGTCTTTTCTAGACACTCAAAGTGCTTTACACATTGGGGGGAATCTCCTCATCCAGTGTGCAGCATCCACCTGGATGGCGCAACGGCAGCTTTATTGCGCCAGAGGCACACCACACACTAGCTGATTGGGAGAGAGGAGACCATGGTAAGGGGCCATGATGGACAGAGGCCAGTGGGCAAGTTTGGTCAGGATGCCGGGGTTAAACCCCTACTCTTTTTTTCGAAGGACATCCTAGGAAAGTAAACGCACACATCTCCCATCTATGATTATTTATTGAACATCAACGTTGAACAACTAAAATTAAAACACACATTGCCTAAAACACGGCTTTCCGTGCCACCCACCCTCGTCACCGCTACCAAACTGACCAGTCACAAAGCTTGTGCTACATGTCGTGTTGTGTAGTTACATTTTTGGAGAGGTGTGCGCGTATGTGAAGCCTGTATAATATCAGAATAATATAATTAGTATAAATCATAATATAATAAGTCTATATTTGCCTTAACGGAGCAGGGTTATGTGACTCCACATGTGGTAGGGAAAGTAATAAAAAAATATTGAGCTGAAAAAATTTAATCGATTATAGGTTCTCAATGTCGATAACTTTTTGATTAATCACCCAACCCTAGTCTACACAACACAAATTACATATAAATTTAAATATCTATGTAGCAAAATTGTTTTGTATAGTTTTGTTTCTGTGTATGTGTGTGTGTATCACATATACATAACACATTTATAATACACACACATTTATTATGTCAAAACAAACCGTTATTTTGAATGCAATTGATCACAATTAATCTTTGCCCAGCTCTAATAATAATATATTATTATTTTTAATAAAATTTTGGATATCTATTTTAATTATTTTTAATTGTTATTTTTGTTTATAGTTTATAATTATTAGATTATTTTAAACCATAATTTCTTTCTTTCTTTCTTTCTTTCTTTCTTTCTTTCTTTCTTTCTTT
>CAIGQZ010032389.1:443393-456434 GCA_903798205.1 Danio tinwini
TTTCTTTCTTTCTTTCTTTCTTTCTTTCTTTCTTTCTTTCTTTCTTTCTTTCTTATCTTATTAAAATAATGAAATATATTATCCATATTGTTTAATTTTATTATTCAATTAATTGTATTTACATATATACCTGCCTGCTTGGGTTCTCCAAACATTTCTACAGACCCTTTAGCAGTCTTTGTGGAGCTACGTACCCCAGTTTGAAAACCCTTGAGTTAAGTAGTAAAATTAGCTGGTAATTCATTTGGACCAACACTATGCACTTTATACCAATCATGCTGTGTTTGCCAGGGTAAAGTAAACATTTGTCCTGTGTTTTACAAGGTATCTGTGGGGTCTTAAAGTCTTAAAATGTTTAAAATTTCATAAAACAAATTTTAGTTCTTAAAAAGTCTTAAATTCACTGAAATATTGTGTTGTAGGCAAGCGGCAACCTCCCTCTCTCCCTCGAGAAGCCAATACGGAAGTAACAATACTCAATTGTATTGTATTGTATTGTATTGTAAACTGCAATTCATTGAAATTCCGCTAGTCCTGGCTCCATATGGAGCAAATTTCTATTGAGCCCACTGTTAAAATGGCCAACTTTACAGCCTGGTATAAAGAACGATTTTGGTTCATATAGCTAAAATTACCCTTTGTGACAACTGTGAGGGGGTGAATTTTTTATAACTCATCCGTTTCCATTATATTAGGTTATATTAAGTTTGCATAATTAAGGGCGTGACCACTTGAGTGACAGCTAGCTCTCGCTGATCGCCGTCACTTCACCTCAGCTGATTCCGGCTGATTAGCTGCTGATCTCGGCATATTCATTGTATTTTTGTGTTGTTTTATGTGGTTTTACACAGTCAGTTTCCTTTTGGAATTATTTCTAACAATTATCAGATAATATGGCATGCTGTGTGCACTTCATTGTGCTCACAAGCCATTCACATGGCCTCCTTTTCCCAGGTGAGTGGAATTATATACTTGTATACCATCTATATAAATGTATTTGTTTTATTTAAGATTATTTATCATTTATAATGTTCTTTAGATATTTAATGCACTCCAGAATCTGACAGATTGATTAGCTGTAGGCTCTTGAACAGTCATCTGAAGCGTTATACAGTGTTATGCCTGGATTTCATAAGTAGCCCTGCATTTACTAACACAGACTACAGTATATCTGAAGTGTTTGGAAGTAATTCGCACTTTCCTCCTGTTGACAAACGTCATAAGAACAATGCTTAGTGGCTCAATGTATTACAACTATGTTTTTAAAAGTCTAAACACTTTATTGATATAGTGTACAACCAAGCACATGTGGTCAGAACACAAACGAGTCGCAGGTAATAAAGTATAAAGCGTTTCTCCCATAGGAAAGCCAGTCTAAGCAGAATGCCAGAATGCGTCTAGCTCCGCTCACGCTCCACCTCTTTGCCCTTGTATGGTAGGCCCCGGTTGGTGCGATTACACGCGAACAAAATGGCATCGGTTGGCCACGCCTACTGGTAGCTTCTTTTGGGT
Source organism: Danio tinwini (assembly GCA_903798205.1). Lineage (NCBI taxonomy): Eukaryota > Metazoa > Chordata > Actinopteri > Cypriniformes > Danionidae > Danio > Danio tinwini. The sequence continues at coordinate 444,906 of CAIGQZ010032389.1, forward strand.
TCTTCATAAACATATGGGTGACGTCACAGATACTATGTCCATATCTTTTACAGTCTATGGTTGTAGGTCTTAAATAATTTTAAACGGGTCTTAATTTTTAAACCCGTTTTAAACAGGTCTGAAATTATATTTATTATGGTCTAAAATGGTCTTAGAAGTCTTAAAATATACTTGATGAAAAAGCTGATTCTTGCCCAATAAAGTGTACAAAGTACAGTTTTACCTCAAGCATTTGATTTCATGCATTTTTGTTTACAGCGTCTCATTACCGGCTGTTCCCCAAATCCCTGGGCCAAGTGCTGTCCAAGTTTTCCGTGCGTGAGCTGCACATCTCCTTCACGCAGGGCTACTGGAGGACCATGCAGTGGGGGCAGCCCTTCATTGCCTCTCCTCCTGGAGCAGAGCTCTGGGTCTGGTTCCATCACACTGTCAGCGAGTGAGTGCTTACATGTGCTTTAGTTACAGAGATAGTCCAATCTAAATCTAAATGTACTCAACATTAATTGTGCTGAAATTGTTAGTTTAATGTACATAACCTCGTAATTACATGTTCTGCAAAAGGATGAAAGTGAGAAAAGAAGAACATCAGTGTGCACACATCCAGAAAAATCTTAAAGGCGGGTCCTCAATCAAGCCAAACACATTAGAAAAAGTGAATAAATAATTAAATCGACACACTACCATTTTAGCTCTCAAAAGACGCATTTAATTTGACAATGTTTCAACCTACATGATCTTCATCAGGTCTTTATCAGCTAAAGTTGCACTCTTATATTGTAAGAGAGTATACATCACTTCAGCCGACCTATCAGCTGTTGGTATTTAGGAATGCACAAGTTATAGCAAATGATCCAAATCATGTTTTATTTCCAATGTATAAAGTACTGCCATCGGGGAAGCAAATCAAAACAGAGTTTCTTTATGTACAAGTAACGGTTACAAGAAGTCATTTATATCAGTATCCATTTGCATTCTAAATGGGTAACTACCTTGATGGGTCTTTTAAAGAACCCCTATTTTGCATTATAAATGGTCATATTCTCTAATAACAGGTTGATATGCATGCAAGGTCAAAAAACACTTTTATTGTCTTATAATATGCATTTATTTTTACCTAATTATCCCAGCTACTCCCATATGATTCGTTCAGCGATTCATTTGTTCCCAAACCCCTCCTTAGCGCGAAGCTTATCTGTGCTTATTGGTCTGATGACTAGGGCTGTGTATTGGCAAGGGTCACACGATATGATACATATCCCGATACATGGGTCACGATACAATATATTGCAATATAATAAATATTGTGATGTATTGCAATAGTTTGTATTAGTATGTGTGTCACTTTATAATGACAACATGATAAAGTCGGCAGACAAATTAAAATTCCAATTTATTTTCCATCTGTTCTAATTCATTAGAACTGCAGAGTGTGATTGAACAGAGAACTATGTATATTGCAAAGCTTACAAATGGCTTTTTGTTTTTGTCTAATTCAATACTCCCTGGTATAGCGTTAAAACCAAAGTGCAGCCACATGTCAGCTCTAAAAGCTGGAGGCACCTTTATATTTTCCACCATGCTCACTCTTGCTTACTTCTGATACCGTATTACGTTTTGTTAATTACGAGTTAGGGACATCTACAGGAGCGGAGGAGGAGGTCGTTTGGCACAACTTGAACCGATACTTGAGGTTGGACTATCAATACACTACTGTAAAATAAAGTATCATGATAGTTAGATGTATCAATATTTTTGCACAGCCCTACTGATGACCCAGTCTGTTGTGATTGGTCGACTGCGTTCAGCGTGAGATGAAGAGAAATGCCCACCATAGCTATGTTTAATAGATGTGTAACTACACGGCTAAGTAGCACAAAGAGTATGTGAAAGCCCAATGCAGGGTTGCAGTTAAGCACCAGCATATTACTCTGCTACACTACTACGACGAATCTCCCATCTCTCAGTGATTGTTATCTTCGCATCATGATCAGTCATGTGATCCTCAGCGATCCTCTAGTGTCTGAATGGAAAGCACGTTCACATTTTACCGGATCTGGAACTACATATTTGATAATGTACCGTATAGACGTTGACGCGTTCAAAGCAAAAGATCGAAACCCATATCGATTCATTCATTCGACTCTGAGTCGACTATTTCGTTAAAGAATCAATAGTTTTAAACAAGGTGCACTTTCAGATTTAAACCTCAGCTGAATGTTTTGATTCACTTAGTGATAAGCACTTAAACACTGCATGGAAGGTCATTTTCAAAAACCCATAATAGGTGCTCTTTAAATATCACTGTTGTTGATAAATGTTGCATGTTGGTTATTTTATTGTGCTGTTTAAGTCCAAGCCACATTTCCTGAAAAGCACAATAAAGTATAAACTCAAAACTTACACACAGTTGAAGTCAGAATTATTAGCTCCCCTGAATTATTACCCCCCCTCCCCTGTTTATTTTTTCTGCTATTTATGTTTAACGGAGAGAAGATTTTATCAACACATTTCTAAACATAATAGTTTTAATAACTCATCTCTAATAACTGATTTATTTTATCTTTGCCATGATGACAGTAAATAATATTTGACTAGATATTTTTCCAGACACTTCTATACAGCTTAAAGTGACATTTAAAGGCTTAACTAGGTTAATTAGGTTAACTAGGCAAGTTAGGGTAATTAAGCAAGTCATTGTATAATGATGGTTTGTTCTGTAGACTATTGAAAAAATATATATAGCTTAAAGGGGCTAATAATTTTGACCTTAAAATTATTCAAAAAAATTTAAAACTGCTTTTATTTTAGCCGAAATAAAACAAATAAGACTTTCTCCAGAAGAAAAAAATATTATCAGACTCACTGTGAAAATTTCCTTGCTCTGTTAAACATCATTTGGTAAATAATAAAAAAGTAATAAAATTCAAAGGGGGACTAATAATTCTGACTGGGGAAGAAAAACTTCTTTGTGACTTATGTAAGAATATGATAAAGGATATTCGAGAACGTTTTTATTCAGGAAATATTTTAAGGGAAATGTTTGAAATTGTAATATTTATCATTAATCTTTTCAATATTGTTGTTATTTGTATGTTTTTTTTACAATGAATGTTCATTAAGAAACCGATATGATTTTATGGTATATATTGTGTATTTAGTATAGGTTTTGCCATGAATATAGCCAATGCTTATATGGCATTAAAACATAAATAAAGTAAAGCAATAAAGTTGCACAGATAGTCCATCATAAACAAATCTAAATGTACTCAAAATTTAATTGTCCTTAAAGGGATAGTTCACCCAAAAATGAAAATTACATCATCATTTACTCTCCTTCTGGTGGTTTTTAAACCTTTATGAGTTTCTTGCGTCTGTTGAACAAGAAGAAGATATTTTGAAAAATGTTGGTTGCTGGGACATTGACTTCCATAGAAGAAAAGAAATTACTATGGGAGTCAATGGGTAAAAGCTACCAGAATTCTTTCAAAGTATCTTCTTTTGGGTTGAACAGAAGAATAAAAGTCAAATTGGTTTTGAACAAGTGAAGGGTGAGTAAATGATTACAGGATTTTTTTTTATTTTTGGTTGACTATTCCTTCAAATTTACTCTAAATTTAACATTCATGAGGTAATTTTTTTTCATGTTGATCTCAAAAAAAATAAAAAAAATAAAAATTTAAAGAATGTTGGAAACGATAGCCATTGACATGCATGGAAGCCAGTGACTACCAGTATTCAAAATTCCTAAAAAAATTATTTTGTGATCAACAGAAGAAAGAAAATTAACAGGTCTAGATGTTCAGTAAATTATAATTTCGGGTGAACTGACCCTTTAACTATGAAAATAATTTTAAATTATCTTTAAATTATGAGCATTTTTGTTTTGTTTAATAGCTTGAACATGATCAGTTGCAATTGCAAAATGGACTAACAGTTCTCTGACCTTTTGGTTAATTCTTAGTGTGGATGGAAACTGGAGGGAACTTACCAATGTCCTCTCTGGAATCTTCTGTGCGTCTCTGAACTTCATTGACCTGACTAATACAGTGCAGCCCAGTGCTTCCTTCAAACCGCTGGGTCTGGGAAATGGTACGTAGGCCTGTCACAATAATCAATATATCGACTTATCGCACAACACATGTTCTCAATAATTTTTGGTGATGCAATATATATCGCCCATACATAAAAAACAGTTCTAACCTAATTTTATCTGATCGCACAGCCTCTCTATCTCTATGGGAGTTGTCAGTGTCCGTATGGTTAAAAAAAACACTATAGTATGTACTATAAATTATTATAGTATATTATCATGTGGGTGCCTGATGACTGAAATTAGATCTGTTACTTTTTTTCTAGTTCTTTTTACATCGGACATAATGTTAACATTTATTATTATTCAATTTTGTATAGGATATTCGTTTTCACATTCTGATTCCAATGCCTAATTATTAAACTGTTAAAATTACTATAATTAAATGAAATATTAGGGATGCTCCAATCTTTTTCGAAGATTTTTGCAGCTGATACCGAGGACCGATTGCTTGTCATGGTGATCGGCCGATACCGAGTACCGATTCTAATGCTTCAAGCTTTATAATGCATTATGCACATTTTCCCTCTAAGTATGGTACTTAAGTGGAGATCTCGCCTTACCTAAGTGAATAAATTAAGCATGCTGCATATAATCCCTTAAGCACATCTATTATAACCATTTAGGTGTGAATGTGTCATGGCCAGAAGCAGCTTTACATAAAATAACATAACACAGATATAAAAATTGGTAAGAAAAATTACAAACAATCACTTCGCTCGTGTCACAGTAGCTCAAAATACGGAAATACAATGGTTGCACTTGCAACAAAGAGATCATCACTCACGCGAGTCATGCCAATAGACTGTATAAACAGGTCGCACCGCATCTGTATATATTTTAGCTGTTGTGACGCGAGCACTCACACCCCCAGTCATCATTTACCTCCTCACGTGTTGTGGCTGCTGTAAGCTATGTATAATATACGGGAGCGCATGTGTGTCTTCCTCTGCTTGTAAAACTCCTAAACAAACACCTGTGATCGGTTCATCAGATCGGCCAGGTTGGCGAGTACCGATCGAGTCATTACATGTGATTATCGGCCGATACCGATCTTCAGCCAATCGATCTGAGAATCCCTATGAAATATTGTTAAGAATAAAATAGGTGTTTTTTAGAAGAGTGTACTTGCATTATGATGCTATTATAGTGTCAAAATGGTCTTAAAATACAATAATATCGTTTATCACAATAAATTGTTACTATAGATCATACAACCAAAAATAGATATCATGACAGGCCCAATGGTATGGCTATTTCAACTAGTTATGAAGGGTTTCCATCATAACGTGAAGCACACCTTCACAATATTTGTGTTTTCTTGCCTTTATTGTAATAAGACAGTAGAAAACAGTTGCCTTTATTGTAATAAGACAAGGACAGGAAGAACAGTTGCTAAGAGACAGAGGTGGGGATGGAATCAAGAAATGTCCTCAAACTGGGATTTGAACTCGGGACACCCAAAAACACAGTTACTCTACATGTCAGTGCAGACAGATTGAAAGAACTGATAAGAAGGCAACTTCAGATGTGAATTAGGTGTGTTAGCAAGTGAGCTAAGTGGCTGATGAAAAAATGTTGGTGCTTTAATTTTTTTCATGTTGAATTAAATGAATTTTTCTAGTCATCTCAGCTTACAACAATCAAACTGACTACAAATATTAAAGTTAAACCTTGTATAACTTTAAAATATTAGTTGAAACCTAATTAACTTATTCTAATAGGTTAAAGCAACATAAAATATTTGTTGTCTTGACTTTGTCTTTTTTTAAATGTGGGATGATCAAACAACCGAAAAGACAGCATAAGAGGAAACAACGATTGGTTACGTTGGTTCAGTGTTGTCTAAATGTCAGAATTTATTGAGCAAATGCCTTTCCGTTTACAAGTAAAAACAACTTCAAGTCAGCACAAAATAGTTTTTTTGTAATTTAGTAAGGGATTTGCATTTCTGATGCATCAAATTACAGAATCAACATACATTAAAACGTGCATTAAAGGGTTAGTTCACTCAAAAATGAACATTTCTTCTTTAGTCACTTACGCTCAAGTGGTTTTACACTTTTATGAATTTCTCTCTTCTGTTGAACACAACAGGATTCTAAAAATGTTGGGGGGAAAAGTAGCCATTGACAACCATAGCTGGAAAAAAATACTATGGAAGGCAATGGCTGTTTTTTTCTTTGTGTTCAACAGGTTTGGAACAAGTGGAGAGTGTGATTTTTGGGTGAACTATCACTGTCAATAGAAAATTCACTGCCAATAGAAAACAATTTCTTTGTGATCTTAAAAAATGCTTGCAATAGGCATGGGCCGGTATAAGATTCTGACGGTATGATATCCTTGGATAAAAATATCAGTTTCACGGTTTGACGGAATTGCGATTACTGCTCTAAAATACGTTCTTTTTATATGTCTGGGTAAAAAAACTAAAAAATTTTCTCATTTTGAACACAATATATGTATTATTTTTGTAAAGATTTTAAACATTTTGGAGTATATAATATTCAGGCTAAATAATTCAAATGAATCATTGACTTCTGCTGTCTTTATTAGTTTCAAAAACACAGATTTCTTTACAATTTAAAACAGCATCTTTGGATATCTTTTCTGCTGGAGATAATGTTGTCCTAAAAAAAAAAGTTTATAAAAAAATTGTACACGTACCATATATGTTAAATGTTGGCGGTTTTAAAAACTTTGACTCTTCCAAACCGTGGTATATCTTAAAAATGGTTATCGTCCCATGCCTAGCTTGCAATATTTTCTTTTACTTGGATGCATGTCAAAATACACTTCTTGTGTTTTAGTGAACTGTCAGTGTGAACATATTTTTAGAGTTAAATCAGTTCACGCACATACAGATGGGAAAATAAGTATTGAACATGTCATGTTTTTTCCTGGGAATAATATTTCTAAAGGAGCTGTTGACATAGAATTGAACCAGATTTTGGTAAGAACCCAAACAGTACAAACATAAAAATAAAACAAAACAGAAAAAATCTAAAAGGTTAGTTATGTATAATGACAATGAAATGACAAAAAGAAGAAAGTACTAAACTACTGAAATGCATTTAATACTTTATATAAAAGGCTTTTTTGTTGATGGCAGCTTAAAGATGCCTCTCATGTGGAGAATAAAGTCACATGCATTGCTCAGGTGTGAGTTTTTCACAGACTTCAACAGTGTAAACATCTTGATGATTCTGTGGATCTTGTGAATCAAATCTGATCTTTATTTTGTATTTTCTTTTGGATATAAGTCAGGTTATTGGCTGGCCATTATACAGCTTGGTTTTCTTTCTCTGAAAGCGTTTGAGAGTTTCATTGGCTGTGTTTTGGATCATCGTCTTGCTGAATGTCCACCCTGGTTTCATCTTCATCATCCTGCTAATGTAGATGTTGGACTGAAACAGCTAATATTAATTCACAATGATGAAGAGCAGAGGGTTGCTGAAGAACTGAGAGATTTCAGCTGCAGTCTGGGCTTTCACTGCCTTTCTACACCTCCCTTTCTTCATGTGTTCAGTACTTTTTTCCCTGCGTCATTTCATTTTATGAAGCATAAATTTATTTGTAAACTAGATAGATTTGTTTTCTTTGCATATATGGATTTCTTTGGTTGTTACCAACATCTGGGGAAAAGTCAACAGCACCTTTGGAAATATGTTTTCTGAAAAAAAATTGTGACCTGCTCAATACTTATTTTCCCCGCTGTAGCTACAATCATATTTTAACCCCAAAAATCTCATTTTAATCTCATTTTCTGCTTTTATTGATATTTGTCTCCCTATGCAGCTACAGATCACAGTTTTTTACGTTATGCGACGTTGCCGCGGGAGATCGTCTGCACTGAAAATCTGACACCCTGGAAGAAACTTCTGCCTTGTGGTTCAAAGGTCCAGATTGTTACCTCTGATTGTAATAATCAGACGTTTTAAAGAAAGCAACAGATGCATTATTTATGCCATAATGCCTTTTTCTGCAGGCAGGTCTGGCGGTTCTCATGAAATCAGAGAAGCTTTTTCACAGCAGTTTCCACTCCCAGGCTGTTCACATCAGGCCTGTCTGTCAGGTAAGCTTTTTTTTTTTTTTTTTTTATATACAACTCTTAAAAAGTGGTTTTACCTTCTTCTCCAATGCAGAAGTGTGCTCTTTTCTGCAATTGTTTTATAATTTTCCATTCATTCGCCTATAGGAGAAATGACTAGGAATTAACAAACAGCAGTAAACAGTCAAACTATTTGCTCTACAAACAAGTGTGTTTATGGCAATATATAAAAAATAAATACCAGTTTGCAGCCTAAAAAGTTTATTTAAGGCTAAAAATCATTAAAAGTGAATGAATTAGACAGTTGCGAGACAATTAGTTTACAAAAAGTAGCCATTGTCAGCTAAAGTAGGGATAAAAAAGTACTATGGAAGTCAATGGCTGTTTTTTGCAGCATTCTTCTGAATATCTTCCTTTGTATAACAAGAGACTGATGAGTAAACTTTTTCTCATTTTTGGGTGAATGATCACTTAATGACCCTCTGCGCTTTCTTCCTCAGGATGAACACTGCACAAGTAAAGCATGGGAGTTGAGGCAAACTCTCAACGTGGTGTTTGATCTCTACACTTCAGGACAAGGCAAAAAGGGTGAGTTACCAATGAATGTTTGATGGTGGAAGAGTTTCTTTTTTCCCATTTTAGAGATCTGATATATACAGATATAACAAAGCCGTTTGTAAGTTTAGGCTTCACTAATGATTCTTTCAGGGTAGAGATGTGACGGTATGAAAATTTCATATCTCTTTTATAGTGACCAAAAGTTATCAATATTATCACAGTTTTGTACTTAAAATGTCCTGCTAATGTTAAAAAATAATGGTCACTCACATTTGTTTACTTCTGTTTGTATTTAATGTACATTGTTTTGTGTGTGTGTGTTTATAGGTACAATTAATTTTCTTGTTCATTCCAAGTGTTGTTTGTTAAACATGCAGTTGGAAAAGTACCTCACAGGCATCCATCTTTACCTTGTTTTCACAAAAACTGACAAAAAAGGCTGGTGCTGTTATATGTCTGTATATATAAGTATATATAAACATGAATTTATATAACAGCCAGGGCTTTACATTAACAGACAGCCAATCCTACTAGCCACTTTGGCTGGCTGAAACTCATTTTTAAATTGCCAGTGCTGGCTCGTCATCACTATAGATTAGACTGTTAGTTTATGATCGTTTGTCTATATGCATAATGTGATCTTAAAAATCGAGAAGCAGCACTAATGACAAAAACAGTTTTTCGTGCGAGCAAAAAGCAGGTGAATAACGTATGAGAGCATCACGCGCACGGTGAGGCAGGCTTTCCTCCTTACTCACTGACGAGGGCTTTAGTGTCACGCGCACAGATGATTTAATGGGCGTGAGTGTTTAAAAGCTTCTGTGCCGTTTCCTCACTCGAAGAAACCGTGCCTGGAAACAAAACTAGTGCGACGCTCGTGCACCCACAGTCCTTCAAGGGCTCGAAATTCTTAGTAAGCAGCAACAGTTGTTCTCGCTTTCGCTTTAACTATTCTTTGAACAGATTATTAATTGGCCTAACACTAACCGTGTGCGCGGCATCATCCTTTCCTTATTGCTCACGGAATGTTTTTTTTACCCGCTTTCTTTTGCTTGCTGTTATTTTTGTTAATATAGTTTAATAATCATCCTTTACAATAATATTGCTTTACTATGTTGTTGTATGCATAGTTAACTAGTGATCTGGGAGCCAGAACAACATATATATTTTTAAATGTCAATTGTTTTATTGAATAAAAAGTGTATGTATACAAGCAGTGTTTTGCTTGTTTTGACACATTATTTAAAATTTGTGGCAAGGAAATAATTAGAGGCAAGGTAAATCCTTATTGTGTTGAAGTCAAATTTATGCATATAAAATATATTTTCCCAAAAACAAAATTGTGAAAATGGCGAGTGGCTAGTAACGTTGGAAACCTACTAGCAACAACGACTGTTGATCAAAAAAGCTAATGTCAAGCACTGATAACAGCTGATGGCAATGTAACAGGATTTACTGTGATATCTTTTTTTAAATCTCAATAATTAATGACGGTTTTAATGATGATTATAATTTTAAAGGTTAATACTAACTGTCAGAAAATTTTCCATGGTTACTTTGAAACCAGTAATTATGACAACACTATTTCAGGGTTACAATGATGTGATGCAGTTGTGCTGTTACATCATGAAGATGTAACATTCACAGTAGGGCTGGGTGATGCAACTTATTTTATTTCCAATACAATTTATGACTCTCAAAGGGCCATTATCACTGATATTAGTACCAATAATAAAATCTAAACTGAACATTTAAATCACTTCTAAGAGTAAATTGGATAATGATTCTCACTTCTCACATGATTATACTGTATTTTTAAAGGGATAGTTAAAATTCTGTCATCCTTTGCTTGTTCTACATTTGTTTTAAACCTGTATGAGTCTCTTTTTTCTGTTGAAAAGAAAAGGAGATATTTTGAAGAATGTTGAAAACTGGTTAGACATCGACTTCTATTATATTTGCTTTTTTCCCTACTATGTAAGTCAATGACTACCAGTTTACAACATTCTTTACAATATATTAATTGCCTTAATTGTTTATATATAGTCAATAGCCTTAATTGCAAATCATTAGTTTGTTAAAATCAAATACACATGGTTTATGTAATTTACATTTTAAGGGACTATCAGTGATGATCCTATTTTCTGACAGTGTGTGATTTCTGTCAATCATCTGAATTTTTAATGTTCAGTTTTAATAAATGTTATTGCACAAACTGTGCACAATTTCATTTAGTTAATTGTGAAGTAACTCAATGTAATGGATCTATGTCATGGTTTCCTGTCATCGGATAAGCATTGCAATGGGCTGCGTTTCCCAAAAGCATCATGAGCCTAAGCTGTTCACAGGAATGGAAATGGCTTTTTAGGATACTTATAGGAAGCTCAGCTCAGTTTGAATTCAGCGTCAGCAGCAAACAGTTTCTGAGATGTATCAGCTAAAGCATTTGCTTGTATTCACAGCAGGAAAAAATGACTCAAACTATTATTTTCTTCGAGTTTTGATACTTTCAATAGAGCAACATTATAGATATATCAGAACTTCAGCATTGATCTACCAGTGGTTGATTGAATAAGTTTTTTTTTTTGTCAGCATAATATGATAACTTTTACTCTGCTACATTTTATAAAAACATAATTGCTCATTATTTTAAACCAAACAAATCTAAACCCACAGACATGATGGCAGTGTTTGATTCTGTTATTTCTAATTCAGATGGTCCATTCTCCAGCTAACAAACAACTCACTGATTCACTAATTCAAATATTTTGGTCAGAGCAAATCTCCAGTTAATGATTTACTGATTCAGAAGATTCAGTTAAAGCAAGCC
>CAIGQZ010032389.1:461434-480462 GCA_903798205.1 Danio tinwini
GAGTGAGTCTCCAGTTACCAAACAATTTACTGATTCTCTGATTCAACCGATCTGATAAGTGCGAGTCTTCAGATAGCAGTTCACAAAATCAAATGATTCAGTCAGAGCGAGTCTCAAGTTAGCAAGCAGCTCACTAATTCACTAATTCAAATATTTGGTCAGAGCAAGTCTCCAGTTAACTATTTACTGATTCATATGATCCAGTCAGAGTGAGTCTCCAGTTAGAAACAATTTACTGATTCTCTGATTCAACTGATCTGGTAAGTGAGAGCCTTTGGATTACCTCACAAATTCAAATGATTCATTCAGAGCAACTCTCAAATGATCAAGCATCTCATTGATTCACTAATTCAAATATTTGGTCAGAGCGAGTCTCCAGTTAACTATTTACTGATTTAGACGATCCAGTTAGAGTCCAGTCTAAAATTGATTCAGATGATTCAGTCAGAGTGAGTCTTCAGTTAGCAAACAACTCACTGATTCAAATGATCCAGTAAAAGGGACTCTCCAGGTAACGAATTACTGAATTAACCAATCTTTCTTAAAATGAGCTAAAAAACAGGAGGTGTTTGGCGCTTGAGTGCTTGTGAGTGTTTTGTGCCATTTATTATTTAATTTAATGCCAAATTTAAGGATTTGTTTTTGTAAATAAAATCATATTTAGGTCACAACTGTTAAAAAACGAGCTGTTTATGACTATATAATGATATGCTTTGCCATCATGATGTGAAATGTTTCCTATATAATATATTGAAATCACCCACTCCTACATTTACCTCGTGTATAAATAGTGCTGTTAAACAAACCTCATTTGGTAGCTCCATGAGGTTTGCTATTGCTCAGTCCAAGTATATTAATTTCTATCATCATCTCTTCAGAATGGTCCATGTTCAAGATGTTTTCTCGAACTCTGACAGAGGCATGCCCTCTTGCTTCCTCTAGCAAAGTCTACGTGGACGTCACAGACAACCCTGAGGTGAATCAGTAACAATACAACACCTTCCTTCTGCTTTGTGACTGTATAGTGCTTCTGTAAATGGGCTCCCACAGGTCTGTTATCTCGGTCCACTGTAGTTTACATATTGTTTTGTGCTGTTTGTCCCACAGGGGGAGCTGTTTGAACTCAGTCCTGCCACGGCTTTGCTCAACCAGGCTGTGGTTCTGGGGGATCGCAGGACGTATTCAGTCTATGACCTGACCAGAGCTGAGACATTTGGACAGTTACGGTCACTCAATCTCCTGCTGCGCTGGAAAGGAGACAGCGGTATGATTCAGTTTGATTGGTGCAGTCAGACGTTTTTACATGTTTTTTTATGCTGGAGGCAGATCTGGAGGCTGTAGCAGCAGAATTCATTAAATTAAAACTTATTCTACCACTGAAGTCATTTTAGAGACATTATTTTAACCCACATGTTGACCTAAGTTTAAAAAAACTGACCCAGACAGCATTTTAACAGCAGAAATAAAAGCTAAACAATGTTTTTTCATCTAGAAATTTTCTAAAATGACCCCAAACATAAAAAAAGAATAATTTTCTATTTTCATAAAGACTGTACACATTTAGGGTACAACGGTTTAGCTTCGGGTAAATTCTGACCCAAAAAATGAAAATTTTTACATCACAAAAATTACTGGAACATGAACACGAACACACACACACACACACACACACACACACACACACAATCTGCTGCTTCAACATTTATGAATATGGTCTTGCTAAACCTTTTTCAGGTACTTTTAGCATTAGAAAATGTTTTATGTTAGTCAAAAACGAGTGTTGTGCCCTGATTAAATAGTCCACACTGTGGATGGAAAACGTAGACATTCCTAGAGTTTGTTTTGATGAATATGAGGTTGTGTCTTCATAGAGGATTGAGGTCGGCACCAATAGACTAGTGGTTAGAGTGTCAACACATAACATTGAGGTGCTCACGGCGACCAGAGTTCAATTCTCAGCTCAAGGTCCTTTGCCGACCTTTCTCCTCTCTCCATTCCCCACACTTTCCTGTCTGTAATCTTTACTGTCCTGTCCATTAAAGGGTGAAAAGCCCGAAAAAATTCAAAAAAATACAAATAAAAAATAAAGGATTGAGGACTGAAATTAAATTTAGCTGCTTTATTTTAGGGGTTTAGTGACAGCAGGTCATTTTTATAGAGCCAGATCAGTCTCAGAAATAATACATTTACAAAATGACATTTATACATGCACAGCACAATTGCCATCATACAAATCCAATTTGTAAACACAATTTGTAAATTCACCAGTAAAAACCATTTATATTTACTCAATGAACTGGATTTGCCTATTTTTGAATCATGTTTGGAATTTATGAATTGAATTTGTGTATTTATGAATCATGTTTTAATTTACAAATTGTATTTGTGTTTTTTCAAATCAGGTTTTAAATTTACAAATTGCATTTGTGTATTTTCTATTCATGTTTTAATTTACAAAATGCATTTGTGTTTTTTCAAATCGGGTTTTGAATTTACAAATTGGATTTGTGTTTTTTCAAATCAGATTTTAAATTTACGAGTTGGATTTGTGTATTTATGAATCATGCTTTTAATTTACGAATTGCATTTGTGTTTTCAAATCGGGTTTTAAATTTACGAATTGGATTTGTGTATTTTCGATTCATGTTTTAATTTACGAATTGGATTTGTGTATTTATGAATCATGTTTGAATTTACGAATTGGATTTGTGTATTTTTGAATCGTGTTTTGAGTTTGCGAATTGGAGTTGTGTGTGTTTTAAATTGTGTTTTAAATTTACGCATTAGATTCTGTAAATGTGAATTTTGTTGTGGATCTATGAATTGTATTTGTAAATGTATTGTTTTTGAGACTGATCTGGCTCCATACATTTTTGAGCCAAAGGGCAAACAGTGTGTACAGAATTTGGTAACACTTTACAATTAAGGTTGCATTAGTGAATGCTAGTTAAGGCATTTACTAACATAAACAAACACTAAACCATACATTAATTAAATAATTTGTTCATGTTAGCTAATAAAAATACAGGTTTTCATTGTTAGTTCATGTTAACTCACAGTGCATTAACTAATGTTAACAGGCATGCATTTTTATTTGAATAATGCATTAGTAAATGTTGAACTATGATTAATAAGTGCTGTACAAGTATTGTTCATACTTGGTTAATATTAGTGTGATAAAGTGTGAGCGAGTTGGAAAACAACAGCAGGGTTGTGGTCAAAAATTCACATAATGCTGCTTTAGGTAAAACATTAAATTACATTAAAACATTAAATATTCTGTGCTAGTGGGACTTTAAGTCAAAAATGAATACAGAAAACAATGAGTTATTACCTGTGGCTCTTGATCATACTTTTTTCATAGATAATTTGCAGCATTGTTACCTTTAAATCCACATCTCTGTTTATTTATCATGAACTTTTCTTGTGTTGGTTGTCATTTTAGGTGATATGCTGCGTCCGCTGCTGCATGCAGAACGATATGTGTCCGGGTTTGGGCTGCAGACTGGAGAAATTCACACTGTCATCTATAATAACCACCCGTTTCGGGCGTTTCCTGTACTGCTGATGGATTCAGTGCCCTGGTACCTGCAGCTGTACATTCACACGCTTACAGTCACCAGCAAGAGCAGAGAAAACAAGCCCAGTGAGTTCATTCTGTTTACTGGATACGCCAAAGCTTTATATGTGGGGGTTTGTATGTGGATAATGCTTGTTTTAGAGCAGTACTTTGATTATGGGACGTATTCAGATTTATATAATATGTTATGCGCAAGATTGCTAAATATTATACAATATTTAGATAACTGTTCTGCAAGAGATTTCTATCGCTTCTAAAAATAACAGAGCTACTACCAGGGTCCAAACTCTTTCATGGAAGGCAGATTCAAAGCACCATTCATTTTAAATCAAGCATCTTTGTACTTCATACCCCAGCACGTGCATTTTAAAAATATCATAGTGATGATAAACAGTCATGTTCAAAGAATACAATTCAATACTGGTAATTAGAGCTCTATGATTCTGGCTAAAATGAGAATCACATGTAAAATCAAGATCGCGATTTTCTCACGATTCTGTAGATGTAAAATAAAGGTTAATATTTATACATAATATATATTTAATATATAGTAATTAGGCCTTTGTGTTGGTCTACTGTTGGTTAAAATGCCAAATTG
Source organism: Danio tinwini (assembly GCA_903798205.1). Taxonomy (NCBI): domain Eukaryota; kingdom Metazoa; phylum Chordata; class Actinopteri; order Cypriniformes; family Danionidae; genus Danio; species Danio tinwini. The sequence continues at coordinate 465,613 of CAIGQZ010032389.1, forward strand.
TGTATAGACTTGGAATGATGGACTTTAAATATGTCCTGGTTGTTAATTCACAGTTAAGTGATGACATTAGAATGCAACTATTCATAATTCAAAAGTTGAGTTATTGTGTTTGAGACATATGCTTGTAATCTGTCATTGACAATATCATTAGACCATTTTTTACTGGTACAGTAAATGAGACATTTGTCAATATCAAATTCCCTCTTGCATTATATTTAACATTATATAGGCTTAAGTAGTTATACTGACACTCACTACGTTTACATGGACACCAATAATTTGATTTTAATGCGATTAAGACAATACTCTGATTAAGAGTCTGCCATGTAAACCGTGATTTTGGATTAATTTAATCAGATTAGGGTCATAATCAAACTAAGAGAAATCAAATTAAGACATGTGGAGTATGCCGATTTTGGTCGCATTACTGAAGTGCAGTACATGCATGTAAACACCTTAATCGAACTATTACCGTCATGTAAGACTTTAAATCGTTTTTTCAACAGGGTAGTCCACACACACACACATACCATACCTGTCAACCCTCCCATTTTTCCCGGGATTCTCCCATATTTTACAGTTCTTTCCCGCTATCATCCCGTAAAGGTACTTTCCTGTGTTTCTCCCGTATTTTCAGTCTTTCTCTGAAGGGTGGCAATAAACATTAAAGAGCAGAGCCTCTCTATACGCAACCCATACTGCCAAACCACCAGGGGCCGCCCTTTGCTCTTAAATGTGAGTCTGTTCTGTGCTTTCGCTTTGTTTAGGCATGAAAACACTTAAAAAATATATAAAAATGGCAGGATTGCCTTTCCTTTTATTACAGGTGCCGTCGTCTCCTCATATGCAATCCTCAAAACAGTCATATAGCGGTGCATGACTGTCAGCTGACGTGCTCCATAGTGATAAATAGTGGCTGTTTCCCAAACAGATTCTGTACACACGATGTGAAACGGAGCAAAAGTCTGGGTTTTGGGTGCGTTTAAACAGACATATACACATATTTAATAATAATAATAATAATAATAATATCTAAAGGTGTCGATCTTGGTGGGTTTTTTTCCAAACACAACTAATTTCGTCCTAAATGAGCATAAAAAGTTAGGAAAGCAATCGAATGCTTTATTATAACGTTAGATGTGTGCATTTTTAAAGTGACACGTTATTTAATGTAATCAAACGAAAAAAAATCGAAATAAATAAGAGATTCATTCGTTGCTCTTTAATCAGAATGTGCAAGTTATAAAGTGAAGAAACGGCTAATGAGATTTGATAGCTTGGTTTTATTTCATTATAATAGCTATTAATTTTAATAAGCTGAACTGTTTGCTAATGTATTTGCTGCTAATGTGTACTATTTATTTTTTTCTTTTGTAAATAATAATAATAAAACATATTGCTGACCATTTAACTGTTTATTTACAATGAAACAGCTCCAAAATTAGTAATTTGGGGATTTTTTAAGGGGGGGAGGGGGAATCCCTTATTATGGTGGGCATATCCCTTATTTTCACATCCCAGTGTTGACAGGTATGACACATACACACACACGCTCGGCTGATTGACACTCTTTGCACCTACAGAGTCAGTGCAGACGACAGACACCTACATCGTGGAATGCGGAAGGTTTTTTTCTTCCATTCAGCACGCAATATGAACTTCTATTAAAACTTTCAGCAGTTCATAGTTGCATCCAATATCTCGTTTGTCACGGTGGGCCTGCATGAAATGTTTGTGAATGAAAGTGAAAGTGCCAAACTGCAGTTAAAGTCGACAAATTAAAAATGAAACACCCGAAATTACATGAAACTCCGGAGGAAATGCGGATAGCGCGGTGATGCAATGACGTTAATCGAATTATGTGCTATAACATGTAAAACGCGATAATTCAAGTAACACTCAAAAAGCAACTCATGTAAACACCTTAGTCTTATTATTCTCTTAATTAAAGTATTAATTTTATTACTGATGTACATGTAAGCGTAGTCAGTGAGTACGTTTACATGGACACCAATAATTGGATTTTAATGAGATTAAGACAATACTCTGATCAAGAGTCTACCGTGTAAACAGCGATTTTTGGATTAATTTAATCAGATTAAGATCATAATCGAACTAAAGAGAAATCGAATTAAGACATGTGTAGTATGCAGATTTTAGTCACATTATGGAAGTGCAGTACAGACATGTAAACACCTTAATCGAAATATTAAATGAAAGTGCCAAACTGGAGTCAAAGTCGACAAAATAAAAATGAAACGCCAGAAATTACATGACACTCCGGAAGAAATGCGGATAGCGCGGTGAGGCAATGGCGTTAATCGAATTATGTGCTAAAACATGTAAAACGCGATAATAAAAGTAACACTCAAAAAGCAACTCATGTAAACACCTTAGTCTTATTATTCTCTTAATTAGATTAAAGCAAATGATTTGATTACTAGAGGTGTGAACCTACACTGGTCTCACGGTTCGGTTACGATTATCATGCCATCGATTCGGTTCAATTCGGTATCTTGGTGCATCACGGTGCATTGACAATGCTTTCCATACATAATTAGAACACAAGAATTTTTTTTTTATTAAAATCTATAAATATGTTTATATTTATATATTATTTGTAATACAATTTTGTCCTTTAATACAAGCAGTAAGATATATGAACTGTACCTTTAATTTTACTTGCTCAAAAAAAAAGAGAAAGAGATTTACACTTCTCCCTAGTAGTGAAATAGCGGCTCGTGCTTTACCATTCTGCAGTGTCAGTGAAAGATTTGCTATTTAAGTAGTAGGAGTGTTTTATTTACTCACCCTCGCCTCCTTCGCCATAGTATTCTACTGCGTCGTCGCGCATAGGGGATAAATGACGTCAGTAATTCACAGCCTACACACAGCGGGCAAGTACGTCCTCTCTGGTAATCGCACAGCTCACGGTCAGCTCATGTATGATTTCACGGCCACGAATACATTAATACATTAAGACAGAAATGACATTTTTGGTGGTGAATTAAACCTTACAAATACAGTAGGCGACACTTTTAACACCATTTAGAGGTGTCCATGTTGCTGAGCAACGTATAATAAACAATAGGAAGACTTGTGCGACTTCCTTTATGTTTCTCTCCTCAACTTGAAAATATAATTGGCTGAATCGTAGAAATGCTGGATTAAGATCGTGTGGGTGGTGGAATCGAGATCGCAATGTTTTTTTTTTTTTTGATTAATCGTGCAGCCCTAATGGTAATATTCAAATACGGTCTCTGAAATATTGATCAAATGTGTTTGTCATTCTTGTGTGAGATTTAAATGTAAGATTTTTAAATTAAGAATTTCTAAAAAAAAAAATTTTCAGTTTCTGAAAGCAGAACAGTATAATTGTTTTTTGTTTTTTTTATAATAATTTTTTCGGGGCTTTTTACCTTTAATGGATAGAACAGTATAGAGTATTGACAGGAAAGCATGGGGAGCAGAGAGAGGGGAAGGACCGGCATAGGGCCGCGAGGCAGGAATCAAACTCGGGTCATGGTGAACACCATAAACGTTTAATTTAAGCACGTTTTTTTTTTTAAAGGGCACCTATTTTACCCCTTTTTTAAGATGTAATATTAATATTATGGTTCTTCTGAGTGTGCCACTTTAGGTTCAGTTCAAAACACAATTCAGATTTTTTTATTGTGATGTGTTAAAAAGTGCCATTTTGGGGGCGTGTACACAGTTAGCTGTTTCAGGGGCGTGTTGCTTCACATGAAAATTCGTTTCGAATTCCCGCCCAACTTAACAAGGGGGCGGAACCAAGAGCTCCCCCGCTTTGTGTATGACTACAGACAGGCAGACAGAGAAAAGCAACATGAGTGAGAGGACCAGCATTTAGCTGTACATGTATGACTCGGACACAGACCAAGCAGAGAGTACAAAATCATTTGTGTCTTTGTATAGTTTTACAGCCAACTGTGTCCTAGTTTAAAGCTCCGAGCTTGTAGCCTACACCGAGACTAATAACCAAGCACACTGAATTAACTTTGACTGAGGGGCATCACACACTGGATGCACCGCGACACGGCGCGCAAATGACAGTTGAAAGTATCGCACACTTGCGGCACCGGTGTGTGGCACCTGATAGAAACTTATGTTTAGAATTCAGAAATGCATGCCGCTGCGTGTCGCCGAGCGGCGCTTCTGGTGTACGACCTGCTTGAGGCTATAACCAAATGGCTTTATACACCGGATGCGCCGCACAGAGCCACGACACGACACACCAGACGCTCACATTCGCATGTTATTTAAAATGAAACTATTCAGATAACGCTCTGTGGCGCTGCAGACATATGAACAGTGTCCTGAGCAGGGCCAGCGGGTCCATAGAGGCGACCTAGGCGGCAGAATAGTGAGCGAACCTCCCCGGTCCTCACTTTCATCCGCGACACCCACCCCCTCCCTCCCGTTCCTCACTTTCATCCGCGACACCACGAAATGATTGGTGCTGCGAGTCGTTAGTTCGTTATTTCCAATGAAGGGACGCGCACGTGAGACAACGTGCTCGCACTTTCCAGCTGCACCTAGTTAAGATGACAGGGAGCTTCTGTGACCACGGGAAATGCAAACCACTGAAGATTAAGGAAGATGCAATAAAAAGTACACATGTATGCAAACTCACCAAAACTCCCAAACACTGGCGGCAAGAAGAGCGATAACTTGGTGAATGTTGAACCCAATGAGCCTTACATCTAAAAATAGAGCAGAGTGTTTCTTTGGTGCCGTCGCTTTGACTCACACGCTGAAAATGGCGGACGTGAAACAACATACTGAGGATATGGTAATGCGCACCTGTCAATCAATATTGGTGGACGGGGGAACGCACTCCTATGTCAAGTTGCGGTCGATCTCAAAACCGCTCCAATTGGTCTACCGTTTTTATGTTGTTAAATTGAAAAAAAAAAGGACTGAGTGTGTTTATATCACTCCAAAATGACAGTCTATACACTACACCTACACATATGTCTGTCCAAACAGCTTGAAAAGTAGATTTTTCACCATAGGTGCCCTTTAAGTATTTTCCAGGCCTTGAATTCATACTTCTGAAATTCAAGCACTTTCAAGAAGCGTGGGAACCCTGCAATACATTTCATGCTTTCTCCTGTAGGCTACATTCACTACCAGCCGGCTAAAGACCGCCACCGTCCTCATCTTCTGGAGATGCTGATTCAGCTGCCTCCCCACTCCATGACCGAGATCACGGTGCAGTTTGAAAGGGCTCTGCTCAAATGGACTGAATACACCCCTGATCCCAACCATGGCTTCTACGTCGGGTAAGACTCCGGTCGTATTTTTAAATGTCTAGACTTTGCAGTGTCTACATCTGATTTATGTGTTATTACAGATCGTCAGTGGTCAGTGCCCTTGTGCCAAGTATGGTTGCAATGAACACCAACTTCACACTGGACCAACCATTGTTTAGCAGTTTGTAAGTATAAACTAGCCTGTTGTGACAGACGTGTGAAGTAAATAGAGACTATTTCTTCCAAATGTGTTCCCTTGAGTGTCAAAACATTTTAATATGGTATTATGTGGTATTTTCACACATGGTCTACCTTTATGGAATTGTTTTTTAACCTAGAGTATGCTCTTTAATGGGGCTTTGTGTTGAATTTAGGGATGCTCATAATAACCGATTTACCATTAATTGAAAGGGTGCGTTTTTAACCGTTTAATGGTATCAGTTAAACGATTAAAAAATATTACTATAATTATTTTCTTTTAATTGGCTGCATAAATGTAAAACACATATTTGTTAACATGCGGGATGGTAACACGTGCCTACAGGTATACTTTGCCAAAGAAGCAAATGAAAGAAGAATATTGCTGGTCATAGTTTGACACAGACGAGTTGATGCCAAACCAGCCCTGATGCTGATTGCCACTGCCCTGGATCTGCATCATAAACACTTCTGTTTATTTGCACAATTGGAGAAGTAAACCGCAAAACAAAACTTTCTTAAATTTGCTCAGCTTTGGAAACAAGCCAGCCACAAGTCGGAGCATCATGATTTTCTCTCCATCATAAACACAACAAATAGGCTATAGTTACCAACAAAGCAACCTTTTTTGCATATGGAAAATGACAGTTATTAATAGTTCTTATAAAACATCCATTTTTCAAATAGCCTACATAATCTACGAATCAAACAAATCCAAAGACTTCCTTGATTTTTGCATAATGATAACACCGCAGTAACCGCACCAAACTAAGGGTTTCATTTTATAGCTTATAAAACATGTATGCAAATGAATGCACTATCATATGTAAACAACAAAATTGTTATATGCTATAGTAGCTTATACTTTACGAAAAGTCAGCATATGCTCCTTGTCATTGCCTTTCATCACAAGCAGTTCGCGCACATGAACTGCGAGTGAGAGAGGAAATAAAAACACACAAGCTCTAAGGTAAAACCAGATGCTCAAGACATAATCTTTAAATGAATGACTTCTATTAAAAATGTTGACTGAGGTTTATGACTTAAGAATAACAGCGAAGCATTAATTATATGCATATTTTCCGTGGAGCAATCAATTTGATATATATATTTTTTTTATCAATTTAGTCTGCAAAAGACAACTTTTTTTTTGAAGTTTCATAGAAATGTTATCAGATTAAAAAAACAAACAAATATTAATATTACTAATCTAGACCCACACGGAATCTGCGCGCACAGAAATCCGCCGATTATTAATTATTTTCAGCCCATTATCGAGTCTATTTATTTAGTTGTGTGTACATTTATATTTATACAGTTTTTTTTTATTAATTTCAGTAATATGATTGACTAATATAAAAATGTTCATATAATCTATGAGTTTAAGTAATATTTTCTTATTTCTTGTAGTAGATATATGGTAGATGTATTATATGAGAGACTTGATTTCTTTACCAGAAAATGGATCTAATAGGATTTGCATTGTAAACATTAAATAAAAGTAAAAAAAATATTATTTCTTATTTAACATATTTTAAGTTTTTAGTTATGATACTCCCAAAACCATTTCACATAAATTCACAGATTTTTTTACAAAATACTGCGCAGAAATAGCAAAACATTTCCGCAGATTCAGTCTGGCCAAACTCATACCCAACAATTCCTTTACTCATACGTAACCCATACCTAGGGCCAGACGGAATCTGTCAATGTTTTTTTCTATTTCTGCTGTGAATTTTGGTAAAAATCTGCAGATTTTTGCAGAATTATTTTGGGAGTATCATAACTAAAACCTTAATATGTAAAATAAATAAGGTCTTTTTATCTTTTATCTAATGTTTAAAATGCAAGTCCAATTAGATTCACTTTATTTGGTAAACTAAGCAAGTCTCTCATATAATATATCTACTAAAGGCATAAAATATTACTGTACAAACTGCATTGCACATAAATCAGATGAACATTTTTATATTAGTCAATAATATTACTGTAATTAATAAAAAAAACTGAATAAATATAGATTTACACACATTTACTCAAGTAAATAAACAATAAATGATAGGCTAAAAATCTGCGGAATTCTGCGTTCTCAGATTCCATGTGGGCCTACCCATACCTAATAAATACAGTAAGCCTTATTTTAATTGAATATATATATATTTTCCCATAGCTGTTGTGACAAGCTTGGAAGTTTTTTATTTATATATATATTATTATTATTATTACAAAAGCAGTTTGCAGTTCCAAAAATGTAAAAAAAAAAAAAAACATAAAAAAAATCTTAAATATTGCCTCTTTTTAAAGTAAGTACACTTTATTTGTTTGCGTTTTTTATTCATTTTCCCCTCTGCCTTCCAGTGTCCCAGTGAAGGAGGAATCCAGCTATTTTATGCGTGTATACACTGAACCGCTGCTGGTAAATCTGCCCACTCCTGACTTCAGCATGCCCTACAACGTCATCTGTCTGACCTGCACGGTAGTGGCAGTGGGTTACGGCTCATTTTACAACCTACTGACCCGCACGTTCCAGGTTGACGAGCCCAGTCCACCACTGGCCAAACGACTGGCCAACCTGATTCGGCGCATAAGAGGAGTGCCATTGCTGACATAAATGCCCAGAGCAGCTCTGATGCCCCCAAGTGCCCATATTAGGCAGCTGAGAGGATTGTGACGCTGAAATGATCGGCAGCTGCTGGAGTTTTAGGACGCTTTTCGGCTCTGGGAGGAAGGATTTGATGCCAAGTGACTGTTCTGAACATTTGTTGAACAAATGAGCTACCAGGACTGGAGGATTAGACAGTTTTATTTTATTATTTTTTTGTTTCTTTTTGAGTTACACAGAAACTTTTTTGTTAGTGTTTTTTTTTTGTTAGTTTTTTTGCTTTTTGAGCCCCGTAAGTGAGAGTTTACCATATTTTTATGTTCTGTTTGTGCTTTTGTAAGTCCTATAAGCAAAGATTTTCACCTTCTTTGTTCTTTTTGTTTTGGCACATACACAAGGACTGAAATATTCGTGTGATGTTTGTTTTTGTTTTGGGAGTCACCTAAACGAAGATCAGCAGCCACTTTTTTGTTTTTCTTTTTGATTTAATTGTGTTTTATGAGCCACAGGCAGATTGGCCACGTTTTTCATTTTGTTTTTTGTTGTTTTATTTCTATTTTTTGTTTAGTTTTTTAGTTAAGCAAAGCAAAGATTGCCTCTTTTTATGTTTTGAGAAACATGAGCAAAGATTGTCCATCATTTTGTTTTGCTAGTGTTTATTTTCCTTTGAGTCATGTACGCAATGATTGATCTTTTTTTTTTGTCACGAGCAAAGATTGTCCATGTAGTTTCTTTAGTGTTTTTTTATATTTGAGTCAGGTAAACAAAGATTGACCGTCTTTTTTTGTTTTGCTTTTTGAGCTCGCAAGTGAGAGTTTGCCACTTTTTTATGTTCTGTTCTGTGCTTTTGTAAGTCCTGTAAGCAAAGATTTTTTGTTTTGTCACACACAAGGAACGTAAAATTTGTTTGTTTGTTTTTGTTTTGAGAGTCACCTAAACAAAGATCAGCAGCCACTTTTTTGCTTTTCTTTTGATTTAATTTTGTTTTATGAGCCACAGGCAGATTGGCCACGTTTTCATTTTTTTTTTTTGTTTTATTTTTATTTCTTTATATTTTTTTGAGTCACAAGCAAAGCTTTTTGTACTTTTTATGTTTTGAGAAACAAGCAAAGATTGTCCTTCATTTTGTTTTGTTAGCGTTTGTTTTCATTTGAGTCATAAGCAAAGATTGTCCTTCATTTTGTTTTGTTCGCGTTTGTTGTTATTCGAGTCATGCAAGCAAAGATTGATTATCTTTTTGTTTTTGTTTGTTTTTTGTGACAAGCAAAGGTTGTACACTTTGTTTTGTTAATGTTTGTTTTGAGTCATAAGCAAAGATTGTCCTTCATTTTGTTTTGTTAGCGTTTGTTTTTATTAGAGTCATGCAAGTAAAGTTTGTTCATGTTGTTTTGTTTGTTTTTTATTTGTCAAGCAAAGGTTGTCTGTTTTTTTGTTTTGGTTGTGATTGGGAGTCACGCAAGCAAAGATTGACCATCTTTTGGTTTTCTTTTTTTTTTTTTTTGGTTTATTTCACAAGCAAAGATTGTCCGTTATGTTTTGCTAGTGCTTATTTTGATTTGAGTCACGTAAGCAAGGATTGTCCATCTTTTTTTTTTGCTATGTTTGTTTTAATTTGAGTCACATAAGCAAAGATTGTCCATATTTTTGTCAGTGTTTGTTTTGATTTGAGTCATGCAAACAAAGATTGTCCTTTTTTATTTTGTTTTTTTTTTTGTCACAAGTAAAGATCGTCCTTTATTTTGTTTTCTTGGTGCTTGTTTTGATTCAAGTCACGTAAGCAATGATTGGCCACTCTTATTTTCTTTTTTTTTATCAGTTCTTTCTTATGGGTGACAAGCTAAGATTGACCAATTTTTTTTATCACATAAGCGAAGAAATCCCAACCTTTTTGTTCTTTCTTGCTTTTTTATCTTTTGCAAACAAATATGTATGCAATGCGGTTTTAGGAAACCACAGCTTTCTGTCACACAAACACTTCTCAAAGAAACTGGATAGTATGGACAACTGGCAGAAACACATGAAAAAGTGTGATGTTAAGTCATCTCAATTTACGCCACTGCTTTGAGAGCCTGTCCAAATTTCACAGAGACACTACACTCCTGAAACTACAGAAAAGAGGACTACTAAGAATGTGGCAAATAGTTTCCACATTCTGTAATGCACTGATATTTAAATGTGTTGTTTGAAAGGACTGGACTGTTTTGTTTAGTTTTTTTGTCTTATTTGGCGCAGTTGCCTGTGTGCTGACCACATAATGACCTCCAGACTGCGTGTTGTGGAATTCAAATTCTGAAGCACATCTTTTACACTGGTCCGTGTTCCCATAATAAACTAACTGGAAACCTAGAACATGTGTTGAGAATAGTTATTTGACTTTCTATTTTCTTTTCCATGCCTCTGGGTTTTTTTCGGAAGAATGTCAAGTAGGAAACTATTTGGCATCCCTCTTTCTCAGTGGTGCCCTTCAGTTTGAATTATGTGAAAGAGGCTCTGCATCTAAATATAAATCCTTCTATCGTCTGTTTTTAGACGTGCTGGTTTGTACTTTTCTCTTTAAAGATTTACACCCTGCATTCTTTCATTTGTTTCATTTCTGGTCGCTTCCAGAAAGCTTCTCGTTCAGGGTTTTCCATCACTTTTTAACCTGATTATCATAGGTCGACAATGCGTTGGATCTTGTTATCCTAGTTTTCATTATCAGAGTTAAAGGTCATAAATTAAATTGCTTAAGCGTAAACCAATTAGTCACAGTTGGAATTTTCTTTCTTAAAGGTGCTGTATGTAAGTTTTTGACTGCTCTAAAGCATAAAAATACTATAATATGTTTGCAGATATTTAAGAAACATGCTAACTGGACATATTTGTTTATCTGAAAAAACAATGTTGAAGTCCAGTTATTCTGCTTTAAAAAAGTGTGTTATGTGTCGGAACTTCTGTTGTTTGGTCTATATAACCTGCCCACTGCCATTTTACCCAATTATAGTTTAGCACCCAGGGCTGCCTTGGTGGAAAACACAGCGCATTTCATTTCAGTCATTCAGACGGCTCTTAAAGTATGGGTCTGCGACAAGTAAGTGAAACTGCAATTCATCGAAATTCCGCTAGTCCTGGCTCCATTATAGAGCAAAATTCTATTGAGCCCACTGTTAAAATGGCCAACTTTACAGCAGAAAAAAGGTTTACAGCCTGGTACAAAGAATGATTTTGGTGCATATAGCTAATATTACCCTTCATGACAACTGTGAGGGGGGTGAATTTCTTTATAGTTCATCCATTTTCTTTATATTAGGTTATATTATTTTTGCATAATTAAGGGCGTGACCACTTGAGTGACAGCTAGCTCTCGCTGGTCGCCGTCACGTCACCTCAGCTGATTAGCCGCTGATCTCTGCATATTCATCGTATTTTTGTGTTGTTTTATGTGGCTTTACACAGTCAGATGCCTTTTGGAATTATTTCTTACAATTATCAGATGATACGGCATGCTGTGTGCACTTAATTGTGCTCACAAACCATTCACATGGCCTCCGTTTTCTAGGTGAGTGAAATGATATACTTATACCATCTCTATAAATGTATTTGTTTTATTTAAGATCATTTATAATGTTCTTTAGACCTGTAATGCACTCCAGAATCTGACAGATTTATTAGCTGTGGGCTCTAGAACAGTCATCTGAAGCGTTGTCATACAATTCTGCCTGGATTTCATTAATAGCCCTGCATTTACTAACACTGACTATATCTGAAGTAATTGGAAGTAATTTGCACTTTCCTCCTGTTGAAAAACGTAATGTAATACATTGAGCCACTAAGCATTGTGCTTATGACATTGCTTATGAAACAGTGTTTTTAAAAGTTTAAACACTTTATTGATATAGTGTACAACCAAGCACATCTGGTTAGAACACAAACGAGTCGCAAGTAATAAAGTATTAAGTGTTTCTCATGCGTCTGTAGCTCCGCTCACGCTCCGCCTCTTTGCCCTTGTATGGTATGCCTCGGTTGGTGCGATGACACAGTAACAAAATGGCGACGGTTGGCCACGCCTACTGGTAGCTTCTATTGGGTTCTTCATAAACCTATGGGTGACGTCACGGATACTACGTCCATATCTTTTACAGTCTATTGTCTGCGATTGAAAACACGACCTCTGGTGGATAGTAACAGGCTCCGCAATGAGACGCAGATTCAGAGTTCCACATAAGGTGGTTTAATTAGAAAATAATAGAAATACTACAATTGTATACATAAGCGGAGCAGGTTACATTGTAACCTGGGTCCTAACAAAGCAACATGACAAGATTTGCTGTGATAAGCAATTTCTCTGTGAGGACCAAATGCAATACGACAGAAACATTTAAATACAGCCATTCAGAAGCACAGAATAGTGCACTGCACTCCAACGAAACGGTAAGGTTTCTAATCTAATAAATACATATTAACATTATTAAAAGTACATGCTGGGTGACTGATGTTTGTTGGCTTGCACAGAGTCACAGTTCTAAAGTTTAATTTCAAACTATGTTTATTTTATTATAAACTATATGCTACTGCTTTCAGTATGGCAATAAATGTCGCATAAAATGACATTCAAACTCGCATTGTTCGCATTTAACACCAAATAAAGCACATAATTAGTACCTGAGGTGATCATTGTCATAGTTTCCTGTTTTTTTTTTAAGCCGAACATGGAAATTTTAACATGGAAAATATCCCTTTTACTGCGTGTGGTTAGGATACTGAGTAAGCTCGATAGTCCGGCATGCTAGCTCCTGTTGATGTCGTGAATCTGGCAACCCTGCATTTGTGTGGAGTCATCAGTGGAGGGGCCAAGTGAAAAAGGTGTTTTGTATTTGGAGTGCAATACCTATTTCAACCACTGGGTGTCAATCTTACATACTGCACCTTTGATCTGTATATTTAGGCCCAATCCCAATTCTACCCCTTAGCCCTTCCCCTTCCCCCTACCCCTCGTTTTGCTCGTTCATGTGAAGGGGTAGTGGTGTCCCAATTCTCTTTAGCTTGAAGGCGTAGGGCTAAGGGGAAGTATACACCCCTTTGAACGAAGATTTTTCAGGACCACACTCAAAACCAAGGGATAAGAAAACTTCCCAGAATGCACCTGCTACAGCAGCCCGGAAGTAAGGAGAGCCACAAATTAGTATTTTTTGTCATTATTAAGAATTTTTACAACAAACATGTTTTAATATATTCATAACCACGTTCGTGTTTTACCGTCATGCTTTTATAAAAAAAAACGCTAAAATAAAACCTGCTACATTTCGCGATCTATAATCCCTAATAACTCCTGTACAGCAGTCCCACAACATTCTGACACTCGATGACACTCGAACACCCTGTCAGAAAAGTCTAGTGGCTGAGAATGAGTGTTTTACAGTGTCTGCTATAATGTTAGTGTTGTTTTACTGTGTTTACATGGATGAATATGGCCACGATGTAAATGCGCAGTATAGTTACGATCTTATTGCCACATTAGATCATTATGATAACATGATATATGCCTTCAGTGATTTCCTGAAGATAAACACCAAAAAATAACACAACTGGAATAACTACAGCAGTCACGATGGTCTGATCTCACATGAAGCAAGAGATCGCGATGACATGATGACGTGTGCAGGTGCTGTAGTCCTTTCTCAATTCTTAGGGGTAAATTTTGAAGCCCTTCCCCTTCACACTCGGTTTTAAGGGGGAAGGGGAAGGGGTAAAAACATAGAATTGGGATGAGCCTTAGTCTTCGCACAGTTGCAAACCATTAGCTGGGTTTTATTTCTAATGTGTTGTAAACACTGTTTACTTGCATTTCAGGGTTATTGGTTAGCATGGGACAACTATTTATCAGTGTATTAACATGCATGTTGTCATGTTATTGCTGACAATTGCTTTAAAGCTTTTGGAAAGGATGGAAACAGAGGTCTCTTTCATTACAGGATGTCCCGCATGTGTTTGGGTCCTGGGAAAGGGGGACTCGTGCATTCCTGAGCACTGATGCCAATGAGCTGTTATGTGAGAAGAGAACAGCCAAAGAAACACTGGCTTACAAAAACAATTAAATACAGACTCTTTGTTATTTTCAGTGGCAAAAAAGCCCAAGTGCTGGAAAAAGGGTTTACTAAAATTATGAGGTTTATTTGGAGGTTATAAACAGAGGCATTGCTCCCTCTGAGCAAGCACTAGGTTAAAAGGACTCAAGTATGAGTTATGATGTGAAATGAATGTTTGGGCTGGTAAAATCAGCACGGGTCGTCGCATGCGTGACCGCAGGTGGTCGGGCAGCACTTCTGTTCAGCGGGACACTGGCCGTCATGGTAACAGTATTCAGCACACATTGGGGTTCCCCTCTGTAGGGCACATCGACCAGGCTTCACTGCGTGCACAAAGATATATAGCACAAAACCGTGAGCAGAGACAGTTTTACACACTGGGTGAGATGACTGCTGTTTCGTTTCATGTTCATTAAAGCCACCCTGTGTCTGGGTGAAAAAAGATCAGTTCAGGTCATTTTTTTGCCATTGAGAATACAAAAACATAAACTTTATAATATAATATAAATGTAATGTAATATAATATATGATATAAATGTAATGTAATATAATATAATAAATTGTGATTTAATAGTCAAATGTATAATGTGTCTGTATAATAATATAAAAAAATTATAAAATCCCATAAAATACTATTAAATGTAATAAAAAAGCTGTCCCAAATAATATAATATAATATAATATAATATAATATAATATAATATAATAT
>CAIGQZ010032389.1:496120-510072 GCA_903798205.1 Danio tinwini
ATATATATATAATGACAAATGACAATTTTTAAAAGAAAACTTTAAGTATTTATTATTATTATTTCTAAAACCAACAAATGATTGTGTAGTGTGGCCCATGAAGTCTTAATGTTCAGAACTGTTAAATATTTTTATTAGCATATTCAGACATTAATGAACACTAGAAATTCTAAACTGTCATTAGTTTAGAATCCAAATTCATTGACCTGAATATCTTTTTCTGAATTAAAACAAAATTTTGTTATTTGAAGTCAAATGTCAATAATCTATTACCTTCATAAAAAAAAAAAAAATAATAATAATAATAATAATAATAATTGTGACCTTTAAAGTCTTAATGGACACATTTTTTATATACAGTCAAGGACAAAGTTATTCACGAATCATTTGGGCTTGACTGTATATTTGAAAACATTAATCTGAATTATTTAATGCTGAAATAATTGTGTTGGTCTATAATAAATATGTAATTACCTGATTATTTTTTTATATAGCTTTTCTAAATAAAATTGAGGCCATAAAGTGAAAATGTCAGGGTGATACAATCCTGATATTATGAAAAATAACCTCCTTAAACAAAATAAACTTGTGAAATGACAACCTTTATGACATTTTATGATTAATATTTCTAAAAATATACATTTTTTATATCCTTTAAATAATTGTACAACTTATACTTACAAAATTTGATTTTAGTCACCGGAAATATGAGAATATATTTAAATAATAATAAATAAAATACAAAATTTCAACTAAATTTGATCTGTTTTATTTATTATATAGGTTTCTCATTCTCAATTTTATATTTAATATTTGTACCTAACGTATAAATTTGGGCTACTAATTTTTAGACTAAGCTTTTTTTTGTCAGATTACATCTAGATTCTATTCTATAGAAAATTTTCATTTAAATGAGAGAGTGAGAGGGCATTTATTAAGTTAACATTAACCTAAATGAATACATTAATTAAGTATTGTTCATCATAGTTCATTTAAAAAACCCAATTCATTAACTAATGTAACAGAATCAAATCTTAATTAGTGTTCCCCAAATAATAAAAGACATTTCTAACAAATACTATAGAAAAGTGCCCGTGAAATGTATGCATTTAAAGTGATACACATTGTGCATTAAAAAAGTTAGTATCAATTCCACAGCTTTCTTTAGTAAACAACCATACATAGATACAAAATATTGCTTTCAAACGCATCCCTCATAAGTACTAATACTAATATATGTATATATTTATAAAAACACTGGTAAATGCTTACAGGACATCTTCAGTTTTTTTAGCCCTGACCGGCCCTTCACTATCCTCAATGCTCTCCTTAATAAGACACTCTTTTAAATTGGGCTGATTTGCGATATCAATCCCCTGCTCCTGGATCTCCTGCAGAAGAGCCTCCCAGCGCCTCTTATCCTTCGAGATCTTCCAGGACAGCCGGACGTTGGATTGAAGGAGCGGGATGAGCAATGGGTGCAACTGATGCTGCTGCAAAGCTTCCTGGGTAGGCGCTAAATCCTGCAACGCCCGATCGCAATGTTCCTGAGCCTCATTGAGCTGCTCCAGGTCCTGGAAGCAGGTCACCAAAGCGGACAGCGTGAAGAACCAATGAACCCTCTGAAGCTGGTTAAGCTGGAGGAGCTGGTGGCATCCCAATTTCTCTTGGAGCCTCAAGGAATTGAGAAGAGAGTGTAACGCATCCTGGCAGCGTCCTACTCGCATTAGCATCTGTCCCGCACGGAGGTCGCCCAGGTAGAAGAACTCCAGGAACGTCGGTGTGGTTCGTAGGTCTGGCAGGGAGTGAAGGTGGGTCAGGTATTGCTCGAAGGCCCGGCTGCGTTTGGCGATGGTCTCGGCGGCAAAGTTTTTGCGCAGTTTTTTGCGTGGAAAGTAAACGCCGTCCATGTCGTCCCCATGACGGCGGCGCAGACGGCTGTGGAGGCGTTCAAAGTCAGTGTAGCGGCGTGTGATGACGGCGGGGGTTTTGTCAAACGTCCCAGCGTGGATGACGTGAATTGTGTAGAGCTGGAGAAGAAGAAAACCCGGAAAAAATTAAAATGGGAACTAAATCTGCACTATATTTTCAGATTTAAATACAAAAAAAAGGGTATTTTCTAACGATTTCTTGTCGCCACCTACTGGTGTAACTGTGAAAGATCAAGATATTTCTTTTTTTTTTGTCAGATGAGAATTTAGTGGCGCCCCCAGAAAATTTTCTTAGGGGTGGCTAGAAGAGGCCACACCAAATCTTGGGGTGGCACACAAAAATATCGTGAATTCAGTGTAATGTGATATATTTTTTTTGGTAAATAAAATAATGTGGTTTTAATTTATTTAATTCAATACTCTTGAAATATTGCAATATATTCCTTGAAATAATTCAACAAGTACATGTGCAAACCAAATAAAAATCAATATTTAGTTTAAAAACAAAAACACTTTTCATATAAATAAATATCTTTTCAGTTATTTTTCACATATATGCCATGTCTAAAATAAATGAAGATTAGGGAATTAATTATTAAAACAAACAAATACACAAACAAGTGTGTGGATGTTTCCCAGTGATGGGTTGCAGCTGGAAGGGCATCTGCTGCGCAAAACATATGCTGGATAAGTTGATGGTTCATTCTGCTGTGGCGACCCCAGATTAATAAAGGGACTAAGCCGAAAAAAAACAATGAGTGAATATTACTTTTTGAGCCACAATATAATTAATGCAGCTTCTTCTATTGATGTACCTTAAGGTAAATATTCAATTGCCATTGCTGTCTATTAAAGATGGGTGTGTGCTGTCAAAGACGTTCGCGGAGGGGGAGGGGCAGTGAATCACGTACATCAGTGGCACCAATTAATCCACAATAATTTAGTGGCTGCTATTTATTTATTGAAATATTTTGAATTTACGTAAGTGCATTTATATGTATTTAATTAATGATATCAACAGCAAAATCATATTAGGGTGGCCAGAGTTTACACAAGGGTGGCCGTGGCCACCCCTGGCCACCCCTTGGGGACGCCCCTGTGAGAATTATAATACGTTTTTACAATGTGGATATTATGATTTACTGAACCATTTAATGAATAATTTCACTGCGTTTTGCCATTGCTGCATTTTTATTTGTGAAGTTACACAAATTAATCTCTTGACAGAGTGTGTTTACATAACTTACAAAACAAGCAGAGAACTATCAAAAATATGACCATTTTGGAAACTCTTTTTTGAAATTATTTGATTAAATGCAAATCGGTAAACCGGCTACACAGGAAAAACACATGTTTACATAAAATTCTAAACTTTGCATTGATGTCATGCCACAAACATCAGCATCAGTAGCTCACGCACACAGCACTATTTTGATGATGAGGATTCTGCATTAACTGCTTGAAAATCTGATTATAATCATGCAATTTTGCACTTCAGTCAAAAAAAAACAACTCATCTCATTTATAAATACAGCACTTCATGAAGCTGCTTCAATCTGCTTTACAGTATAAAGCAGGCGAAAAAACAGTGTTAGGGTCACTCTTAGCTTTTGCTTTATTTTTGAATGCTTGATGTCAGAGGAAACTAACTATAAAAGATTTCGACATTAAAGAAGTTGGAGCCTCAGATCAAACGATTACATAATTTGAAGCCGTTTACCAGCAAAATTGAGATTTTCTGGAAAGATTACTAAGTGAAACTCTTTGGAATTCCTCAAAATGCCCTAATTTTAGCCTGATTTCTTTCAAAATTTAGTCACGGCAGTTTGTTCCTCAATTAAACTTGTAGCATATTGGAGCCTTAAAGGGTTAGTTCACTCAAAATTGTCAAATTCTATTATCATTTACTCTGTCTCATGCGAGCAATGCACGCTCTTGTGAACGAGCACCCTATACTGACACTGAGGAGAAAACTGTTAAATAAAGTTGTTATTTTTGTTGTATGTGCACACATACAACACACAAGTGCAATTGTCTCGTAGCTTGATAATATACTGATTGAACCACTGAAGGCCTATGGTCTGTTTTGAAGATTTTCTTTTGTATATATTTTTTTTACATGTCGGGGTCATTGCTGTCTATGGTGGATGAGAGCGTTCTTGGATTTCATCTATAATATCTTAATTTGTGTTTTAAAGTTGAACAAAGGTCTCACGGATTTGGAATGACATGAGAAAGAGTATTTTTGGGTAAATTAACCCTTTATTTCATGTTTACTTCTGGCCTGTTTTGAAAAAGATTTTGGAAACACTCTTTTTTTCCCCCCAGATATAAAATGCTTCTACAAAATTATTTGCTGAACTTTTATTTGAAATGGTTTGTGCACTTACCACATACTTGGAGTTTGTCTCGTGCACAACACTGGCGTCAGTCACCTCAAAAATGAGTTTTTCAGGAATGCACCGAGCTCTTGAGCTTCGCCAGTTCTCTTGCAGTTGTCTGGTGAGCATGTTTGAGGACTTTGGAGAAGGACCTATTGGGCTGGTCTCTACAAACCGAAGACAAAATGAACTGCAAGTGAGAAGTTTCAAGTGAAATAAAAATGAACCAAAAAGAAGAAGTGAAATCTATCTGCAAATAGATTCTCATAAAACATGACTACATCAAAAACTCTATCAAGCATGTTTAAGCTTCGAGAGAGCTCATCCCAAATTGTTTGTTGTACTAAAATGAATTTATCCATATAAAGCTCATCTGAAGTCATGCAACAGATTTGTAAACAGAAACGTCTACATTAATGAAGCTGAAATATTCATATTTAGATGAAAAGAAAATGTGTTTCTATGGGTTGCTAATGTATATAAGATGTCTGCCATATTCGAACAGTCAAAGTGAACACTTGAAGTAGACTATGCTTTCGTATATCTATATCTGCAATAGACCTCAGCTGATGATTTCACTAAACTAGCACAATAGAGAGCAAAATTGTCATTAGCTTACACAACCTTAAAGGGCAGCTTGTTTACCCCTTTTCCCAGATTTAATATAAGTCTTTTGAGTCTCCAGAATGTGTCTGTAAAGTTTCAGCTCAAAACACTCATCAGATTATTTATTATACCTTTAAGAAGTTTCGATTTTATAGCTCTAACCATCAGGTAACGGTTTTTGTGTACTGGGCCTTTAAGGCTAGTCCTCCCCGCCCACGTTCCCACGTGCCTGTCAGTGTGCCTTAGGGCGTGCTCACAGTATGCTATCCGAACCGTGCCCAGGCCCGTTTCCCGGATTGTTTGAGAAGTGAGAGTGCTATGAATCGGGCTCAGGCACGGTTCACTTGGGCGGCCCTGGCCCGGTTGGAAGAGGTGGGCCTGAGCGAGGTTCAATTGGGCTCAGGCGCGGTGTGCAAGCATGCCTAAGCCCGAAAATGAAAGAGAGACGTGACTTTTAAGGGACTGTTTCATATGGATTAAATAATCATTCATACTGTTCAATGAACACAAACTGTCGTAGATTATTAAAGACGCAAATCCCTCACTGCACGTCAGCTGCACCTTCAGCAAACTTCCTAATTCCTGCAGCACAAGGACTTTATGACAGTGGCTGATCTGTTTGGCAAAATATTAGACTGCGTGTCACCACATATCAAATGACTTATACGATATAACTTAAGAAATCTCCACTGTGCTGAGCGAGAGCGCTTACTGAACAGCGCATCATCGACGACGTAAGCACGCCCAGGCCCGAATGTAATGTGAGTCGTCGGGGGATACGGGAGGGGGGACAAGCGTGCTTTGGCCCGGTTCAAGGCAACGATACATAGTGTTAATAGGCCTTAATCGCTTCCCTCGGCTTCTTCAGACAACAGACAGACATAAAGAAAGCTAATCTCACGTAACGTTTGTGAGAAATACTACAGTAAGAACTTTACCAATGAGTATTTGATGCATTTGTTGTGGAGTTGCAACAATGAGTCACACACAATGTCATAACAAAGTTCACGCACATGCACACACAATTAGCCTTGCAATCTTTTTGCACGCAAATGTGACAGGATACAGGTTAATACCCACTGCTGTATGGATATCAGTTATGGTAATGTACAAAATAAACCTGATTTAACGTCCACAAGCCGGGATTGAAACAGCTTCTTTTATAATTGTTCTGACACACTACAGTGCTGATTAAGTAAAGCTAAAGTAAATGGCTGTAATTTCATTAAAATGCACTGTTTTAAAACATTTTTAACTTGTCAATCTCACTCTTGATCACATTTGATGATCCTGGTTGCTTTGCGCACGTACTGTCTTGTTGATAGGATTATACACATTACTATGAAGACATGTAAATACAAAGCTGTCAATCAATTCGGTGGGCGGGGGGACCGCACTCCTACGTCAAGTTGCGGTCGGTCTTAAATCCGCTCCAATTGGTCCATAGTTTTTATGTTGTTAAATTGAAAAAAAAAAAGGACTGGTTGTGTTTATTTCACCCCAATATGACAATCTATACACTATACCTACACATATGTCTGCCAGGGGCGGACTGGCCATCTGGCAGACCGGGCAATTTCCCGTACTTTTTGGGCTGATCATCTTCTTATGATCTCATTGGCCCATAAAACACTTAGCAGACTGTCGTTTTTTTTCTGCCTAATTAATTGACGATGCTGTGATCTGTGACGCTCTGAAAGTAAGAGGTTTCTTTTTCGGACTGAACAGCCCATGTGACAATCTGCAGCCCATTGGTTCTTTTCTTTATTGACATTGGGTTGACCCAATCACAAACTCCTATTTTGGGCTCTGTGACGCAGTTGGTCAGGATGCTTTCTATTGGCAGCGGTAGACGTTCACCAATACGGCTGTCATCAGCTTGACCAACTGCGTCACAGTCGGTATGGAAGCTGCTCTGTTGCTGAGTGTAAGGCACTGCAGCGGGTGGTGAAAACTGCCCAACACATCACAGGGACCACACTGCCAGCCATAGAAGACATCCAAAAAAAAACACTGGCTGCGCCGAGCACGCAGTATTTCTAAGGATTCCTCTCACCCTGCTCACAGACTGTTTTCTCTCCTGCCTTCCAGCAGGCACTTCAGGCTCCCCCGGACAAAAACCAGTAGACTAAGGAACAGCTTTTCACTAGAGCTGTCTCCCTTTTGAACTTTGCAACAAGCACATTTTAATTTAAACGTTGACGTTTGATTTATTTATAACTGTAAGCACAGTACAGTGTTAATGTTCAAACTATTTATAATGTTTAAAGTGGCTGACAATAATACATATTCAAAATAATAAGAATTAATCTGCCACGTTTTTGAACTGTGCAGAGCTGTAGCTGCTTAATTAGGCCTGCTACGCTACTGTATTTTAATACTGGTCATTATAGTGGTACTTGGAGAGACAATTTTTTTCTGAGGTGGTACTTGGGGGAAAAAAGTTTAAGAGCCACTGATCTAATCTAATAATGCCTCTAAAGTTTTATTATTTAGCACAGTACTAGAGTACTGATTGAGTCATTAAATGTGATTATTGATCGATCAGAGCATCTCTACAAAATATCGCAATGTAAGATTTTCCAATATCCTGCAGCCCTATTCCTGACTCTGTGTGATTAATAAATGTGATTACTGCAGATTTGCACATTGTAATATTGATGCTGAAACAATATATTGTGCAGTCCTGTACTGAAAATCATGACTGATGTATTATCAATTTAAGCTTTTTTCAAACAGATTTTTTAGCACTGCCTACACTGTTCCACCCAATCGATTTGTGTTGGGTTAACACGACGGAATTAAGTTAACTTATTAGTGTTTGCAAATTTAAGTGGATTGAACATAAAACAATTAGTTGTCCCCAAAAAAACCCTCAAGAATTGTGTTGATTCAGCGTATTTTAAATAAGTAGTTTGAACAAACAACAATCATTTTTTGTGTACCTGTGCTGCTACAAGCGTTATCGATGGACTCTCCAAAAAAGTCAGAGTCGCTGTCTGGCCCCGACAAGTCCCCAGCGTCCTCTGAATCCAGGACTCCATCGGCCTCAAAGCACAGCGTTCCTCCGAGCCTGGCCGACACGCAGTCCATATCATCCTCAAGTTCAGAAGACTCTGGAAAATCGTCCGTGCCCTGACCGTCCGACTCAGAAGTAAGCTCTCCCTCTTTAAACAGCGTACGCCGAAGTCTGTCGAATAGTTTAGAGGCCATCCCAGCTTTTCTCCAACCCTGGAGAGCACAAAACACACATGATCCCACTGCCACCTTGAGGAGCATTCCTGAATATAATTATTAGTATCGTTCATATCATGACATTTACTTATGGCAGACGCTTTTAAAGTCCTCTAAAAACTACTGACTGAGGGCAGTAATGGAAACGCTGAAACTTCAAACCTCTGGTGGACTTTCATTGAGCTGTGAAACGAGAGCGCAACCAAAATATTTATTATTTATTGAGGGGTTTGGCGAAAAGAGCCTCACAATAGCATTGGATTTCTGCTATTTCCACGGAAGAGCAAGTAAAAACAGATGTCGTTGCTATAATGTTTATCGTTTCAGATGTTTTAACTAGGTTGCTCAGAGAATTATTAAAGAGACAGATCACACAAAACTGAAAACTCGGTCATCATTTACTCAAACTACCCACAACTTTTTTTTTTTGGGTTTCTGTTTTTCTGTTGAACACAAAAAAAAAGTTATTTTGAAAAATGTTTCATGGACTATTTTTGTTTTTGAACTATATATATTTTTATTTTACTTTTGCAGAAATACAATAACAATAAAGAACATCAAAACTAAGCAACAAACAAACTAAAGTAAAACATACAGACTAGGGCTGCATGATATTGGAAAAATCTGACATTGCGATATTTTGTTTTGCTGTGATATATATTACAATATGAATAGAATTTCGCCAGATGATTTGAATAGTTCTATTTGGAAAGATTACATTAATTTAGATCGACTGGGGTGATCAAGTTTTTTCTATCATAAAAAAAATGAATTACAAACATATATAAATATGACAGAGCAAAAATAAAAAGTAAATAACAGTGCTTTATGGTTCTTTGGAGAGTCTAACAGTATTTAAAGGGCACATATTTTACCCCTTTTCAAGATTTAAGGCAAGTCTTTTGTGCGTCCAGAATGTGTCTTTAAAGTTTCAGCTCAAAATACTCATCAGATTATTTATTATACCTTTTTCTGTGTTGGAAATCTGAGCTGTATGGCCATTGCAGCTGTTTTTGTTGCCAGTGCCTTTAATGCAAATGAGCTGGTTCTCCCTGCCCACCATTCCCATGTGCATGTCAGAGCCAGAGAGACCTTGTAGCCTTCATGTAGATAAACAGCACAGTGACAGACAAAAATGAAGCAGATCTCCCTTTCTATAGTAAGAACTTTTCCAACGGTTATTTGATGTGTTTTTTATGGAGTTAATTCAAGCCTTTCTGCAACGATGAGTCACACACAATGTCGTTATAAAGATTGTGGGAGTACATGCGTGCACACATAGACACACACAGCATGCGTTTAGCTTTGAACTGTTTTTGCACGTCAAATGTGACAGGATACACGTTAATATCTACTGCTGTATAGATATCCGTTATGTTAATGTACAAAATAAATCTGATTTAATGTCTTTTTTAATTGTACTGACACTATGCGGCTGTGATGATGAATTACAGCAATTTTACTGTCTTTATTACAAGCATGCACTGTTTCAAAAATGTTTTAAACTTGTAAAACTGATTCTTGAGGTGCTGCTGATCACAGAGAGCTGAACAGATCTTTTAATCCCAGTTGCTTTGTGCACGTCCTTCTTGTGGATGTGATTGTATGCATTAATACGGAGACATGTTAATACGCATCTGTCAATCAAATCTATCACTCCAGTATGACTGGGGACAAACTATACCTACACACAGTTGTCTAAACAGCTTACAAAAGAGGATTTTCATCAAAGGTACCCTTTAAGTACAGAAATTGAAGAATCAAACGTAAAAAACATGGTCAACATTGAATAAATATATTTTTTATTAATATTATCTTTATATTTTAATCTTAAATAAATAATTTAATCCTGCAATGTGACTATTGTGGATAAAATTATTGCAATATCAATGCTCAAATGATATATTGTCCAGCCCTAATACCCAACTACAGTATATAAAAATAAATAAATAAAATAATGATAAACAAATGAATAAATAAATAAATAAATAAATAAATAAATAAATAAATAGGGAAGAGATGCAGTATATAAACAAATGGTGAAAAACTGTTTTGTCAAATTAAATGACAAATTAAATTAAGTGTTTACATAATTAAAAATGGATTCCAAATCTTTTTAAATAATTCAGCCTTTCCTCTTAAAGAATAGAGGTGATTAAAAAAAGAACAAAATTATTTAAGTTAATGGCTGTTTGCAATACCATGCATTTTCTTTGAGGTTATGTTATAATACAGTTGAAGTCAGAATTATTAGACCCCCTTTGAATTTTTTTTTCTTTTTTAAATATTTCCCAAATGATGTTTAACAAAGCAAGGAAATTTTCACAGTATGTCTCTGATAATATTTTTTCTTCTGGAGAAAGTTTTTTTTTTTTCCGGCTAGAATAAATGCAGTTTTTAATTTTTTATGAACCATTTTAAGGTCAACATTATTAGCCCCTTTAAGCTAACTGTCTACAGAACAAACCATCGTTATACAATACCTTGCCTAATTACCCTAACCTGCCTAGTCAACTTAATTAACCTAGTTAAGCCTTTAAATGTCACTTTAAGCTGTATAGAAGTGTCTTTAAAAATATCTAGTAAAATATTATGTACTGTCATCATGGCAAAGATAAAATAAATCAGTTATTAAAGATGAGTTATTAAAACTATTATGTTTAGAAATGTGTTGAAAAAAATCTCCGCTAAACAGAATTTAGGGGGGAAAAAAACAGGAAGACTAATAATTCAGGAGGGCTAATAATTCAGGGGGGCTGATAATTCAGGAGGGCTAATAATTCAGGGGGGCTGATAATTCTGACTTCAAATGGATGTCAATGTACAAATGGTGAATTAACCATACAATATGTCAATTATGCCAAAAGGATGAAAAATGTCTCTGTTAAAAAGAAGAGATAAGTAAAAGAATAAATAAGTTAAAGTAATAGACGAATGATGTATGAGATAATGGGGTGAAGAAAACAATACGCTTGCGCTTCATCCGGCTCCATTCCGTCCATGATGAAATGTATTTTGTTTAAAGAACTGCTTTGTGTATGATTTTAATTTAAGAAGACATCAGTAAGGAAATCAAGGCAAAAACTAGTGTAACTCCATTCTGTTATAAATGAGATTGTTTTTACTGTAATACGTTCATTATAAAATGTAATGTAAAAAATATACTGCATTAGTTCATATAAAGCATAGTTTTTAAATATTATTAAATAAGCAAATTACACATAGCAACTATATTTACCTTTTTTTTACCACTAGCCTCAATCAAGTTTGGTTTTTGGCCCTTCATAAGTAAAAGGTTGGGCATCCCTGATTTAGTACAATGTCTTTCTACACCTTGTATGGCTTTAACATGTGGAATGCTCAACGAAGACCCACAGAAACTCTGAATGAACAAATTACACACGGTTTCACATTCACTGAACATTTTCAGTTTCAAGCGTCTCCTCGTAACTCCCACGAGCTCATTACATTCATCGCCGTTTCGTTATTCAGACATGAAGAAACTTGTTAAAACTCCAGAAAGAGGGAGCGTCTGTGAATCTCTTTAGCTTGCTAACCTACGTGCTAATCCCATCGCGCTGAATCAGCAGCACTGACAAATAAAATCGCAATGAGAAGAAATGTGGCAGTAAATATTTACATTTATTTCTTAAAACGACCAAAACATTGCATAAGAAGCGAAAGAAATAGTCAAGCACAAAGTTTGAGGCTAACTCAGAACTTTTCTTGCTAACTGTGGCTAATATAACATTTCTACTTTAAAACTGATCGACAAACACATTAAAATGTACGAATAGCTAGACTTACCAGAGTTGCAGACCTCTAAACCATTTGAAATCAGCTCGTCATGTTGCAGGATAACTCATTTTCATGCGCTAAAGACGAATAAAAGCGGTGTAAACAGACGGGAGTCGCTGACCATCACAAGTGGGCGGACACGCGCCCACAAACACATGTTTATGTGTATATATATATATATATATATTTTTTTAAGTATATTTTATTATCTATACATTTAATAAAATACTTTTAAATTCAACTTGTGCACCTTAGATTTGTGCGTTGAACTCTAAATTAGTTTGTTTATCCTGACAGGTGCACAGTGTTTTAGTAATAAACTGTTTAATGTGCATCGCTAAGATTATGATGGAATATTATTGTATTATAACCTAAAGCATTTTTTTACGTTAAAAGCATCGTAGATATCAAATCTTTAACAACGGGATGCTGCAAAAACAATAAATAAATAAATACACAAATATATAAATAAATGAGTAAATAAATCCACAAATTCCTGCATAAATAAAACAATAAATAAATAAATATGCAAATAAATAAGTAAATGTATATATAAAATCCATAAATTCCTGCATAATTAAAATGAATAATAGTGCGGGCAGATAAATGTTTAAATAAATTATATAGCCTAAAGGTTGAGGGAATAAGAAAATGCTAAATTGAAAGTTGATTTTATCCCCCTTTCTAACGTTTGTGAATTTTTTACGTAATCCTGTATTCACGTTTCATGGCTGTCTGTCAATCATCATTTACCAATGATGGCATAAAGACCGCCTTCTCATTAGCATGTTGAGCTAAACGTGTGAAAAGAGGAAAACAATCATTTGCTTATTCCCCCATCAATCGTGTAATTGTTTTTAATTATTTATTATTAAATAGTGCAGCCCACATTTGATTATGTATTTATTTATTTATGCAGGAATTTGTGGATTTTCATATTTATTTATTTGAGTATTTGTTTAGTTATTTATTGTTTTGTTTATGCAGGGATTTATGGATTTATTTACTCATTTATTTATTTATTTGCGTATTTATTTATTTATTGTTTTATTTATGCGGGAATTTATAGATTTATTTACTCCTTTATTTATTTATTTATTTATTTGCATATTTATTTATTTATTTGCACATTTATGCAGGAATTTGTGAATTTATTTACTCATTTATTTATATATTTGTGTATTAATTTATTGTTTTTGCAGGTTTCGTCTTCCACGATTAATTACAATTAGCAATTCAATTTAATTGCATTGCATTTTGAAATATTTAGGAAAATTGTGAAAGTGGGTTTATTTATTTCTTGCAATTACTCTCCAGTTTGGCAGGTGGCGCAGATTGCAGCTCATGTCATCGCTTCAACCGCAGAAGAAGAAAATCGACAAAACGCGGGTTAAAACATCACAACAACAATCTTCATAGCGATTTTGATTTGTGTAACGAAATGGCATCCAAAAAGCCCTTAAACATTCGTAAAGTTGAGAAAACGGCGTCAAGTGACTCAAAAAAGTAAGATTTTATGCTTTAATTTATGTCATTAGTCCGTTATGTGTCCTGTTTAATGTATATAAAGTACGTTATTCTGTTTACTTATTTGCATTATCTTATAATGTGTATTAATATCAAGTGTGAAACACAGTGTTGGTCTTGCAAAATTAAACGCTTAAAAGTTAATCAAAATATATTTTAAAACAAAACGTACAGTAACTTATGTTGAAAAGGGCGTGGTAGATTGTACAATTTTTATTACTATAGTACTTCCTTATTAATTATAATACCTAAAAACCACTGGACTACTTAACTTGTGTCTTACATTGCAAAGATGTTTTATTTCATGAGAGGTGGGATCCATTTTTGTTACATATGGGTCTAAACATAACCTCCATACTAATCAGAGGGTTGGTTTAACAAGGTCAGATCTTGTGAAGGTTTGTGGAGCATGAATATGCAATATCTAATTTTAATGACGCCTTTTCTTTTTTTTTTCTTTCTTCTTTTTTTTTCT
>CAIGQZ010032389.1:510172-524552 GCA_903798205.1 Danio tinwini
TGTTGTTGTTGTTGTTGTTGTTGTCCCTAATTGAAATTATTCATGATTGTGCTATAAATAAAACAAAAATGCATGGTTAATCATTTAAGTTAACCATGGTAAACACATTGCACACTAACTATAGTTTAACCATGGCATTTGTAGTAAAACAAATGTGGTTATACAAATGATAATCTATGTGCCTTAAAACATGGTTAGTACACTTATACTATAATAAACCATGTATTAATTACCTCACATGGGTCATCATGATCTAATTGAATTGGTTAATTCTCTCATATTTAAACCAGTTAAGCTTTATGCAGATATTGACAACCTCTATTTCTCAGCATGGAGGTAAAGTTGGTTTTATATTCACACATTCGTTTTAGTCTCTATATTGTTTACCATGTTACTTGGAATATCGATCAGAATTAGCATGCAAGTTATGACTTCAAAACAACATTAGCACTATCTAATTGACTGTAAACAATGTTGTACTTTGATAATCATTGGCTGCTAATATGATTTCCCTATGTAGAATTTGCAAATAATACTTTTCTGCAATTATATTATTAAGGAGAATGTCTAAATATCCGAGTATTAAACCAACTTTACCTCTATTTTCTCAGCTTATCCACTGAAAATGAAGCCAGCAACGGAAATAACAGCGGTGCAAGGAGGAAAACCAAAAGTAAGAGCATGACCTTTAACATTTATTCATTCATAACTCTTCAGTGTTATACTAACATGTCAGATTTTTTACATTTGTTTCCTTTTTTGTTTCAGCTACAGTTGTAAAATCCAGGTACATGCAAACTGAAACAAAGGCTCCTGTGAAGGTAAATGAGCATAAAATAAAAGAAAAAAAACTGTGCGTTTATTATTTCTACTCCGTAATGATGTCTCTTGATATCCGTGTTGCTATATTTCTTTTTTAGGGTTTTCATAATTATGCTTAATTTAATATCATATGTGCTGCAGAGTGTTTTACAGCAGCAGTCAACACTGAAGCCACCCAAACCTTCTTCTCCCAGAGTAAACAACACACGAAAGCTAAAAGACAGCTTACCATCCAGACGTACAATGGGCATTGACTCGACCTGTGAGTGTTTGGTGTAGTCTTTACATTTGGCCGATTATATATTCAATGTCTGCATCTATAGGATGTCTAACGATACGTTTTTTCTGTCGTGTTTTCTCTAAGTGGTTTCCAGTCTTCTGGAGTCCTCTAATTTGGGAGGAAGTGTCTTTCAGTCCACTGTTTTGGATGGCCACTGCATACGTCCAGATTTTGATGTCTCTGTCATTAAAGGTGTGGTACTTGTCTAGTCTGTGTTATGACATTAAATTAATATGTAATATATGCTCACCAGCCACTTTATTAGTTACAACTAATACTTGAGATGATCAGCTGAATTTTAAACTGAAGGCAGGATTTAAAGTGTCAGTTCGCCAGAACAATTAACATGATATTATTAATTACTCGCACTGAACTCGTTCCAACCCCCTGAGATCTATTTCATTTTCATGACACAAATTAAGATTCATCATTCATTCATTGTCAACTGCTTTTCTGGAGCCGGGTTGTGGAGGTTCAGTCAAGAGAACCTTAGACTTCCCTCTCCCCAGACACTTTCTCCAGCTCCGCTGGGGGATCCCAAGGCATTCCCAGGCCAGCCGAGAGACATAGTCCCTCCAGGTAGGTGTCCAGGAGGCAGTCAAAACAGATGCCCAAGCCACCTCAGCTGACCTTTTGCGATGTGTAGGAGCAACGGCGCTCTCCTCTGAGCTCCTCCCGGGTGACAGAGCTCCTCACCCTATCTATAAAGGTTTACACTGCCATCCTGCAAAGGAAACTCATTTTGGCCGCTTGTGTCCGAGATCTTGATCGAGACCCAAAAGCTCATGACCATAGGTGAGAGTAGGAACGAAGATTGACCGGTAAATCAAGAGCTTTGCCTTTCGGCTCAGCTCTTTCTTTACCACAACAGACCAGCACATCCACTGCATTACTGTTGCCGCTGCACCGATCCGCCTGTCAATTTCACGTTCCATCTTTTCCTCACCTGGAACAAAACCCCAAGATATTGAAATTGGTGACAAAGGCCAGCCCTGCCGAAGTCCAACATTCACTGGAAACAAGTCTGACTTATTGCCGGCAATGCCAACCAAACTCCTACTCTGTTCATACAGGGACGAGACGGCCCTTAACAGAGCACATCTGACCCCCTACTCCCAGAGCACCCTCCACAGAGTGCCACGAAGGACACGGTCGAATGCCTTCTCCATGTCCACAAAACACATGTGGACTGTTTGGGCATACTCCCATGAACCCTCGAGCACCCTAGGGAGGGTATAGAGCTGGTCCAGTGTACCACAGCCTGGACGAAAACCGCATTGTTTCTCCTGAATCCTAGGTTAAACCATTGGCCGGATCCTCCTCTCCAGTACCCTGGAATAGACTTTCCCAGGGAGGTTGAGGAGTGTGATCCCCCTAAAGTTGGAGCACACCTTCTTAAAAATGGGAACCACCACCCCAGTTGCCCAGTCTAGAGGAACTTGGATGCTTTTCCGTTACCGCGGACAGATGATTGTGTCGATAATCTCGGTAGTGCTCAGTACATCACAAAATTAGATCTTTTAAAGGGTTATTGGCAAGTGCCACTGACTGAACGTGCCTCGGATATATCTGCTTTTGTGACCCCCATACCTTTCTTCTATATATGCGGATGGCGTTCTGTCTACGAAACGCACCAGCTACGTTTCAAAGACTAATGTCTATTGTTCTCGGCGACATTCCAAATTGTAACATCTATCTGGATGACATTGTTATTTATTCTTATAGTTGGACTGACCACATTTCAACCCTGCGTGAGATGTTTCGTCGTTTATCTTCTGCCTCTTTAACTTTAAATCTCGCAAAGTGCGACTTCACAAAAGCTTCAGTTATATACCTGGGCAAGCAGGTTGGGAGTGGTAAAGTATGCCCAGTGAATGCTAAAGTGAATGCAATCCTTGCGTATCCTGTTCCTAGTACACAGAAAGAATTGATACGATTTCTCGGAATGAGAATTTGCTTAGTTGTGACACATGATTTTGATTTGATTTGTGTTGTTGTAATTTATTAGTTGGACAACTTGATTCATGTGTACTCTTTATGTTGCGTTCCCTTGATGGATGAATTATTTTGTGTTTAAAAAAAAAAGGGTTCGTAACTTTCTGTCCCTGACCTCCATGCGATATTGTAGAGACGTGTCAGCCAACACAGCCCCACAATATCCAGAGACCTTAGATACACAGGGGGAATCTCACCAGATTTCAATCCAGTGAAACTTTGGGGTCAATATGGACCAAAAAAATCTGAGAAATGTTTTCAGATTCTTGTTGAATCTCTCCCATGTAGAATTATTATGGGCAAGATGTTCCCAAGTAAGTGGCCAGTTTGAGTGATTATTTATAAAAAAAATTTTTTGCCATAATAAGTAACAGCTTGCATAATAAGTCAGTATTTTGCAGATAAAGTTCCACCACCGAGCACAGTGGACCCCAAGAATGAAGATCGGGACATTGGGATGGAGACATTTTTGCTGGCCTTCATCACTGCTAATGTATGATGTTAAGTTAATCAGTGTAGTTATTGATAATACCACACAACTTTATCTGAGTTTTGTTGTTAAAATTCTAGGTGCACACACTAGATGTCACACTTCATCATTCTAAATTTACATAGAATTGCAAAGAAAAATATAAAAATATTCTTTGTTTTTTGACCTTAGATCAAGGGTCTCAAACTCAGTTCCTGGAGGGCTGCAGCTCTGCACAGTTTAGCTTTAACCACCTCCAACTCACACCTGCTTAATCCACCTTAATCCTCACGTACGAGCGGGCACAGCTATTTGAATCTTTTTGTCTCGAGACTTCCAGTCCCATTCACTTCCATTCATTTGTAG
The DNA here is from genome assembly GCA_903798205.1 of Danio tinwini. Taxonomy (NCBI): domain Eukaryota; kingdom Metazoa; phylum Chordata; class Actinopteri; order Cypriniformes; family Danionidae; genus Danio; species Danio tinwini. Next base: position 514,105 of record CAIGQZ010032389.1, read on the forward strand.
ACGTTAAAAACAGCTTGTTCTGCAGCTTGATGTTGCAAACTAATGTTTTCTTATAATAATATTCTCCTTTTTATGTATTTTCATGAACACATTTGTTTGTAGAGCAAGTAGTTTGACTGTTTTCTGCTGTTAATTATTTTTAGCCATTTTAGCCATTTTCCACATAGGCGACTGAATCAGATGTTCGTAGCAAACAAGCTCACTTCTGCATTGAAGAATTAGGTCGAAAGTCTCTAGTAGTAGTCGTGAACACCCTGATTGGTTGGATCAGCAGTGTTTGATTAGTGTTGGACCAAAACTGTCCAGACCTATGCCTTAGATATTGGTGAACATATATAATTTTTTTCCTGATATTTAAGGTTTTATAACATGGGATATTTTACATTGTCCTATTGTCATTGTCTCCCAAAATAAGTGCACTTATTTGAAACTTTGCAGGCACAATTAGTAGTTAATACGTTTGAAGTGCTCACTTAATTTTTTATTGAGCTGTTTTTATTTATAATTATGTAGATTAATGTACTCACAAATATATATCCTGTCATAACAAACATTTTATATGTGATATTGGACCAGCAAGGTAAACCACAGAGTGCAATAGTTTGGATCTGGAAGTAAAAATTCTATTTAACAATAAATGATAAACCCTATAAAGATGTTAGTCAGTTGTGTGTTTTAGAACCCTGCATTTAATCTCCAGTCCGTCAGGGCCTGACTTTTTTTATACCCCTAGGGTTGGGCTTTAGGCCCATTTTTACATCATAGCTAGCACACATAATGGGCTTCAGGCATGCTTTTAGAAAAAACAAAAAAAAAAGTATGAGATCTAATGCTTGCGGTCCGGAAGCACCAGTGATGCCTTGCGCTTGGAGATTTCCAGCCACGTGCAATAGAGAACATAAAGAGAAAAATTGTCTATGGCAAACTTAAAACTATTACCTATAATTCTGTCCAGAAATGTCCACCAATAAAAGAGTCACCGTGAGCAAAATGCACCTTAAAATTATGTTCTCAAATTCTCACCTCAAATTATATTATCAGGTTCTGATACATTCTAATAATACTTTAATATTTTCTCAAATAATTGTTTATCTTCTTTAATTAGATGATGTCAATTGTATTTCCTTGCGAGATTGTAGTTCTTTCTCCTCAATTAACCCTTGTGTACTGTTCAAATCGACTATACTTTTGTTATGTTTGTGGCTGGTTTTGCCCCATTGACTTCCATTATAATCACATTTTTCATTGCAAAGCCATGACACCATATAATCATGCATTATTGATTGTTGGTGTTTTTCCCTGTTGAGAAGAGGTAAAACTTTAAATTTTTACTGCTGATCATCAGTTAGCAGCAATAACCCTTTAGATAGGCCTGTGCACATCAGTTTCTGACTTTTATATGCAGTTCTATTGAGTAAAACAGCTAATTATAATGTGCATGCATAAATACACTTACTATGGTGTGAGAGCTAAGCTGCTTATTTTTTTATTTTATCAAACAAGGTAAGTGCACAAAGATCTCTCTCACACACTCCACACACTACATATAATCTTTATCCAGAAATAATGATCAACAGTAAAAATTTGTAGTTTTACCTCTTCCCAACAGGAAAAATCATCATCAATCAAGAATGCATGATTATTTGGTGTCATGGCTTTGCAATCAGAAAAATGTCATTGGGGCAAAAACAGCCACAAACATAATGAAAGTAAATTTACCTAAAATATGTATCAAAATAAGTTTTGTAACCAAAAATCATTCAATTTGCTGAAACGCAGAGAAAGTTGGCCAAATTAAGACTCAAAATCACGCCAGAGTGGATAAAAACATTCCCAACAGTGCATAAGGGTTTAGATGTTAAGAACACTTTAAGAAAGTTCTCATCTAGTACTATGCTTTGTGCTGAAAATGTATATTTAAAGCTGTCAGTTCATGTTTTTTTGTTTCCCTGTCTAGATGGAGCATAGTAACTGTAAACTAAGAGAGGAGGCAGACAGGAATATTCTGACCGTGATGCAGAAAGAGCAGCAGCGGCGCACAGAAGTAAACCCCAAGAAACGTCAGTATCTGCTGCTGCAAAAGGAGAAAGAAATCAACAGTTTACTGGACTTACAGGTCATTTATACATATTTAACATGTTCTTATAGGAATAGTTCACCCAAAAATGTAATTGTATCCTGGCTCTTTCATAATGGTGTTGGTGATACAGGGTGTCCGCGGAATCTAAAAAGTATTAAAAGTTAATAAATAAATTTAGAGAAATTAAAGACCCTTAAAAGTATAAAAAAAAGTCTTAAATGTTTTTTTACAAGGTATTACATTTTGTATTCGTATGCTAAAGTTTGCCTGAATTTAATCTGCGACTATTAAGATACTGTGTAGTTTATAAAATCAATAAAATCCTGCTGGATTTGACATCACACTGCATTGTTTACTGCAGGAACCAAGGCGAACATCGTTATTCCTGCTGTTGTAGGCGGCGGCGCTACCTGCTGGATTAGCATTTTTATTTAGTATATGAATAATGTTTTAGTTTAGGATTAGTTTCTTACAATCTGTATTTAGTAAATAAATTAAAGGTGCAGTAGGTAAGTTTGACACCCAGTGGTTGAACTAGGTATTGCACTCCTGGATCAAAATAGACGCAAACACGGGATGCCAGATTGAGTACAGGAGCGAGTGATTTAAACTGTGTTCTAAATAAAAGCAACGACACGCGATAGAGGGAATATTTTCCATATTAAAAGAAGTTTTGGTTCTAACCAACACCTCGAATTGATATTTTAGAAACGGCTTCTATTTCTCACAGCTCAACATGTGAAACCTATGACAGTGATCACCTCAGATAAATCTTGTGTGTTTTATTCAGTGCTAAATGCTAACAATGTGAGTTTGAATAGATTCTAAACCTGAATGAATTAATGAATAAAGTACTCTGTTTTCCAACAAGGCAACCTGGTGTGCTAAAATATAATTGGCTAAACTGGCATTGTGCAGGTTAAATTTACCTAAACAAAGACAACGTTCCGGCACGGAAAAAACATTTTCAAAGCAGAATATCTGACTTCAGCATTGTTTTTCAGTTAAACAAGTTTGTTCACTTGAGATGTTTCTTAAACATCTGCACACATATTATTGTATTTTTATGCTTTAAAAGAGTCAAAAACTTACATACAGCACCTTTAAGTTAAATTGTCGCCAATGTTACCATTGAATCCTAAAATGGCAATAAGGTCAATCAAGCCTTTATTTGTCACATATACCTCCATGTATTCACATACACTGACATATAGTGAAATTGGACCACCCCGACAGGTGTCCTTGACAGGGAGCAGGAATTTCAGAGCGTCTCCTTATCTTGCTATCAGGGAGAAGTTGTTTTTCTCCAACCGAGGCCGTCTGGCTGTAAAAACACTGGGAGCCGGAAGAGAAGAAAGTATTTCAAATTTAGGTCAATATCTGCCAATTTCACAGATATTTAATGTCCGTCGCTGGTCTCCAGTCCTGGCCAAATCTTGTTGCAAAACCGCTAATTTCACCCCAATGTTTTCCAATTTGCGGTCTAATACAGCAGTCTGATTAGCAGCATATCTGCCCACTATAGTTTCAATCAAGCCGGCCAGCTTGGTGGGGTTTTGAGCAGCACTGACCACTTTCATGAATCGTCGATACCCCAGGGCCATGCATAAGCCCATCAGCAGAAACCCTGTTATCAAAGTTCCGAATAGGTAGATATCTTCAATATCCTCCAGGGACAGAGCAGCCAGGCACACGATGCGCCACTTCTCCCACCTGTCCATCACGTTTCCAGCTGCAAATGTCCCGGCAGGACAAGTGGGCTCTCCCGAGCCCAAACTTCTCGTCGAGAAGATGGTGTCAATCACGTTCAGAGACCAGTTGATCAGATCCATAATTCCTTATTCGTTTGGATAGCAGGACATGGAGAGTCTCAGAGATAGAATAAGACGAGACAAGAAGAGCCAGCCAGGGAAGATAAGGGACGGAGAGGGAAAAAGTGCGACCGCCTTCGTCGAGAGCCAAGGAAAAGAGAATGTATGCCTAATTTATGGTAGGAGTCTTAAAAATTATTACATTTCACTCTGATTTCTGTGTATACCCTGTGGTAAGTGTGAAAAGCACATACATTCATTGTAAAACTGATCCATACAATGCCAGGGGGTTAAAGCATGTCTTATAAAATGGATCAATGTGTTTTTGTAAAAAAAAAAAAAAAAGTATTTTTATTATTATTATTGTTTTATATAGACCCCAATCAATAACTGCCAAATACACATTCTCTACAACTTTTTGGTTGACCTGTGAGCTGTTACCTCATGTAAGATGCATTCATAGAGCAATCACCGGTAAGTAGGCTAACAATAACAACCGAATGCTGGTAAATAATTGTTACCAAAAAATGTGTGCTTATGGGTATTTTTTGTTACAAAATTGCATAAAGGTGCCAATTGATCTGTTTGTTCTTTCTCAGGAAACGAAAACTGGTGCGTATGCTACATTTAGTTTTGAACATTTTTAAGTAATTTGAACAAAACCATGATAATATCGATATCTGTGATAATTTTGGTCACTACAATCATGATATGAAATTTTCATACTATTATCTCAAAATTACATCATCATGTGTCATATATCGAGTCAGAGGTCAGCAAAGAAGTTTTCGAGAACATGCGCTAACCCCCTTTTGGCATTAGTTCAGTTTTATGACAGATTTATGTACTTTTGAAAGCTTCAAAAAAGCACCACTACCCAACACCTTTAAACAGCATGGAGGAACCAGAATAAAATGTAAAACTCCTCAGACTGTTCATTTCAATGTGGTGATGGCATTGCCCCATGAACATTTCCTGCTTGTTATCCAGCTATTTCATAACTGTAACAAGAGGCAATTCAATCATAACTTAATGTTAAAACAGCTATCATAACATTACTTATCAATATGTGGCTTTTTTTGGATAATTGGAAGCTATAGAAATTAAAAATGTAAAACAGAAAATACGTTGGGACCATTGTTTTTGTTTACATCCCTCAAAATGGTCTATACACAAAGAATGTCTTGAGGGCGAGTTAATTATTGGGTAATAGACATTTTTGGGTGTACTATTTCTTTAATATCTTCATGTTAACCCATCTCACCTTGATGACTCTATTTATGCAGATCGAGGCTTTAACTCCTGTTGCTGCTGCGGCAAACACATTTGCAGAAGAGTACAATTCATTCGCCACAGCAATTGATGCCACCAGACACAAGCTTTCCATGAAGGATGTGCACATCGGAGAGGATGCAGGGCAGTTTTTAGGTGAGAAACCTACTGTAATTAATATAGATACCACTTCATAGTGTAAATCAGTGCAGTACGGATGTTATCACATTATGTTATGGTTGTATTAAATATTTGACAAATGTTTAATATCAGAAGTCTAAAAAGTGCTGTATGTAAGTGTTTGACTGATAATATATTTGCAGATATTTAAGAAAAATGCTAAATGAACATTCTCTGAAAAACAGTGCTGAAGTCAGATATTCTACTTTGAAAATGTGCGTTAAATGCCAGAAAGGCTGTCTTTGTTTTGGGTTTTTAATCCGGCTACTGCCACTTTAGCCAATTATATTTCAGCAACCCGGGTTACCTTCATGGAAAACAGCGTATTTCATTTATCCAGTCAGGAAGGCTCTCAAAGTGTGCATCTGTGACCGAAATGCGACCTCTGGTGGGCAGTAGCAGACTCCGAAATGCAATAGTATCTGGATGCAGCCTTTATGATGCAAACTGAGATTGCATCACTCAGCCATGCAATGTCAGACACAATGCACTCAATGGACTGAGTGACGTCACAGTGACGGGTAGGGTTAGGGTGGGGTTAGGTGAGCGCATCAAAAAGCATTGGATGCAGCCCAGATTGCACTGCACCAAGTCTGCAGCCAGACCCCTCTCCCGAAATGAGACTCAGATTCAGAGTTCCACATGAGGTGGTTATTAATTGGCAAATAACATAAACATTACAAATGTAAACGTTAGGTGTGCAGGTTACATTGTAACCACGTGTCCTAACAACACACTATGTGACGAGATTTGCAGTGATAATCAATTGGGCTGTTTGCACCAGACGAAACTCAACAGAAATTTAAATACAGCCATTCAGAAGCACAGAATAGTGCACTTAGTGCACTCCAATGGAATGATAAGGTTTATAATCTTATTATTACATATTAAACCTCTTTAACATTATTATATGCACATGCTGAATGATTGATATTTGTTAACTTGGCTTGCACTGAGTCACAAATTTAAAGGTACAGTATGTAAATTTAACACCCAGTGGTTGAACTAGGTATTGCACTCCTGGATCAAAATAGACGCAAACGCGGGATGCCAGATTAAGTACAGGAGGGAGTGATTTAAACTGTGTTCTAAATAAAAGCAACGACATGCGACAGAGGGAATATTTTTCCTATTAAAAGGAGTTTTGGTTCTAACCAACACCTCGAATTGATATATTAGAAACGGCTTCTATTTCTCACCGCTTAACATGTGAAACCTATGACAGTGATCGCCTCAGGTAAATCTTGTGTGTTTTATTCAGTGCTAAATCCTAATAATGTGAGTTTGAATAGATTCTAAACCTTACCGTTTTGTGAGTGAGTGCATATTCTGTGCTTCTGAAAGGCTGTATTTACATTTCTGTCGTGTTTTGTCTGGTGCAAACAGCCAAACTGCTCATTACTTCGTATCTCGTCACAAAGTGTATTGTTAGGACACGCAGTTACAATGTAACCTGCTCACCTAGTGTTTATGTTCGTAATATTTATATCATTTGCTAATTAATAACCTCATGTGGAACTGACTCTGTCTCATTTTGACGTCTGATACTGTCCATCGCGGTCACGGACACATGCTTTCAGAGCCTTTCTAAATGAATGAATAAAATACGCTGTTTTCCAACAAGGCAACCCAGGGTGCTGAAATATAATTGGCTAAACTGGCATTGTGCAAGTTAAATTTATCAAAACAAAGACAACGTTCCGACACGGGAAAACCAATTTCAAAGCAGAATATCTGACTTCAGCATTGTTTTTCAGTTAAACATGTTCACTTGGGATGTTTCTTAAATATCTGCACACATATTATGGTATTTTTATGCTTTAGAAGAGTCAAAAACTTACATACAGAACCTTTAAAATTCAGTTTCAAACTGTTTATTTATTACAGTTAGTTTGTTGGCAATAAATGTCATGTAAAATGGCATTCAAACTCGCATTGTGTTGGTTAGGACAAAAACTACTTTTAGTATGGAAAATATTCCTTCACCTGCGTGCAGTTGCTTTTAGTTTGTAAACGATTCAAATCAGCCTTAAATCAGACTTTAGGCTCGATAGTCAGGCACACTTATGTCAATCTGGCAACCTGCACTTGCGTGGACTCCTCAAAAGAGGAGCTGAGTGAAAATGGGTTTTGATCCTGGAATGAAAAACCTAGTTCAACCACTGAGTGTCAAACTTACATACTGCACCATTAAATGTTTAAGGTCAATATTATTAGCACCCTTAATAAGCTCTTTTTTTTTTTTTAATTGTCTACTCTACATAAACCACTGTTGTCCAGTGATTTGCCAAAATAACCTAACTTGCCTAGTTAACCTATTCAACTTAGTTAAGCCTTTTAAATGTCACTTTAAGCTGAATACTAGTATCTTTCAAAATAATTAGTAAAATATTATGTACCGACATCATGGCTAAGACAAAATTTGAAATTGGTTATAGGAACTATTATGTTTATTAATTTGTTATTCTTCTTGCCTTCAACTGTATTTTGGTCAAAGACTGCCTTCAGTCATTAAAAGAAAAGTATAATAAAGCTAAATTCCTCCATACACTATAACTGTTATTTTCTGAGCTAAAAATAACTATAATCCATTTTTTTCTCATGATTTACCAAAGACACTCATTTAAACGTCATATGTTCAGCCCCGATATACTAATGTAGGTCTTTATTCTTTACCACTATCTTTTTAACTAGTAGATGTTGCCCATTTCAAGGCAAGGCAAGTTCATTTATACAGCTCACTTCATATACAGCAGCAATTCAATAGTGCTTTACATAAGTAAGACATTTATAATTAATAATGTAATTACTATTAGTTGCAAAACTTTTGAACCTTTAAACATTAGAAACTTGAAATTAACATGTCTTATAAATTTTGATTTGATGCAGGCACAAAATTGGATATTTGACCAATATAAATGGCATATACAGTTGAAGTCAGAATTATTAGCCACCTTGTTTATTTTTTCCCCTAATTTCTGTTTTACGGAGAGATTTTTTCAACACATTTCTAAACATAATACATAGTTATAATAACTCATTTCTAATAACTGATTTATTTTATCTTTGCCATGATGACAGTAAATAATATTTTACTTGATATTTTTCAAGACACTTCTATACAGCTTAAAGTGACATTTAAAGGCTTAACTAGGTTAATTAGGTTAACTAGGCAGGTTAAGGTAATTAGGCAAGTTATTGTATAACGATGGTTTGTTCTGTAGACTATTAAAGAAAAAAAATTAGCTTAAAGGGGCTAATAATTTTGACCTTAAAATGGTTCTTAAAAAATTCAAAACTGCTTTTGTTCTAGCCAAAATAAAACAACTAAGACTCAGGAAGAAAAAATATTATCACACATACTGTAAAAAATTTCCTTGCTCTGTTAAACATCATTTAGGAAATATTTAAAAAAGAAAAAAAAATCAAAGGGGGCTAAAAACTCTGACTTCAACTGTATATGCACACAAACTTTTATTTTCAGCTAGCCAGCCTCAGCACTTCCGGTAAACTGTCCTTCCATTATAAAATTGCCACGTTTAGGGCAATTTCTTTAATAATCAGTGATTTTTACTGCCTGATTGATATACAATATAAAGGGGTTCTCAGACTAGACAAGAAGGACTGCATTAAAGTCCATTTCCCCCAGCCATGTCTTTAAAATATGACAGTTTACTTTACCCCAGTATTTTCAATGGAGTGTCTGCGCTCGCCTGCTGATCCTGATGGCGCTTGCGTTTACACAGAATACAATTGAACAACTGAATGAATGCTTAAGTCTATTTAACTGGATGTATTGTAATTACTTTACAACATCAATACTGTAAAAGGAACCTTATGAAATTGAGTAGTCACATTAAGCTTTTACCGGATGTTCATCATTGGCTGAAAAACACTAGCTGTGCATAGAGCCCATTGAATAATACAAAATCAACTAGTTGAGCTCAAGAACACTAATGAACCTTCACTCAGTTTTTAATAGGTGATTATTGAACTTCTGATCATTCCAATCTGATTTACTGAAAATGATTTGTCTTAACACAGATGAAGCGGTCAGATGTCTGAATGAAAGTGAGAATCTCTTAAAGCAGTATACAAAAGACATTCCCAGTGATTGTGAGGCTTCAACAGCGTGTCTCAGAGATATTAAAAACACAGCAAATGACATCAGCCAGCAGTTGACCAGGTAAGAGCACTTCATCCTTCATATATTCACTATGCAAGTCTTTATTCAGAATTTTAACAGGTCATGTGGTCATTTTCAGGACGTTTTCAGATCTTCTGGAGGTTTCGTCATTAGTAAGCCGGGAGACGGTTTTAGTTCAGCAGTCACTAGAGGAAGGGCAGATTGGAGAGAGCACAGCACACACACTCTTCTGTCCCACCACCTCATGATATGCTGTATGAATATTGAATGTGTTGTCCAACTAATAATTAAAAAATGTCATTGTATTGTACATAATAATGAATGGATTGCTGAGTGATTTGAGGAATTAGTGTTGTGTTATTGTAGTTGATGGTTTATTATTGTATTTGTATGTTCTGGACATCTTGTTTTTAGGGTCAAATTTTTTCTTAAATTAAGATGATTAAACCTTAATTGTGCGTGCGCGCATGTGTGTGTGTGTGTGTGTGTGCTGAGGGAGAAATATTTGATATCGCTGGAAAGTTTATTAACCTTAACTTGTTGATAAATGACCAAGGAAATTAATTGTGTAAATTGCTCTGGATACTTTCAATGGTTAAAATGATAGTTCACACCTACAATTAAGTTTGATTAATTGTTATTAATTTGCACACCGTTTTAAACTTTTTTTTAATAATAGAACATAATTTTTTTAAATTATTTTTTTTGCAGATTTTTGCTGTGTTATATGTCTGACTCAAAGAGCTGGTTGACATTTTTTTATGATACACCAAAGATAATGGTTTCAGTTAAGACACTTATGTTCTTTAATTATTTTTTTTAGAGTGTTAATATTTCATGAAGAAGAAAAAGTCACCTACAGCTTGGTTGGCAGTAAATTAACAGCAAAGTAAACTTTTTTTTAAAGTGAATTATCTCTTTAAATTGGTCGCAGATACTGTTAGATTGTCTTTTATAT
>CAIGQZ010032389.1:534552-552814 GCA_903798205.1 Danio tinwini
TGGAAGTCAATGGCTACTGGTTTCTAGATATTTCAGAAGGTCTTTTTTGTGGTGCATCTGTCAACAGAAGACAATAAACTGATGAAGTATTGAAACCACATAAAGGAGAATAAATAGTAAGTAAAATTCTATTTTAGGGTGAACTATCCCTTTAAGATGTAACCTCTAATTAAAAGGATAGTTCACCCTAAAATGAATATTTACTCAACATCAATTAAGTCAAAACCTATGTGAGTTTCTATTTTGAACTCAAATATATTTTGAAAAATGTCAAAAAACGGTAACTATTGACTTCCATAGTAGGAAAAACAAATGCTATGGAAGTCAATGGTTACTGGTTTTTGACCTTTTTAAAAGAAAAAAGGTTGGGAACAAGTGAAGGTGAGTGAATGATGACAGAATTTCCACTTTTGTGTGAAATATCCCTTTAATGAGTGAATGGGACTCAATGGACTGAAGTTTTAGACCTCAAAGTTTTTTACCATATTACAGTTATGTTATTAAAAAATAAATTTATTATATTTCAATTATCATAAGTAATTATAAATAAAAATCACCATAGAAAATCTGTAACGCTAAATATGCATAATTTATTTAAGAATTAAGGATTTTTTCTAACTAATTTTTTTACAGAAAAAAACATATAATGGGTAAACAGAGGCACTTCTAACATTGAGTGCATAAATAAATGGTTTATCCATTGAAATAATTTGCTTTGTTTTATGTGTTCTTGCACTGCTTGTACTTTTTAAAATTCTATTTATTTATTTTTCTCATTTATTTTTCATTTATTATATCTTTTATTACTTTGAGGTAAATATAGTCCATATTTTAAATATACAGAAATGCTTTGGCAATACTGTAACATAAATTGGTCTTACTTTATATTAAGTGGCCTTGACCAATATGTACTTCCAATGAAATGAGTAATTCCTTACAACAGTGATTCTCAAACTGTAGTACGTGTACCACTAGTGGTATGCAGGCTTCCTTCTAGTGGTATGCGGAGGAATCGCTGAATAAATAAAGTAAAAAAAAAGGAACACACTTTTAACCATTTGACGCGTACGATAACACAGATGAGATCAGTAAACTGATTTTAATAGGCTAAACCTTTTATAATATTTTCAATTTCCTAATGTTTGTTATGTATTCTATCATTTGAAGCTAATTTCCTCCCCATATTTGTAACAGTTGTTGGGTGCGTATCTCATATTTTTATATCCCAATGTTGACAGGTGTAGTTTAATCACCTGCTTTTCTGACACACAAAGCCTACTCTAACGTGCAGTAAGCAGATCTAATTTCAAATTTTAATATGTAAATCCAATTCATATATCTAAAATACAAGTTAATGTTTAGATTTCAGAAATATACATATAAGTCATATATACAGGCATTATACATTTAAAATTGATCAAAAAGACTTTATATATGAATATGATGACATAAAGCTAGGCCCACACGGAATCTGTGCATGCAGAATTCCGCAGATTTCCGCAGATTTTTAGCCCATCATTAATTTTGTGTGTGTGTAAATCTACATTTATTCAGTTTTTAAATTAATTTCGGTCATATTATTGAGTAATATAAAAATGTTCATCTGATTTATGTACAATGCACTTTATAAAGTAATATTTTCTGTCTCTTTGTAGATATATTACATGAGAGACTTGCTTTGTTTACCAAATAAAGTGAATCTAATTGGATTAGCACTTTAAACATTAAATAAAAGTTGAAAAGGTATTATTTTTTATTTAATATATTAAGGTTTTAGTTATGATACTCCCAAAATAATTCCGCAGAAATCCGCAGATTTTTACCAAAATTCTCAGCAGAAATAGCAAAAAACATCCGCAGATTCCGTCTGGCCCTACATATAGCCTATATTTATGAGGTCCAAGTAACATTTCCAGGTTTTGATAAATAAGCTACTTTTTAATAATACTTTATATTTAAGTTTGTTGTATTTAAGTTTTCTTTTTTACTTTTTAGGAATGGTGTCATTTTTAATTAACTTTTAAAAGCACATTTTAATTTAAACGTTGACGTTTGATTTATTTATACCTGTAAGCACAGTACAGTGTTAATGTTCAATCTATTAATACTGTTTAAAGTGGCTGACAATAATACATATTCATAATAATAAGAAATAATCTGCCACGTTTTTGAACTGTGCAGAGCTGTAGCTGCTTAATTACACTTACTACGCTACTGTATTTTAATACCGGTCATTATGGTGGTACTTGGAGGGACAATTTTTTTTTTGAGGTGGTACTTGGTGAAAAAAGTTTGAGAGCCACTGCCTTACAATGTACTTATTGTGTAAATATATGTTTTTACATTGTAGTTATGCTTGATTAAACACCTATATGTAATTACATTTGTAATTAATTTCTGTAAGTACATTTAAAACTACACTGTTGACCATCCCTTACACCTAAACCCACCCTTAAACCTACCCATACCACCAAATCTTTCCCTAACCTTACCCATATCACACATCAATAGCACCAGAAGTGTTCTGCAATACATTATCAACACATTAAGTACATTGTATTTATATTTATCCGTCTATCAGATGAGACGTTAAACCGAGATCCTGACTGTCTGTGGTCGTTAAAAATCCCAGGATGTCCTTCGAAAAAGAGTAGGGGTTTAACCCCGGCATCCTGGCCAAATTTCCTTACTGGCCTCTGTCCATCATGGCCTCCTAACCGTCCCCATATCATAATTGGCTTCATCACTCTGTCTCCTCTCCACCAATCAGCAGGTGTGTGGTGTGTGTGGTCTGGCGCAATATGGCTGCCGTCGCGTCATCCAGTTGGATGCTGCTCACTGGTGGTGGATGAGGAGATTCCCCTCTATGTGTAAAGCGCTTTGAGTGTCTAAAAAAGCGCAATATAAATGTAAGCAATTATTATTATTGTTATTATTTTTTGATGCAAGTATAGTAGTTAAGGCCACTTAATATAAAGTGAGACCCACAAAGCTTATGCCAATAAAGCAACTTCAACTTCCGTTGCATTTATAACTCCTAATTGCACAACAGGTCCATATTTCTGAAACCTGTGTGTTATTTTTCATTAAAACATCATCAAAACAACACACATACTACCATATTTTACTATTGGTTCAACTTTAACTTTCAGGGCCCGGTTTTTCAAAAGCTTTAATCTGGATAAAATTTGTCTGAGCGTAACCTTTAGAAGGCGGATCTCAAGTCTGGGCTTGGTTTGCTGCAGTTTGGTCAGTCAGTCGTTCCTCTGCCAGATGAAGCTGTGCTTTTGCTTCAGTCTTTTTTTGCAATTCTTGTAAGTGATTTCAAAACTCAGTGATTGCCATTCTTTGAATTTTTTTTTCTTGGTGATTCTGTCATCATTGCATACCTCACTAATAAATATTCTAAAAACAAAAATATTTTCCATTGTGATGAATATATATATATATATTTTAATTAGTGACAGAATGAAATTTATTGTTTTTGGTAAATTTTGACAGCTGTTTGGGGGATTATTTTATGAGGCCAAACTCTTTCTACTTTGCTGTAGGCCTATACTGAAAGGCTGAATGTTAAAGCCTACCTGATGGATAAACAAATACAATTAAAACCTTATGAATAAATAGGATCTCTTGTAAGATACTGCTGCATAATCCAAATATAGGATTATTTTAAAGATTTTTAATGTTTTCATTACATTTTGGGCATGAAGTCCACTCTGAATCCACCCTTCTGATGGGATCAGTTTAATCCAGATTTTTTTGGATCAAAGTGATCCAAATCCTACAAAAAAGGTCTGAAAAACCCAAACTAAAGGTTTGATCCGGATCAAAACTAAGATTGGATTACGTGATCTAATCCGATTATGTAATTCATTTTTTCTTTTGAAAAACCCATTTTCAAGATTTGATCCAATCCCTTATCCAAAATCCTAGTGGATTACTTTTGAAAAACCGGGCCTAGATGTAAAGTGATCAATCTGTCTTGTTGTAATCATGCTATAAAATGTGGCCCCAGTATAAATGGTTAAAGAGCATAAATATGAGATAAATACTAAATCTCTATTATATACAACTGAAAGTACATTATATACACACCTGGGTTTGAAAGTCAAACACTTTGCATTTAGTGTTATGTTCTCATTTGAATTCATATTTTCTCATGTTTTCAGGTTCAGCTCAAGCCGTTCAGCATGTTCTTGCTTTGCCTGAAAGGATCCGCAGCTCTCCGGCTGTTGGTCTGGCTCTGGCAGTGAGCAGAGCACACATGGAGCGTAACCCGGTTCGGCTCCTCCGTCTGGTCCAGAAGCTGGACTTCATGCAGGTGTGTGCCGTCCACCGACATCTGCTGCCCTGCAGGAGAGACCTGCTCCTGCTCTACAGCCATGGGCACAGCAGCCGAAACTGTCGCTACCCTCTGCAGAGTCTGGCACAGCTATTGTGTCTAAAAGAGGTGCTGGCTGCTGAGCTGTGCGCTGTGTACGGCGTGAAGGTCACTGGAGACTGGGTCAACTTTTCCAAGAGCTCCTTCACCGAAGCTTCGTCTGCAGATCTGCAGTGCAGGCACATGCATGAGCCGCTGGACCACGAGCACTGGAACGGCTCTTCTGGGAGTCTGATTCATGCTTGTGCCTGATAACTTGCCTTTTATGAACTTCTCTAATTACTTGGACTGTTGTTTTTTTTTTTTTTTTTTATTTTTTGGGGGGGGGGGGGGGGTCGGGTCATGCTTGAATAGTTTTAATTATATATTTCCTATTTAATGATATAATTTCCTACTTCTGATCTTGTCAAAACAGAAAAAAAACTTTTAAAAAAAAAGTAATTTTATATAAAGAGAGAGCACATTAAAAGTCAAATTTCTACTTTAAAGGGACAGCTCACCCAAAAAGTTAAATTCTGTCATTATTTACTTTCCACTTGTCTTAAAACTTTATGAGCTTCTTTCTTCTGTTGAACACAACTGACATATATATTTAAATGCTGGAAGCCATTGATATCCATAGTATTTGTTTTTTCCTACTGTAGAAATCAATGGTTGCGGGTTTCCAACATTCTTCAAAATCTCTTCTTTTATGTTTAGTAGTAGAAAGGGTGCCCTTGAGGGCATGTTAATACTGAGTACATTTTTTTTTATTTTGGGCTGAACTATGCCTTTAATGTTTCAAATAAATAATGTGTCTGATGTGATGTTCCATCAAAACAAAATAAAACAAAGTACTCTTTCTAGCTTGTAGTTTAGGAGAAGCTGTTGAATTGGCGTGTTGTGAAATCCAGCAGCTCTAATTTCTCTAATTGCAGTGAATAGGGCTGCGGCATGTCATATCATAAACTATACGCATTGCCATGGAAGTATTAATGTGATAAATTCTAAATAACTGACTAAGAGGGGGTCAAAGACTATTGACCTTAGTCTTCAATGCGGAAGTGCGCTCGTTTTTGCAATTGTTTTAGAACCTCCGATTCAGTTGCCTATGGGAGAAATGACTAGGAATAATAAACTGCACAAAACGATCAAACTACTTGCTCTGCAAACAATGTTATTATAAGAAAACATCAGTTTGCAATTTCAAGCAGCAGAACGAGCTGTTTTTAACATCTATAAATGAACAGAAGTAAATAAGACCGGAAGTCTCGAGCCAAAAAAATTCAAATGGCTGCACCCGCTTGTACACGAAGAATAAGGTGAATAGAATACATTTAAAAGCTGAAGTATATAAAACTACATAAAACTACATATAAAAGGGTTAAATGAACTATGTCTAGCATGGTTTTGGGGACTCATTCTCAGTCAAGCAATGTTGTAGGCGTATGTGTCGGTTACACATACTTAATTTTTATTTTTGGAAAAGCGTTCATTAAAGTATTTCCACCCTTTGTTATGTAACCAAGAGCCAGGCTCAAAAAAAACAAATAAATTTTGTACCACTCGGAAATAAGGTTTTCAGCAAAGAAATAACGTTATGTTCATATCATTTTTTGAAACTTAAACTATGCTTGACCTTAAAAGAAATAACCCTTTTATATGATTACGAATGCACACCAACATGTGTATACATATTAAATAGGCAAACAAATAGAAAAACATTGAATATAAAAAGGGCTACTCAAATCTCTCACACCATACCTTAACTAAAATTAATGATGGGTTAATACAAAATCATAATTTATATAAAAACACATAGCAAAACAATAAAATAACACAGTAAATATGGTACAACGAATACAGACAGAAATAAAATGAAGTAGAAAAAGAAAATTATACTGAATGCTTTTCTTGAAGTCAGGACTGGATTCACCAATGGGCATTATGGGCACAGGCCCAGGGGCCCTTGTGCACTTGGGGCCCCTGCGAGGGGAGAACAAAATGAAGATTTTGGAGTGTCTATTTAGGCTAAGTGCATATAGCACACCTCAGTGGGAGTGGCGTAGCTCGTAAAGTGCATGGTAACATGTTTTGAGGCGATCAATCATGAACCCGGTTCGAATCCAGGGTCTGATGACATTTGGAAATACATTTATTTTCAATAGAAAGGAAATGTTTTTGTTTAAAAATTTTAATAAAGTATATAAAATAAATAAAATGAGTCACAATGTATTTTATAAGGATAATGATAATAATAAATATTCTATAAACAGTTATTTTTCACCTGGTGTTAAATGTTAGCGACATCTTAAAATGATTAATCTGTATGTACAATGTTAGTCACCCTGCTTCACCCATATTCTCTGACCTCATGGAGAGAGAGAGACAGAGAGAGAGACAGAAAAAGCCCCTGAAGAGGAGAG
Source organism: Danio tinwini (assembly GCA_903798205.1). Taxonomy (NCBI): domain Eukaryota; kingdom Metazoa; phylum Chordata; class Actinopteri; order Cypriniformes; family Danionidae; genus Danio; species Danio tinwini. The sequence goes on from CAIGQZ010032389.1 coordinate 541,342, forward strand.
AGACAGGAGAGAACTGGTAAGGTGTGTGATTTCGGATACTTTCAGCTTTATAATCAAGTGCTTTTTGCCTACTCTTCTTCATCACGAGGAAGACAGTAGGAATCATCAATAAGTGTGTGTATTATGAAAGACTCAGATTCATACAACTGGATTGGAGAGGTGTTATATCCAAATCATATGCATTATAAGTTTGTAGAAGTTATACATTAAGAATACCCTTAAATATAAATCTTTAGTACCGCTTCAGTGAACTTCAACAAATATATTAAAAACCATTAATTTTCAATGGTTATATTAGTATTTTTTTTTCAAAGTGTTCTTTAAATGCTTTTAAAATCAGGTAAATCTTTGTAGACTATAAATATATGTACGATGTCGTTTATTTTAAATAAATTATAAAAAAATATTATAGATTAACTTTATTTTAAAAATATTATATTAATCTTATTTTTTTATTCAACTATAGGGGTGCTGCTTTGTAGGGGGCCCTACAAGACATTGTGCCCAGGGGCCTCTGAATTCTTAATGCGGGCCTGATTGAAGTGATGGAACGAAAGAGTTTATAAAGAGTTTTATGTACATTACACTCATGTTCAGTAGATGGCGGTATGAACTTACTTCATGCTGCAAACACCAGAAGAAGAAGAACGCGAGTCCTAAGATTGTTTTATTTACGTTATTGTGGTGTGCAATGAACACATTACATTCAAATACCTGCCTGAAGCTTAGAAGTTAACCCTTTAAGGCGCCAATGGGCAAGCGGAAAGACCTGAGTGACTTTGTGAAGGGCCAGATAGTGATGGCTAGACGGCTGGATCAGAGCATCACCGACACGGCCAATCTGGTGGGCTGTTCCCGCTCTGTGGTGGTCAGTACTTATCAAAAGTGGTGCAAGGATGGACCACCGGGGAACCGGCGACAGGGTCACGGTCGCCCAAGGCTCATCGATGAACGCGGGGAGCAAAGGCTTGATCGTCTGGTCCAGTCTCACAGAAGAGCTACAGTCGCTCAGATTGCCGAAAAACTCAATGCTGGTCATGAGAGGAAGATCTCCAAACACACGGTGCAGCGCAGTTTGCTGCGTATGGGGATCCGAAGGCGCAAGACCTCCGGGCGAAGCGCGCATAAAACACCCGGGACACCGCAGAAAGCGCCTGCAAACGGGCACACGGAGGACCAGAAGTGGACCATGGAGCGATGGAAAAAGGTTTCTTCGGCTAAGATACAGTCGGAAAGCACAGACGAGTAATTTGGGGTGCCGAAATCATGAACTTTTTCTCTCACAAACTTTCAAGCAAAACCTGTTGACTTGACTAATCGCGCGTCTTCCACCCGGTGCTCAAATACGACGCGCACCCCTCTCCACTGCATCCCTCTCCGCTCATCAGATACGTCCCGTCATCAGCACCCTCAGATATTTAGATATTCGCTCGGTGAACTATTTCATTCTCTCTTTAAAGTGACAAAAAAGTGGCAAAAGTGACAAAAAAATGCTTACAAGTGCAAGCCAGAATATTTTTTTTGCTAATGGCCGCCGGTGTTACGGTTTAACTGGTGACCGTGTTAACTGTTTTTATTTTTATTTATTTATTTATTTTTATTTAACATTCAACTAACAAACAGGCATTTTCAACTTCCATTATTAAACATATATAACATTATATCCTAGCAGCATATAATAAACAAAACAGTACATAATAAAACATAATAATAACATAAATACCTTAAATATTACTAAAGAAAATACATTCACAATTACATTCAGGGGGTCAGACCATATAAGTTGACAAAAGCTTAGAGAGTTTTGAGGCACCTTTTGTTTTTACCTGTTTTATGGATTTATATAAAATGTTGAAATCATTTTTAAATGCTTTGAAACAGGGAGAAACTTTAACAAATCTACATTTGTGAATATACAATTTTGCTACACTCAACATATTATTACACAGAAATTCAATTTATTTATTTTTTTTATAAAAAAGCCAAATTTCACAATGTGATAGTCAAACGCAGGTATTACATTTCTTGTCATCAACCACTCACAATCTGTCCCAAAAGGATTTGACAATAGAACAACTATAAAAAAAGATGTTCCTGAGATTCAATATCTTTCAAGCAGAAAATACAAGCATTACTGTCTAAATTAAATCTTCTAAGAAATTCATTACATGGATAAATGTCATTAATTGTTTTGAAATGTACTTCTTTCATTTTAGGTAACAAGGGAAATGACAGGTATCTTTTTCTAACATCAATATTGTCCGCTTTAGAAAATCTCTCAGATAAAATTTTCCTTTTAACAGCAAGTGGAAAATGTTCTTTTGTCAGTAGTGATCTCAAGACCTTGTTGTTACATTTAATATCCAGAAATGAATAATTATTAATAAACAAATCAACCAGTGTAGGTATGACAGAAGAGTATTGTACTATAGGGGAGAGCGGGGCACAAAGTAACACTTTTTGGTTTTGGTCAAATAATGAACAAAGTAATAGGGTTAGACAAACCATATTTGTTTTACCAACAACACACAAGCCTTTCCTACAAATGAGCACTGGAATTATGATCGCCGGACCTGTGGTTTCTGTGCAGTAATGGCAAAAGTGCCAGGGGTAAAAATTTTACTATTTACCCCACCTGCGGGGCAAGTTGTAAAAGACAGGGGGTTAGTTGTAACACATGCTTATGAAGGCAGATTTTACACAATTTAAATTCAGTTTACTTTAAATAGTCGCTATATTTCCTCCGTAATTATTCCACAGTATGTTTAATTTTTTTTATTGGATAAACACATTTGAATCTATTTGCATTATTATCTATTTATCCATTATTATACAATGCATTTATTTGCATTATTAGCAATAAAATATATTTTCTATTAAAACAATATTTTCTATTAAAAACATTTTTATTTAAAAAGTTCTCAAAATTCAAAAAAATATTTTGTTAGTTTAGGTGATGTCCAACAGTGCGTAACTTAATTGTAAAACCCTGTTACAACTAAGCCCTGTGTTTTATACGTCTTTCAAAATGGTTTTCATCTTTTACCCACATAGCAAACGGACTTGGCCCAAATGTGGCCTCGTTATGGCACTGCTGGCGTGTTGACAGCACTGGCATGCATAATGTCAGCCGAATGTGGGCCATGCATGGCAATGATGGCTCTGCATGCATGACGGCAAACTACATTTGGGCCATTTGTGGATAGGAGGTGTGTGTCCCAGATCAGTGTAGCGATTGTTCACATTGTTTAGGTAACAGTAGGCTGGGTTATGGCTCAGTTTTTTGGGTTTCTGGTTAAAGGGTGGTGTTGATATGGTTAACTTATTGCTGAGAATCGGTACCAATAATAAACCTGTTTTGGCCCAGTACAGGGCCAGTTCAGAGCAATAAATTGGCTGATATTCGGGTCGGTTATGGCCCATGTGTGGCTCTTGTCTTTAATCCAGTTAAGGGCCACTTCAGGACCGTTATTCTTTGCTGTACTTGGGCCAAGGGAAAAGTTATTAAATGGCCCGGAGCTGGGCCAGGAAACATTTGCTATGTGGGAACTTATAGCTGAGAATCTGTACCAATAATAAACTTGTTTTGGCCCAGTTCAGGGCCAGTTAAGGGTGATAATTTGGCTGGGATTCGGGCCGGTTATGGTCCATGTGTGGCCCTTGTCTTTAATCCAGTTATGGGCCACTTCAGGACCGTCATTCTTTGCTGTACTTGGGCCAAGGGAAAAGTTGTTAATGGCCCGGAGCTGGGCCAAGAAACATTTGCTATGTGGGTAGCCTAGAAAATGGTAATCACCACAATATAAGATTTTACGTAAAAAAAAATATCGACTGCAATAAAAAAACTTTTATGTTGCAAAAATGTTTTCTCCTGTGTTTCTCATCAAAAATTCGCCGAATTTTTTCAATAATTGGCAGGAAGATGTCTGCCGACACTGGTGAAAACCCCGGAATCATGCCATGGTTAACCCTGAGCAAATACCTTAAAACTCCGTGTTACGTTTAACCCTGCGTTACTTTGTGCCCTGCACTCCCCTACCTTTAACTAAATTCCTCAAAGCTACAGGAATAACATTGACAGAATTGAAGAGAATTCTCAGTATGAACAATTAAAATTAAATTTTAACTTAAAATTATCATAACTCAACATATTACCATCATCATCCATTAAATGAATTACATTCCAAACTCCTATGTCAAACCAGTCTTTAAAAAAATCAAGATTTCCTCTTATGTAAAATACACCTGTTATTCCAAATGATAACAGTATGTGTAGTAAAATTGTGCTTGTACAACATTTTCCAATATAGTAACACTTGCACATGAAAATCAGATCATTTAAATGGCAGTTTTAGTAAACCAAAATCACATTGTAGAAGAAAAAAAATTCCTCCCACCCTTTAAAAAATATGAAAAGGGATGCTAAACCATGTGTTGGTGCAGCAAGAAGGTCGCTGATTCGAGTCCAGGCTGGGTCAGTTGGCATTTCTGTTTGGAGATTGCATGTTTTCCCTGTGTTTGCGTGAGTTTCCCCCACAGTCTAAGGACATTCGTTATAGGTGAATTGGATAAGGTAAATTGATCGTAGTGTATGTGTGTGAATGAGAGGGTATGGATTTTCCAGTACTGGGTTGCAGCTGGAAGAGCATCCGCTGCGTAAAACATATGCGGGATAATTTGGCGGTTCATTCCGCTGTGGCGACCCCTGATAAGGGACTACGACGAAGGAAAAAAGGAATAAAAAAGGAGAAAGTGTGTGAAATTCTTTCTAAGTCAAAGTCAAATGTTAGATAAAAGTTCCTGTTTAGGCGGGTAACATTGTAATCAAATAATCGATTAAAATATTGGCGACATAATTTCTAAAGTGGCTCTAAGTACAGTAGCATATAATTCATCCTGACACATAAAACTTCATATTATGTCTGCACGAAACACAAGGTGGCAGTGTTGCCATCGACAAAAGTAAACAGTAACCCCTCAACTGAAAAAGTTCATTTGTCCTTTCCGGAAGGCTGATACTAAATCAAGCATGACGCACAGTTTCATGGTTGAAGTGTAAAGCAGATGCTCAAGTGAGTGAAGCAGTCAATAAGTGTGTGTCGAATATGTCAGGACACCAAAAGTCTCTTTCTAATAGGTTCACATAGTCAAGTCAAAGGTATTTGAGATTATTAAAAAAATATGGACTAATTGAGGTCATATTTCAGAATTATAGCAGGAAGCCGACGCCACATGACACCATGGCTCTTTTGAGTGCAGAAATAAGCGAGGGAACATCAGCCATGACTGTAATGCTTTTCCCTTTTTTATTGGTTTGTTTTGACGCAAACTTCAGAGCGGTAACCAGGGCAACGGCTTCTGCGTGTTCGATAAGTCCCTGAAGGACAAGGCCGGAGCATGTGGGAGGACTGGATCCACGCCAACTTTCTGGAAACATCCCATAGTTCGACAGCTATAAGGCGGTGGGAAGCAAAGGTGACGCCCACATCTTACATTCATCTTTTTTTACTGCACAACCTCAACAGGACGTGTCTTAAGATAGTGACCAAACAGCTCAGTCTTTGTTTTGGCAACAGGGACTCCCCCCTCGTGCTCCACACCAGTAGCCATCACACGTTTGTGAAATCATTCATCAGAAGTGACGGTATACTATTATTGAATGCTGCTCGACTGGTTTCAGTTCAGCTTTGCTTTCGAATTGAGGTGTTAATATGAGTTTGAGGGTTTTTTTATTGTTTATTTCCTTGGTTTTTGTTTGGTAGTCACCATGTTGCCAGGAAAAAGCTGTTTTTATCAGATGAGATAGCCATCTACTGTATCACTGTTGTTATTGTTGACTAAACAAAGAGTTAAACACCATGTTTGGTTGTTTAAATAAGGCTGAGGTTAAAGGCATTTAATCAGACCTATTTGATGACAAATTGTGCCTTGGTAACTTACGGAAGCATTTAATGTGGGCTACAATAGTAAAATTACTAAATCAAATTAATATATACAATTAAAACTAAATATGAATGTAAAAATCATATTCTAATAAACATGACAAGCACACAATTAAGTTAGTAGAATTTAAATCAATATCTAATAATAAAAAAGGTTATAAAAATTGTTTTGGTTATGGGCGATAAGCATTTTGCCTATTTTGTTATACAGATTATATAGATGATTCTCATAATTTTTACAGTAAATGTAAATTATTAAAAAAACAAATAAATAAGAATAATAAATGAGAAAGAAATAATTGTATATTTATAGTTCTATATTCATAGAGTTATAAAATAGCTTATAAATATTATAAAAACATTGAATAAGACTTTAATAAGCACTCATTAGTGATACACAGAAATTATTTAATACTGTATCAATTAAATGTGCTGTTTGTAAGTTTTTGACTCTTCTAAAGCATAAAAATATCATAATATGTGTGCAGATATTTAAGAAACATCCTAAGTGAACATACTTGTTTAACTGAAAAACAATGCTGAAGTCAGATATTCTGCTTTGAAAATGTTTTTTCCGTGCCGGAATGCTGTCTTTATTTAGGCAAATTTAACCTGCACAAATGCCATTTTAGCCAATTATATTTCAGCACCCCCGGTTGCCTTGTTGGAAAACAGCGTATTTCATTCATTCAGAAAGGCTCTGAAAGCATGCGTCCATGAGCGAAATGCGACAGTATCAGATGTCAAAATGAGACAGATTCAGTTCCACATGAGGTTATTAATTAGCAAATTCTATAAATATTACGAACGTGAGCAGGTTACATTGTAACAGCGTGTCCTAACAACACGATGTGACGAGATATGCAGTGATGAGCACTTTGGCTGTTTGCACCAGACTAAACACGACAGAAATGTAAAGACAGCCTTTCAGAAGCACAGAATATGCACTCACTCACTCACAGGAAGGTAAGGTTTATAATCTATTTGATACATGTCAACCCTCTTTAACATCATTAAATGTAGATGCTGAATCACTCATATGTGTTTAGTTCTAAAGTTCAATTTCAAACAGTTTATTGTATTGTCAAGATATGAGCTGCTTCTGCTTTCAGTATATGGCAATACATGTCATGTAAAATGGCCTTCAAACTCACATTGGTAGCATTTAGCACTGAATAAAGCACACAAGGTTTACCTGAGCTGATCTGTCATAGGTTTACATGTTCAGCTGTGAGAAATAGAAGCCGTTTCTGATATATTAATATGAGGTGTTGGTTGGAACCAAAACTCATTTTATTACGGAGAATATTCCCTCTATCACATGTTGTTGCTTTCATTTAGAACACAGTTTAAATCACTCGCTCCTGTCCTCAATCTGGCATCCCACACTTCCGTTTATTTTGATCCAGAAGTGCAATACCTAGTTCAACCACTGGATGTCAAACTTGCATACTGCACCTTTAACATTAGCTTTTAGTCTAAAACCATATCCCAAAGTAACATTTCATTAACAACATTTGGGTTAAATGGTAGGGCTACACTGTTTATAATTTCCTGTAGAATTTACAGTAACTTACTGTCAGCAGTTCTCCAGAAACTTACTGTAAATTAATCACAGTAAAAATACTGTTTACATTTACAGCACCATTTATCTTGCTCTATATGTATGTACAGTATTCTACATCTTTAGTGTAAAATATACAGTAATTTTCATAATGCAACTTTAAAATACAGCAACATACTGCATATCTATCCAACAGAAAAATAGTTTATTTTACAGTTAAGTACTGTGAAATTTAGAAAAAACGTTAACAGTGTAGACAATGTTACTTAAAATCTAAACCAAGATTAGTTTTAAGTAAGTTATAGCCCGGGGGGCGGTGCGGTCAGTGTATTTTTTCAGTTAAATTATTGTTCTTCAATTTTGTTTAGTTGGTCTTAAAAAGTTCTTGAAAATGCTTACATTTACCCTCATAAACCCTGGTATAGCATAGTACAATGTCTTCTCGCCTACTGTTTTATGAATTCTAAGACATACTATACTGTTTTTCACAAACTATAAAGTAGAAAAGTATGCGATTTCAGACACTCTCACTATCAAGTACTGTAAATGGAAAAACTGTTTTTTACTATACATTGTGCCAACATATTCAGACAGAGAGTATTTACATATTAAATAAGTTAACAGGATTGTCTCATTACAACCAAAGTGTCTCATGGTGAGTGGGAAAAAAAGGCTGTGCCACAGAATCTCTCAAATGCTTACAGCTGTGGCTTTTTGAAGTATGCTGACATTTTCTTCTGCGTATAAATGATATGATGGACGCATGGCTGAAGGCGCCAAAATACAATTTTCTGCTTTTGTTGAGGTTGTGTTGTGTAAACACCCCATAGTCATTCTGAAATACCAGAGGCAAGTCTGTCATCAAATTCATAAGCTTTGTATTATGTTAGTTTAGGAAAATTCATTCATTCATTTTCTTTTCGGCTTAGTCGCTTTATTAATCAGGGGTCGCCACAGCGGAATGGACCGCCAACTTATCCAGCAAATGTTTTACTCAGCAGATGTCTTTCCAGCCGCAACCCATCACTGAGAAACACCCATACACTCTCATTCACACACATACACTACGGACAGTTAAGCTTACCCAATTCACCTATACCACATGTCTTTGGACTTGTGGGGGAAACTGGATCACCCGGTGGAAACCCACGTGAACACGGGGAGAACATGCAAACTCCACACAGAAATGCTGCCTTTAGCTAAATTTAAATCTGTAAATAAATGATTTTGCGGTTAGAAAGCTCTAGCTGTTCCCTTAAATTAATAGCTCATCCAAAAAGGATCATTTACTCATCATCATCCACTTATTCCAATCCTGTTTGAGACATCAGGGCCCGGTTTTTCAAAAGGTTTAATCCGGATAAAATTGATCCGTATTTAGTAATCCTTTTTCTGCGATCCGTGATCATGTAATCCATCTTACTTTTTGAGCCAGTTTTTCAAAGCAACATCCTATCCGGATCAGATTGATCCAATCCGAACTTTTCAGTATCACTAAATCTGGATAACCAGTGCTCAAACAGGATAGGAAATCACAATGTAGAACTATAGATATGTAAAGAGCAACAAATACAATAGCCAGTGTGGGGTCAATATAACTTTATTTTTATTTGAAATGAAAACACACACATTTAAAAAAAAAAAAAAAAGCTAAAAATAGTTTCAAATACAGATGTATTGAATAAAAAAAGACTTAATGCCAAAAACTCCACAATAATTTTAGACTTCCACATCTAATGTGGAGAGACCAGCTTGTCTAAGTGTAGCCTTTTGGAGGCGGATCTCAAGTCTGGCCTTGGTTTGCTGCAGTTTGGTCAGTCAGTTGTTCCTCTGCCAGATGAAGCTGTGCTTCTGCCCTTTCAGTCTCTTTTTGCAATTGTTGAAAGTGATTTCAAAACTCAGTGATTGCCATTCTTTGCATTTTTTGGGGGTTATTCTGTTATCATTGCATACCTCATTAATAAATATTCTAAAAAGAAAAATATTTTCCATTGTGATGAATATATATATATTTTAATTAGTGACAGAATGAAATGTATTGTTTTTGGTCAATTTTGACAGCTGTTTGGGGGATTATTTTATGAGGCCAAACTACTTTGCTGTAGGCCTATACTGAAAGGCTGAATACGTTAAAGCCTACCTGATGGATAAACAAATACAATTAAAACCTTATGAATAAATAGGATATATTGTAAGATACTGCTGCATGATCCAAATATAGGATTATTTGATAAATTTTTTAAGTTTTCATTACATTTTGGGCATGAAAGCCACGCTGAATTTAACCTTCTGATGGGATCAGTTTAATCCAGATTTTTTTTATTAAATCCTACAAAAAAGGTCTGAAAAACCCAAACTAAAGGTTTTATCTGGATCAAAACCAAGATTGAATTACGTGATCTAATCCAATCATGTAATCCGTTTTTTCTTTTGAAAAACCCATTTTCAAGATTTGATCCAATCTGTTGTCCAAAATCTTAGTGGATTACTTTTGAAAAACTGGGCCCAGGTGACCAAAATTCAATGTCTAGTCAGTGTCTAAGGACAATGTTATTTTGACGTCCAACAACAGCGCCAAATGATTTTAATATTTGTCAGGTATGGCAACCAAAATCCAACATCTGAAGTCATAATGGTAGCGTCCACACATATTAAGCTGTAACATAATTAGACTTTGATATTTGTAATCAGTCCCTGGAAAATGTGTTAATATGTATGTATCTGTCTTGGTTATTAGTTTCCAAATATGAAGCCGAAAGTTTAATATCGATGCATTGGTTAAGCCTTGTGTAGTGTTCAAATTTACTACCCTTTCATTTTGTTAGTGGCTGTTTTTGCCCCATTGACGTCTATTGCAAAACCATGACAGCGTATAATCATGTATTCTTGATTGTTGGTGGTTTTCCCTGTTGAGAAGAGGAAATATTTGTCTTTTTTTATGGCAAAGACAGCCACCAAAATAATGAAAGGGTAGTAAATTTGCCCAGAGCGTATTGTTGAGTTTTTGAAAACTTTCAAAGCATTTTCCCAAAATATGTGTCAAAATAAGATTTGCCACCAAAAATTATTCCATTTGCTAAAAACAGAGAAAACGTTATGGCAAAATTAAGACTCAAAATCACCCCAGAGTGGATAAAAATATACTGAATAGCACACAAGGGTTAATATCTAAGACAGATACTGTCAAATCTGCCATGAGAGATGCTCAAATTATTCATAATTAACTATGATTTGTTCATAAACAGAGATTTAGTTAGTGATTCTATAGACCTTTTTCTTAGAACGCAAAATTACCCATTATGCTTTGCGTGTATGTGCAAGTCGAATGCTAAGATCTTTCGGTCGTTAGCTTGATGCGTATAAACAGTTGCATTCGGACAGCTTTAAAAACGATAGTTTTAATCTATTTTACTTGCTTTTAACGTCAATGAACTAATACTGTTGTCGATCAGCACCATCTCCTGGACTGATTTTTTTTAAAAATGCGATCTAATGAAATGCAAAACAACTGGTGCAAGGCATTTTTCCCTCGTTATCAGACGGCATCTTGTGCTGTTTAAATGGAGCATCATCCATGCTAAAGTGAACATTTTCTCTTTCTTTTAAACATAACCAACCTTAACAAATGTTATTCACCACTGACACATTGATTGAATAAGTGTCACAAAGTGAAAATAAAGTAGCATTTTGAAATGACAGAAAAACACATACCATGGTAAATACTACACAACACAAACTAACTAAATGAAACATAAATGGCTCCCGATTAGAATCAACGTGCACATCAGCCAGTAGAGTATCAGTAACTAACTTTTATTGGTAATTTTTAGAAATTGCATGGCTTACATACCTGTTAGATTCATGCCAATAATATGGTTTGCTCTTTAAAATGCAGTGAGGCGTTGTGTTTGCGTGTGTGCGTGTGTGTGTGTGTGTGTGTGTGTGTGTGTGTGTGTGTGTGTGTGTG
>CAIGQZ010032389.1:563939-585738 GCA_903798205.1 Danio tinwini
GCTTAGTGCCCGTTGCGATCAGATTTTCTCTCGGATTAAGTTCTGGCAGTGTCAGAAGATTTCATACACTTTCCTGCAGTGTGACAACAGCTGAGATGAGCGTCAATCCAAGAACCAATAGGAGCTCCGAATTTGATGACGCAATTCATGCGACAATTCAAATGATTGTGGGGAAATGTCAAAACAGTTTTTTTCTTCCTGGTTTTATTATTGGAACATGCTGTGTGCAAAATTGTCAAACTCTGGGGCTGTTTTCTTACGTGTTTGCCGCGTCTTTACTGACATTTAGTCTAACTTTATGATGGCTGAGATCATACAGTGTAACATGAGAGCCATGTTTGTGGGTCTGACATGCTACAATCGTTCAGGATTATAAACAATCTCACAGTGTGAGCCGGCCTTTACATAATAGGTGCTTCCCAAATCGCATACTTATGCACTGTTCTATGCCATTTTGAAGTAAAAATACTGTAAGTAGTGCGATCACTCTGAAAACTCTAAAAATAATAAGTGCACTTTAATTACCCAGATGAATGACTCATTCAACCGGTAAAATAAAGTGTGCTATGATGGACACTTAACGCACTCAACGTCGCAACTTTGTTCACATAGCGGAAGGGGCGGAGCTATCGGGCGCATATGTTGGATAACTTTATTTATTTTGGATTGTAAAAGCAAATTTCTCCTACAAGAGTGATTATAGCGCCTCCTGATGGTGAATGTGGTTATACTTATGGCAGGTATTATTTGGTACTTTATTATTTGGTGAAGTTTCACAAACTAATTTTGAGAGGAGCACGTGATATGATTGACCGCAATCATTAGTTAGCCAATCAGATTAATCCAAACTCACTATAAGTAGCCTAGCAAAAATTACTCCCTTATCTTCGTTTTCCGAAGAAACCCCCCATTCACCCCTTCTCCCCCTTTCTTCCTTTACTACGGGGAGCTCTCGAGAACTACCTGATCTCGTACTCTCCTTGCTCAATCGACCAGGCGGAAACCCTGGGCTCAATTATATCCGAGCTCAGGGTTCTCTCCCGGGACAGCATGCCAAACCTGCTAATAGCATCAAGCAATATCTAAGTGTGAACTCTTGAAGGTCATTTATTTCACTAATTTGGCAACCGTCAAACGTCATCAGGGAAACTGTTTAAACTTCCGCTTAGTAAGAAAAATTTTTAGTGTTCGTATTGGGATGACACTTCATTCATATACTGTACTATGCTGTTTAGTGTGTAAGTGCATCAGTACATAGTACATGGGACGCAGCTAATAGCAAAGATATATTTCTTCAAATGTCATGATAAAGTCATCCATAATTTTGCAAATGATTTCTACTTTTAAAAGGTTCCAGATACATGTATCATTGTTATTTTAAAAATATAAAGCAGCACATTTGTGATTCAAGTGACACTGAAGACTTAATATTTTGCAATCACTAATAATAATAATTCATATTTTAAAATATTTTTTTTAGAAAATTTTGCTTAAACTTGTACTTTAATTTCACAGTACTGCTGTTTCACTGTTTGATCAAATAAAGTAGTCTTTGTGAGCATTTTCATACTTTAAAAAGTCTTAACATTTGAACAACTGTGTATAGATTTATTTTTAGAAGCTGTCTTTTTTAACCTGCAGATAATGCTCTACATTTCTGTAATAATGCATGTTCCAGTATTTGCTTTGGTAATGTTGTGTTAACATTGTAAAAGTTATGTCAACTCATTTAGACATAATCTCTATCTTTATCTCCCACATCTCTCTCACACGGTGTAGCAGTACAACTCCGAACAACCTCTGCAAACACTTGAGTGTTCAGTACAGTGTGATTGCTGACTTTTGTGGTCAAGTTGAAGGACAGCTCTTCTACTTTTCACTTTCAGTCTCAGGAGTGTTTTTTCAGTCATTCTTGAATAGTTACTGGAAGAAAGATTTTGGGAGAGAGATACGAAATGAACTTTTGTGTTCAATCTAGGGTTTAGAGATTTTCCTTACTGTTATGATGATTTTTTTGGATGTATTCATGCCTTAAAGGCCCACTAAAATGCTTTGGAATTTGGGATGTGCAACTCTGTTTGATCTGGGATGTAATATCAACTAAAACATGAAGAGAAGGTGGGACATATACTGTATTCAGTAGTATATTCAGTGGGACAGTATATCAGAATCAGAATTAGAATCAGAATCAGAATCAGTTTTATTGCCAAGTGTGCTTCACACACACAAGGAATTTGTTTTGGCAACAGAAGCTTTCAGTGTACATAAAGTGACGAGTGACAACACAAAATTAAATACAAGAAAAGAAAAGGCAATAAACATTAAACAGAGATGCAGTTAGTCAAAAAGATCTGGATGTTGAATGTATGTACAGATATGTTGTAAATATACAGGTTATAAGGTGCTGTGTACAAGTGCGTATGAGAAAGTATTGCACGTTTATTGCACAGTAGGGGAATATTTAACTGTTCATAAGGTAGATGGCCTGAGGAAAGAAACTTTTCCTGTGTCTATCTGTTTTTGTGCTTGGTGCTCTGTAGCGCCGACCAGACGGTAACAGTTCGAACAGGTAGTGTGCTGGGTGCGAGGCGTCCAGAGTGATTTTACGAGCCCTTTTACTCACTCTGGAAGAGTACAGTTCTTGAAGTGTGGGAAGGGTAGTGCCAGTGATTCGTTCAGCAGTCCGGACTATTCGCTGTAGTCTACGGAGGTCGGTTTTGGCAGCTGAGCTGAACCAGACGGTGATTGAAGTGCAGAGGATGGATTGGATGACAGCTGAGTAGAACTGTACGAGCAGCTCCTGTGGCAGGTTGAACTTTCTCAGCTGACGAAGGAAGTACAGTCTCTGCTGGGCTTTCTTTACAATGGAGTCTATGTGAATGTCCCACTTCAGATCCTGAGAGATGGTGGTGCCCAGGAACCTGAATGACTCTACTGCAGCCACAGTGCTGTTCATGATGGTGAGTGGGGGGAGTGCAGGGGGGTTTCTCCTAAAGTCCACTATCATCTCCACTGTTTTGAGCGTGTTCAGCTCCAGGTTGTTGTATCTGCACCATAAAGCCAGCCGCTCCACCTCCTGTCTGCAGTATGCAGACTCTGCAGTATGCAGACTCGTCACCGTTCCGGATGAGGCCGATAACAGTAGTGTCATCCGCAAACTTCAAGAGCTTAATGGAGGGGTCTTTTGCAGTGCAGTCGTTTGTGTACAGGGAGAAGAGCAGTGGGGAGAGAACACATCCCTGGGGGGCACCAGTGCTGATGGTGCGGCTGTCGGATGTGATTTTGCCCATTCTGACTAGCTGTTGTCTATCTGTCAGAAAGCTGGTGATCCATTGACAGACAGAGCTAGGGACAGACAGCTGGGTCAGTTTGTTCTCGAGCAGTGATGGGACGATGGTGTTAAAGGCAGAACTGAAGTCCACAAACAGTATCCTTGCGTAGTTCCCTGGTTTGTCCAGATGTTCTAGGGTATAATGCAGTCCCATGTTGACTGCATCATCCACAGACCGGTTTGCTCTATAGGCAAACTGCAGGGGGTCCAGCTAAGGTCCAGTGATGTCCTTCAGATAAGCTAGCACCAGTCTTTCGAATGACTTCATGGCCACAGATGTTAAGGCAACAGGTCTGTAGTCATTGAGTCCTGTGATCTTTGGTTTCTTTGGTATTGGGATGATGGTGGAGCATTTGAAGCAGGATGGAACTTTGCACTGTTCCAGTGATCTGTTGAAGATCTGTGTGAAAATGGGAGCCAGTTGGTCCGCACAAGTTTTCAGACAGGCTGGTGAAACACCATCTGGACCTGGTGCTTTTCGTCTCCTCTGTTTACTGAAGATCTGACGCACATTATCTTCACTGATCTGAAGTGCCGGGGTGGAGAAGGAGATGGCTGGAGGTGTTGATGGCTGTTTACTGAGGATCTGATGCCCATTATCCTCACTGATCTGAAGTGCAGGGGGTGAGAGGGAGATGGCTGGAGGTGTTGATGGCTGTGTAGGGAGATGATCCGGGTGGGTGTGAGGTGTCTGGTCAGAGGTGTCAAATCTACAATAGAAGATATTCAGCTCGTTTGCAAGATGTTTGTTGCTGTCGACACTGGGGGATGGCGTTTTATAATTTGTGATGTCTTTCAGGCCTTTCCATACTGATGCAGGGTCGTTGGCAGAAAACTGGTTTTGCAGCTTTTTGGCATAGCTTTTCTTGGCCACACCAATCTCCTTTGTCAGTGTGTTCCTGGCCTGATTGTATAAAATCCTGTCCCCGCTCCTGTAGGCATCCTCTTTTTCATGACGAAGCTGTCTAAGTTTTGGTGTAAACCATGGTTTATCATTGTTAAATGATAAGTAGGTCCTGGTAGGGATGCATAACTCCTCACAGAAACTGATGTATGATGTTACAGTCTCTGTGAGCTCGTCTAGGTTGGTGGCTGCAGCTTCAAAAACACTCCAATCAGTGCATTCAAAACAGGCTTGTAAGACCTGCTCTTTGTCGTTGGTCCATCTCTTAACAGTCCTTAATACTGGCTTAGTAGTTTTAAGTTTTTGCCTGTAAGTTGGTATAAGATGAACCAGGCAGTGGTCGGAGAGTCCTAAAGCTGCTCTGGCGACAGAGCGATATGCATCCTTTATTGTGGTGTAGCAATGATCCAAAATGTTATTGTCTCTGGTGGGGCATGTGATGTGCTGTTTGAATTTAGGCAGCTCGTGTGTGAGTTTTGCCTGATTAAAGTCACCGAGAATGATAAAAGCAGAGTCCGGGTGTCGTTGTTCTGTCTCTGTGATCAGATCAGACAGCTGTTGTAACGCAGTCCTCACGTGTGCTTGTGGTGGAATGTAAACACAGACAAGAATGAACGAGGAGAACTCCCGCGGTGCATAAAACGGCTTACAGTTAATGAAAAGCGCTTCCACATCAGGACAGCACATCTTCTTTAACACAGTTACATCCGTACACCATCTCCTGTTGATGTAAAAGCATGTCCCACCACCGCGTGTTTTGCCCGTTGACTCCGTATCGCGATCTGCTCTGTACAGCTGAAAGTCTGGTAAGTGTAATGCGCTGTCCGGAATGGCTTCGTTCAGCCAGGTTTCTATGAAACACAGCGCAGCAGAGTTTTTAAAGTTCTTGTTTTCGCATGAGAGCAGAAGTAGTTCGTCCATTTTGTTAGGAAGCGAGCGGAGATTCGCTAGATGGATGCTAGGCAGCGCTGTTCTGAAGCCGCGCTGTCTCAGCCTGATGAGCGCGCCAGCTCTTTTTCCATGCCGCCGGGTCTTGTATTTCTTCCACAAAGCAGCTGCTCCGCCGATGACAATGTTCCGCAAAATGCCAGAGAAATCAAAATCCAGTTGGTGATTAGTTGGTGTGCACTGCCGAATGTTCAGCAGCTCATCCCTGGTATAACTGATCGTGTTTGATAAACATAAAACAGGACAGACTAACAGAAATAGTGCAAACACTGAAGAGCTCCACACTGAGGCAGCCATCCGCGGCGCCATCCTGAGAGTGAAATATATCCATATATATATCCATATATCCATATATATATTCAGTATATCCAACCAACCCCTCCGATTGTGATCTGCTCTGTGCTGTCGTGTTTGATAGTAATAATGAGAGTGTGTGTGTTGTGTATTTAAAGGGTCACGAAACACCAAAACACATTTTTTGAGCTGTTGACAGTCATATATGTGTCCCACGCTGCTATAAACACTATTAGGACACATATATTGCACTAAAAAGTGAAAATTGGTTGATTTTGCGTTATTTTGAGCAAATTCGTTCTTCCGGTTTGTAACGTTTTTTGAAGCTGCGCCACGGCGATTAGATACTTGCATGTAGTCCAGCATGGAGAGAAGATGTCTGTACCTGTGAGTGCATTGTGACGTTTCTGAGTGTGCGGCATTAATTTATGAGAAAGACTTGGTTCAAACCAATCAGAGCGCTCAACTGTATTGTGCATGTGGTGCAACTTCATTATTATGCATGATATCTTCGAAGACTGTTTTACCTGTTACAGTGTTAAGACGACAGAGAGACGCCACGTTGTGTTGCCAAAACAAGTGAAAGAACGAAAATTTGGAGACATGGGTCGTCAGTGTTGCATTGTGTTGTGCTGCAACAAAGGTTTTGTTTTCATTTCCCCGCTATGAGAGCGCAGTTGGACTCACATGTAGATTACAGTCCACGCGACAGAAATCCGTTTGCAAGGAACATTTTTACAGAGGGCTTTTCTCATCTGGAAATCATGAATTCCGGATTTGCCGCTCGTCTCCTTTTAAAAAAGACACGGCTTCAGTTTGTATTGATTGTCCTGTGTCTACAGATTTGGTTAAAGTGTGTGAGAGCAGTGCTCTTTGCTTGTTCATTCAGATGGCAAGTTAGTTTGTATCATCAGCAGTGCTCTTTCAGTTATCAAAGACATACCATAGTCAAAATAATTTAGTTACTAAGTTTACAGTATGTTAATATCACTGCAATATTATAGTAAATGCAGCTGTAAAAGCTGCTCTCAGAATGTTAACATGTAAACACCACAATCAAACTATTACTGTCGTGTAGAATTTTTGCTGCATTTTGTGACAGTATAGTCTATACACACATGGCTTTCTGACGCTACCTACCGAGTGCATCTAAGTTACTGAGAAATGCGGAGGATTTTTTACCTTGTGCTGTATCAAACATTCTATTAAAATTCCCCTCTCCAGCAGTTCCTCTCGTTTGTCACGGGGGACATGCAGGAAATATTCCTGAATAAAAAGTGAAAGTGCCAAACTGCAGTTAAACTCGACAAATTAATAATTTGGCAAATAATTTGATTACTGATGTCCATGTAAACACAGTCACTGTCTTTCTCCCCTGCGTCTGTGTGTTTATTTTGACTGTGAAAATCAGCGCGTGCCCAAATGGAAACTCCTTTCTTTGCAAATCCTTCCCTCTTTCCCTCCCCCGACACTCCCACATTCCCAGAGCTGGACACGGCCACTTTCCTGACTTTTTCCAAGGAGAAAAAACCCTGCTGAGACAGGGGGTTTCATGGCTCTTTAAGTTGTGGGACTCCAAGTTGCAGATATGCTGACTTGGGCAGCATGGTGGCTCAGTGGTTAGCACTGTCATCTCACAGCAAGAAGATTGCTAGTTTGGGTCCCGGCTGGGCCAGTTGACATTTCTGTGTGGAGTTTAAATGTTCCCCTGTGTTTCCTCCGGTTTTCCCCACAGTCTAAAGACATGCGCTGTTGGCCGTAGTGTATAAGTGTGTGTGTGTGTGAATGAGAGAGTGCATGGGTGTTTCCCACTGGGTTACGGAAGGGCATCCGCTGCGTAAAACATATGCTGGAATAGTTGGTGGTTCATTCCGCTGTGGCGACCTCTGATAAATCAGAGACTAAGCCAAAGGAAAATGAATGAATGAATGTATGCTAACTGTGAACATACAGGTAGGGGTTCAATGCCTTTTTTCATCATTCTGCCCTTGTCTTATGTATGTGAATCTACATGCACACACACACACACTCCTGTTTTATGGGGGTTCCTCCTCTGACACCCCTCCTTTTTATAATTAAACACCATAGAGGATTTCATATCAACACTGCCAGGTATCGTTTATTATGTGCAAGTTTTTAGTGAACCCTCAGTACGAATGCTTGATTACATGTGAATAAGTGACTGATTTGAGTTTCAGATTTAGCATCTTGTATGGGGTGAGAGACCTCAGATGTTAGAGTGCATTTGATTTGATGAGAAGATAAAAACCTTTAGTACATGTCATAAAAGTCGTTGATCCATATAAGCTTTACATTTGTTGAATGCTAATATTTTCTAAATGCAAATTCTGATTTTAGAGCACGCTAACCTATAGATAACCTTCCGATTAACAATGATACCATTGATTTACTTGTTTTTCTTCGGCTTAGTCCCTTATTTATCAGGGGTCGCCACAGCAGATTGAACCGACAACTATTCTAGCATATGTTTTACACAGCGGATGCCCCCTGGCTGCAATCCAGTACTGGGAAACATCCATACACTCTCTTGTTCACACACACACACACACACACACACACACACACACACACACACACATGCACACACATAACCATACACTATGGCCAATTTAGTTTAGTTCATCCTATTCACCTATAGCCTTTTTTGGACTGTGGGGGAAACCGGAGCACCCGGATGAAACCCACGCTAACACGGAGAGAACATGCAATCTCCTAACAGAAATGCCTTCTGGTCCAGCTGGGACTAGAACCAGTGACCTTCTTGTGACAATGCTAACCACTGAGTCACCGTGCCCTACATTATAAAAACTTTTATAAAAAAATTTTGAAAAAATGTGTGTAATACTTGTAAAAAAATAAATAAATAAAACACCTACAGCACCTCTTAAAGTTCACTAGTGAATTCAAACAGGTTCTTAAAAACATAGAGGACCAATTTCAAGATATAAAATATGCTTAATTGTTAATCCGCTTGTTAAGTGTGACATCACGCTAAGCGGCTTCCGGGTCTAAGCGCTATATCAAACTGTATGTGGAGGCTCAGCAAATGGCAATAATAAACGTTTACAAAGCGATGTAATACTTTCGAAAATCACAATGGCAATATATATATATATATATATATATATATATATATATATATTTATGCCTAATATACGATTGCCAGAAAGTGATTAATCTTTTATAGATTGTTAAAATATTGGTGTCTGTGATGCAGCAAGTACAGAGACTGTTGTGTACACCATGATTTTATTTAAAAATAACTTTAATGTGTTATATTACTTAAAAGTGTTCATAAACTAATATTTTCTCAATTCAAATAAGTAGGTGCTTGGACCTGGAAACAGTATTCCATACGTCACGACTTTTTCAAAGAAATTTTCCCTTGCATTTTTTTTTTAAAAGTTTCATGTATACTCAACAACGTTTTCGAAAAGATTCATGTTTACACATATCTGCGAAAACACATGTGATGTCAACATTTTCAAAGATTCCCACATTAGGTGTTTACACTAGGTAAGGGACGATAACGGTTTTCAAGGTATACCGCGGCTTGGAAAACTCAAGGTTTTAAAACCGCCAAAACGTTCTGTTATACTTTTCCTGCGGTATATGTAAGAGTTTTGTTTAAACGTTTTTGTAGTTTTTTAGGACAACAGTATCGTATCTTCAGCAGGAAAAAAATATCCAAAAATTATATTGTAAAGAAATCTGTGTTTTTGAAACTAATGAAGACAGCAGAAGTCAATGATTCATTTGAATTATTTAGCCTGACATATTTACTGCTCAAAAATATTAAATGTTTCTCAAAATAAAATATATTGTGTTCAAAGGGAGAAAAAAAATTGTTTTTTACCCAGACACTTAAAAAGAACATATTTTAGAGCATTAATCACAATACCTTAAACCGTGATATTTTTATCCAAGGTTATTATACCGTCAGAATCATTTACCGGCCCATGCTTGTACATTGAAACCTGTTTTTCAAAGTATGCATTTTCAGTCCTCGGTATGCTGCTTTGTGTAAAAGAGCAAGCAGAATGCATTATTAGTTCCTCATTCTGAAATGTTGTAAAGGCCCTTTTGGGGTGAACTGAAGTTCAAATAGAGTGAATAAACCAAAGAACCAGAGATTTCTGTTTCAAAGAAGGCTGGTCCTCAAAGCCACACATTACTCAGTCATGACAGACCAATAATTTGATATAATTTGGTTACTTGCTGCAGCAAACTTATCAACGGTATCTTTGGCAAGCTGTTTCATTCTCTAGACACTTTTTTTGTCTAATTTTGCTTGAAATCACACCATCACATTTCTGTTGAACTACAGTAGGCCCTCTGCCCTTTGTCATTGATAATAATTAATATTATCTGCTTCAGTTCAACATCTATATTATCAGGATGATGAAGAAAACCATTTTAGCTTAGTTATCCAAAACACAGCCAAGGAAACTCTCAAATGCTTTCAGATAAGAAAAACAAGCAGTAGAACGGCCCAGACAATGACCTGACTTGAATCCAATTGAAAATACAAATTAAAGATCAGATTTGATAGAACCATCAAGATTTTTACACACTGTTGAAGTCAGTGAAAAAATTAGCAATTTGTGTGACTTTATTCTCCATATGAGAGTCGTCTTTAAGCTGGCATCACCCAAAAAGCCTTTTATATAATATAAAGTATTAAATACATTTCAGTGGTTTCTTCAAGTTAGTTTAAAACAGTGATATTATCTGACAAATGTTTACAGACAGGCATCAGCTACCCATTGACTCATCATCATCATAAGTCTTGCAGTGTAACGTCTTTAGATAATGTCAGTAAAATAATGTCAGGGCAAATTTTGACATGCCATCGATACCATGTCATGACGCTAGCGAGAATGAATTCAATGATATCACACTTCACACCCTTACTTATGACAGCACTGTAGCTCTCAAGCCAACGTTAAACCGAAGATCTTCCCACAATGCATTACATAATCGTGTCTCAATAGTCAATGAATCATGTCTACCGCCCGACAGATTTGAGCAAACCAATGATGTCATGATATCGGATGTTGACATAACATACTTCTAAATACTATTAGCATGATCTTATTGAAAAGCATGAAAAAAATCTTTTGTTTGCAAGAAAGACGTCAGCCCCGGGAGTCCTATTATTGTAAATCCTGCTCAGGATATCAATTTGAATGATTTATGTTTGGTTAATGGGTGTTTGCTGAATACCAGCAGAAACAGTTATATAGTACGCTCGTGTAATTGAGCTGCCATCAAATCGAACAAATGGAAACCACACAGTGAATGAGCGGAAGCACAGAAATTAACATGGGCTTAAAGAAACATTCTGGCTTCAGAGCAAGTTAAGCTCAACTAACAGCATCAATATGCAGATTACCACAAACATGATTCTTTTTACTTGTTTAGCATACCTGTCAACATTAGGATGTAAAAATTAGTGGTGTAACGGATCACAACTCTGCAGTTCAGATCACACTACGTTTTTTTTGTCACGGATCGGACCATTTTTCAGATCAGCAAAAAAGTGAAGAAACAAATTTCATTTGCTTTCCATTTTTATACAAATATTACCACAAAAAACATTGCTTTTAACAAACAGAACTTAGAACCTGTAATGTTGATAAAAATAAAAATCAAGAAAGAACCAGCTGGAAAAAAAATCAATGTGAAAAATTATCTTTGCTACTGTTGCTGATAATGCAAAATAAAGAAATCTAACATCTTGTACAACAGATCATATTTATCTTCAATTAATGATTCAACAATTCACACATAAAACTTCATGTTTTATTATACTGTAGGTGTATTATTTTTGAAAACCTATTTAGTGACATAATTATGATGGTTGTATGTCGCCATCTGTTGGTTACACAGTGTAATTGCTTTTATCAGCGTCAAAAATTCACCAGCGTCATGTTTCATTAAACGGTGATTTTAATCTTTACCATAAACATCAGTGTTTATATCTGAACTATAAACTGTTCTCCCAGCACTAATGTGTTATTTAATTGTTTGTAACTCACTGAAAAAGTGTAAAAACTGAATCTCTCTCGATGCAGATTTGAATGCAGCGCTTTGAAGGATTAATAAACATATGCAAATCATTATCATTTATCATTCATGTTGCGTGGGTTTGAACTGAGATCACAATCTTTTAAAGTTTAATTGTGCAGCATTACACGGAATGCATTAATGCAGGGTAAACAAGCAGTAACAGAAAACACCTTAAATTAATAGCCTAAGAAAGCATTTAGGAAGGTCCCACCACAACTTTTCATGTCATCATTATACAGGGAAGCCAAAATGCTTTCATGCATTGATTTGAATGACGCGGGAGGCGATCTCTCTGCAATGGTTATAAATGTTGGCTTAATCGACAAGTTCAAAATAAATTATTAATTCGTGGGTCACGTGCGTTCCGAACCGTGAGTTATGATCCGTACGAATCACGGATCAACAGTGATCCGTTTCACCCCTAGTAAAAATATGGGTTAAGCAGCCCGTTCAAATGATATAAGACATAACAAACATTAGAAATGTAATGAAAATAAAATAAAAGGTTTAGCCTATCGATGGTCTATACAGAAATTAAATCAAGTCATAAAATCTCATTCACTTTTTATTCACTGTATTTAAATATGTATTAAAGTTACTATAGTTGTTTATTTATAACAGTTGTGTCACTTTAAGAATGCACAGATCTATGATGAAAGCATTTGATTACTTTCGTAACTGTTTAATGCTCAATATTTGAGTTTAAAATAAAACACGCCAGGACAGACATTTTTACATATTATTTAGTGCATTTGTCTGTTTAAAAACACACCCAAATCCAAAAGTGTCCACTTTCGCTCCTCGTTAAATCTCAAGTACAGAAGCTGATCTGGGAATAGTGTCTTTATACGGAGTGTGTCTGTCAGTCAGCACCGTTAAGGCTGATTTAAATGACTGATTCAGAGGTTGCATAGGAAGGGTGACGGTCAATGCATATCTTTAATGGAAATGAAGTGAATGGGGCCTTTTTAATATTAATTTCAACGTGCTTTCAAGCCAATGTAAAGTAAATGCATAATTCTCTTTAACAGATCTTGCAATGATATCACATTTCATATCGGCTCTTTAATGCTACTTTTACTTTTCATAGAAATATAAAAAATACGGGAGAAATACAGGAAAATATTTAAGTGGGATGATAGCGGGATAGAATGGTAAATTCCGGGAGAATCCAGGCAAAAATGGGATGGTTGACAGGTATGTCGTTTAACCTTTGATTTTATAAAAGCTAATATTTGGGATACAGAAACTGACTTTAAGGCCCAATCCCAATTCTACCTCTTAGCCCTTTCCCCAATTCTCTTTGAAGGGTAGATACCCCTTTGAACGCAGATACATTAGATCGTTATGATAACATGATATATGCCTTCAGTGATTTCCTGAAGATAAACACCAAAAAATAACACAACTGGAATAACTACAGCAGTCGCAATCGTCTGATTTCATATGAAGCAAGACATTGCGATGACATATTATAATGTGTGCAGGTGCTGTAGTGATGTCCCAATTCTTAGGGGTAAATTTTGAAGCCCTTCCCCTTCACACACTGTTTCAAGGGCCATGGGGAAGGGGTAGGGGTACAAAAATAGCCCAAAAATTGGGCCTAAGTTGTAATATTTGCACGTCCAAAACTATAGCAACAAGACTTGACGTCAACGCAGTCTCACGGCAATTTGTAACATTTTGATTTAGTGGCTAATTTGTATGAATTCGTACAATCTAATTCCTACAATTTAATACGATTTGTTCATCACCCAAAGATGGTTAGGTTTAAGGGTGGGATTTGGTGCCACACCTCCTTTTAAATATCGTACATTTTCGTAAGACTGAACTTGTATACGAATTTGAATGAATTAGCCACTAAACTGACAAAACGTAAATACTTATGTTTTCATGGAGATCAGGCTGGTCATTTTGATTGTTTTTAGTTTTTGCAATTTAATAACTGTTGAAATTAAACACGCATATCTATAATTCACTGACTTTTACTAAATTTGCTGTTATTTTATTAAAATGACAAAACACACAAAAGTTCTGATTATTTCAACTTATAACTACCATAGCAGACTTTTCTCTGTGACTTTAAATATGCATGCCTTTGTTGCCTAGCAACTTCCTCCTAACAAAACATAACTTTACTTTAGATAGTTGTTATGGCAAACTATTTTAATGTGTAGACAAAGTTTGTATTTAATGGCTTGAATTTTCCGGAGAATGATCAGTTTACACAGACTGACTCTGTGAGCAAAAGGATCCCAAGGATGGGCTCACAGGCATTTTTAAAGACAATGTTACAATGTTTTAGATAAGAATTTCTCTACATCTCCTTAAATCTTAAACAACCAGTAGATTACACATGGCTCTAATAGTACAATGATTATAATGCATTTTAATTTTTACTTTAGTAAACCTTAATCTATATGTAATATCAATATATAATTGTCAATCATCAATATATGATCATTAATAATTAAATATGATGACATCTAAAGCTTAATTTTAATATCTCAATAGCATCTTTGAATGTAAATATGATGTAACAATCAGACGTTTTATATGAGAACGGTCAGAATAACTGCTATAGTAATTCTAGAAATAAAAGCATTCTGGTAGTTCCAGTGTTAAATGAGCTGTAGCTATCTCATACTTGAACTTGAGATCACTTGCTGAAATCATACCAAACACGGAGTATGAAATATGAGCATGTCACTTGATCTAGATTACTCATGGGATGTTTTTCCACCTCAAGTGAATTTTCGGTTTGAGTTGAATTATTTGAACTTGGTGTATAACTGATCACACTTTTTGTGTCGATTGAGCTGCTTTGCGCTTCTGTTCACACATTTTGATTGACTTGGATTGGAATTTCTTTAATGTTCCTGAGGGGCACTTTGGTTCAAAGTAATAGCCAGCATGGAACACCACACGAATAAAAGTTAACAATAAACATTAATAATAATCATAATCATATATAAATTGTAATTACAAAGTAAACAAAACAATTACCAATCTTGCATGTAATAAAGATTTGCGATTTTGCATGTAATCTACTCACTTGAATATTTCCAGTAACTAATAGACATGCAGACAAAAGCCTATTTCATTTGTAAACGCTGACAGTTCTATCTACAATACTCAGAATTGTCAGAAACTTGTCAGTGCATCTGAAAAGGAAACAAAATAACACAAATTACAAATTGTATCTATTGAGCTTTGGAAACCCAGAATATTGCGCTAAAATAAATGCACATAAGCACTGATCTTAAAGAGCACCTATTTTACCCCTTTTTGAAGATTTTATATTAATATTATGGTTCTTCTGAGTGTGCCAGTTCAGTTCTAAACGCAGTTCAGATTTTATTATGTGTTAAAAAGTGTAATTTTGGGGGCGTGTACAGAGGTAGTTGTTTTAGGGGCGTGTTCCTTCACATAAAAATAAGTTTTGACTTCCCGCTCAACTTTATAAGGTGGCTGAGCCAAGAGCTCCCCCGCTTTGTGTATGGCGACAGGCAGACAGAGAGAAGCAACATGTACGACTCGGACACAGACCAAGCAGAGACTACTGCTTAATCTACACTTTCTAAATCTGACTCTATCTCACTTACTATAGATGGCATTTCAGTCTCCCCCTCTCCTCAGGTTAAGAGTTTGGGTGTCATCCTTGACAGCTCACTCTCTTTCCAGTATCATATTAATAATATTACCGTCTGCATATTTTCATCTTCGTAATATAAATCGTCTCCGCTCCTCTGTCACCGCTTACTCCACCTCTGTTCTCGTACACAGCCTTGTCACTTCAGGCATTGATTACTGCAATTCTCTCCTTTATGGTCTTCCACAGAAATCCCTCCATAAGCTTCAACTGGTCCAAAACTCAGCTGCCCGCATCATCACCAAAACTCCTTCTTTTCACCATATCACCCCCGTTTTACAAGATCTGCACTGGCTTCCAATCAAACCCAGAGTAGAATATAAAATCCTCCTGCATACATTTAAGGCCATCTATAACCTCTCACATTCTTACTTGTCTGATCTTCTCCATATCACCACCCATTCCCGCTCTCTTAGATCCTCCTCCTCAATTCACCTCTCTGTTCCCTCTGCCCGTCTCAGCACAATGGGGAGCAGAGCTTTCAGTCGCTCTGCTCCCAAACTCTGGAATTCTCTTCCTCCTGACATCCGCAACATTGAATCTCTCCCTGTGTTTAAATCCAGACTTAAAACTCATCTGTTCAAAATAACTTACTCTTTATAACTGCATACCACACTCTGTATCATGTCTTTGTATTTTATCATCTTCTCTATTTTTATACTATTGGTTTATTTTTAATTATTGAATTGTGTATATGATGTTGTACAGTGACCTTGGGTTTCTTGAAAAGCGCTTTAAATAAAATGTATTATTATTATTACTGTTGAATGTGTCAGAGTGGTAGTTACAAAATCATTAGTGTCTTTGTATAGTTTTACAGCCGATATGTAACGATGCATGCGTCATCCATATAGGGATGCAATGATTAACCGATTTCACTATCAACCGCGCTTTAAATTGTCATGGTTTATTAATCGTAAAGGCTTTTCAACACTGTGTTACTAATAATGTATAATAATAATGTTACCAATACTAATAACCATGCACACTGGATTAACTTTGAATGAGGCTTTAACTAAGTCAAGTTTGTTATTTGCAATGGAGGAACACACACGCGAGGCAACGCACTTACACTTTCCAGCCGCACCTAGTTGAGATGACAGGGAGCTTCTGTGACTGCGGGAAATGCAAATGGATGAAGTTTAAGGAAGATGCAATGAAAAGTACACTTGTTTGCAAACCCACCTAAAGTTACAAACAATGGTGCCGATGAGAGCGATCATGTGGTGAATGTGATCCGCCAGCTAAGATCAATCGAGTGTTTTCAGAGAGAGTGCTGAAAGACTCGGTGGATCAGCTGTTTTTAATGGCCCGAATTTCGATACATTGCGTTCACTGCGTGTTTAGCGCAAATGGTTGCTAAATGTAAAATCTCTGTTTCTCATTCGTAGGAAGACGATAAAGGCTCTTGTGTTGAGCCCAATGAGCCTTGCATCCAAAAATAGAGCAAGGGTGTTCTTTGGTGACATTGCTTTGACTCACGCTGAAAATGGAGGACGTGAAACAACAAACTGAGGATATGGTAATGCACACCTGTCAATCAATGTTGGTGGGCAGTGGGACTGCACTCCTACTGTAACCAGGGGTGTGACACTGACACTGGAGGTGAGGATCCAAATGCAGGGTTTTATTGACAGGATGGTCAGGCAAGCAATGATCAACACAAGAGCAAACAGATGTATAAAGGAAATCCAGAGTCGTAGTCGAAATAGCAGGCAAATGGTCAGAAGGCAGGCAGCATACAGGAATAATCAAACAAAACAAAGCAAAGGTTCAAAACATGGAAGGCAAGGCAAGGAAAAGGCGTTGTAATGTCACTAAACAGACAACAAGACTCAGCAACTTCTGTGTGTTTGTGTGCTGACTTTATAGTCCATGTAATCAGTTCATGAGCGGCTTCAGCTGTGAGTTTGCAATCAGACAGGATTTGGAACCAGTTGTGTGGGTGTGGTGCATAAAAATGTAGTCCATAAATGGTAGATTTGTAGTCCATTAGTGAACTGTGTGTTTACCTGCACAGGCTGGATCACTGGTGATCGTGACACCTACGTCAGGTTGCAGTCGGTCTCAAAACCGCTCCAATTGGTCCACCGTTTTTATGTTATTAAAATGATAAAAAGGACTGGGTATGTTTATATCACCCCACGATGATGGTCTATACACTTTACCTACACACATGTCTGTTCAAACAGTTTACAAAATTTATTTTTTTACCATAGGTGCCCTTTAAAATTATAATCTTTAAAATGTCTTTTGAACGGTGGCTGAGAGAGCTCAGAAGTTAAGACACATGCATATTGGAAAAACATGCTTAAAAAATGCTCTCCAAACACATGAAAATACAGAAACGTACTACAAATACTGCAAACCACAACAGAAATATATCGGGGGACCCCCCAAAAAATAGTCATCAGTTCCTTTAATGTTAATTGTGCAATTTGTCAGATTATTAAGACTGAAAATATACAAACAGCAAAGAACTATATGACCAGGACGTTAAAAAAAGATCTCTGACAGCACCACTGACTCTAAACAGGAAGCAGCCAGGTTCATCATTTTTTGTTGTCCCCGATGCATTTTTTTATGGTCTAGCTGAAAGCAAGCCATAGCACTAGACCTCAAATGATATATTAACCAGCACTGTGCCCTGAGATGGTTTGTTTAACATTAACAGATGTTTGAGATAAGATGTCATGACCCGTTTTTCAAATTCTTTTATGCAAATCGCTACATCAGAGCAATGACACTGGCACAGCATTTTGTCTTTCCCAACATTTACTTTAACATCTTGACAACAGGCCAACAGGCTGACAAAACTAAGATGCAACACAAACATGTCACTTCTAAAAGAGAAATGCTTTTAGTTTACAGAAATATTGGCTTTTTAATGACTGAGACGTATATGTTTTCTTACTTTATCAGTTTCTTCAGTCACATTTTTTTTTGCATTCACATTTATTTTATTCAGTCCACATTTCCTCACTGGATTTTTTTCCCTTAAGTCCTGTTATGCAACACATTAATAGATGAAAGAGAAGTGTCAAGGACTATCTGGTTAATGAGACATCCACTTGCTGGCTAGATATAACCAAAACTTCAGACCTCATGTTTATCAGACTGCAGCTGATGGTTTGATGGAATTTTACACTGTTAAAGTAATGATATGTATGTGTAAACATTTGCATGCCTCTGAGTTCTGAGAAGTTACACATTCTCATTGACCACAAATGAGCTACATATTAACTCGTCACACGGTCACTTACATACTTTCATAAGTTTTTTTGGATTGGATTTTGAAACATGAGTTTGATGCAGTGACACTGAGATTTATGTCCTTGATGATAACAGACACATCCAAGCCTCCACCCGCCTACAAAATCCCCTCCCAGCTGAAAGCAGCTCACAGTGAATGAATGTAATGAGTATCTCTTAGGGTTTATAGTATTTTGCTTGAGACATACCAGTACAGCTGTGTCATTTGGCTAGACGTCTAGTAAGCAGACACACTATATTTTCAGAAGAGTGTCATCATGGTCATAATATTCAGTAAGTAGTAGGTAAATATTTAGCCAATGCATTGCCCAAAACAGAAGTGCACTTATTATAGGTACAGTCAACCAGGGGTGTGTTTCCGAAAACCATCGTTAGGCAACTAAGGTCGCAAACATAGTTACAAACATAGTTCAGTGATTTGGCATTTCCCAAATCCATCGTTCCAACGAACATTCACAAACTGCGTCGCAAACTTGTCTGCTTGAGGTGTACGAAAACTTGTACACCTCTTGAGCTGTAGTAAGAATGACGGCTCATGACGAAAGCTATAGGTGACCTATCATTTACAAGCCGAATTTACGTTACACCTCTGAAGCTTGTGAAAACAAAATATATAGCATACGTTAATGCTTTTCATTTACAGTAGTTTATTACAGTTTATTTACAGTAGTTAATTTACAGTTATTTATTAAGAAATGTATCTGTACTGTAGGCCTATATGACATTGGCCTGTTGGTCAATAATATTTGTAAAGGAAACACAGGTCCTATATGTGCCGTTTACATATATTTGAATTAATTTGCCAAACGAGTGCATGTTTTTATTAAAACTGTTATTGAATTTCTATTGAAAAACAATATAATTTGCACAAAAAACTATGGGTTTTTGCTCTAAAGAAGTAGTTACTCCACCTCATTTAGAGCGTGATTGTGGACGTTTTAAGTTACGTGGTTCAAATGACGGTTTTGGGAAACACTCGTCACTACATCGTTCTTTTCCCAAATGATGCATCGTACTATGATAGCTCAGCCGCCAATTACGTTGTTGTTTAGAAAACGCACTCATGGATGTTTAACCTTTTAAAGGCTTGAATAGGTTCACATTGAAAAGAATTAACTAATGTAACATTTTTTTGTAATTAATCTGTAATTTATTGCATCTTATTACACCCTAAGTCTAGGGGAAAACAACATGGGCATAATAAATGAAATAAGGTTGTGGGTGGTGGAATTCCCAGGAAAAACAAACAAAAAAAATGTACACAAAAAAGATCCTCTTCAGTCGACATCTAAACGCGGATACTCAGTTGAGAGTAATTTATTATAGAAAAAAGTAGCAATTTAAGTGAGCATCTCTTCAGGGTGGCCAAACAAAACAAAAGAATCTGCAAAGTAAATAAACTAAAAAATCTGTAAGTCTTTAAAGAAAAATACAGGAAGCTTACCTTCCTCCCTAAACATAAACAAATGTAATCAAAACGAATAGTCAGGCCACCACTACAAGCTCAAACTTCCAAAAAGTTGCAAGCATACATGAACATTTCGACATGTATAAAGTTTGGTCATCGGCCGGATTGGTAGGGAAATCCAGGAGCTCTCCACTCCCAGCAACCGTCGAACCACAAATGAGCTCCTTGAACTCTGGCGAAAGTTTTGTTTTATAGCTCTCCGCAACCAGCAGCCGGTCAGAGCCTGGACCACATTAACATGGGACCCTATGAGATAACAAAACAACAACACAAGGAGACGAGACAAAGAAAAAGATGCATGCAGTGCGTAACAAAAACAAACAAATAAACGTTAGTCGTAAAACATTTAATCTTAAAATATTTGCAATGTTTTTTCAAGTATGTAATTCAATAGATTTTTAAAGGATGCTATTGTAATATTACATTTAAAATACAATTTTCATATTATATTTAGGGATGCTTTAATCAGCATTTTTGCAGCCGATACTGAGTACTGATTCTTTGTCATGGTGTTCAGTATCGAGTACCAATTCTGATGCTTCAAGCGTTATATAACTTTGCCATTGCATAAAGCACATTTTCCCTATGTAGTATGATACTTAGTAGAGATAGTAGTAGAAGTAGAGATCTTCTTCTTCTTCTTACCTAAGAGAATAAATGAAGGATGTTGCATTATATAATTTCTTAAATACGTCCTTTATAACCTTATTTTGTGGACATGTCATAGTCATGTCATAGGCTTTACAAATAAAAAATAGATAAAACAGATAAAAAAATTGGTAAGAAAAAATTACTAACAATGCAATTCGGAAACATTGGAAATGATGGAAGAATAATTTTATATAATAATTTTATTTTTTGTTTATTTTTTTGCTCATCTCCAACTGATAGCAGCACAATGATCATAGCTCGGGATCGCTCAATGAAAGAGAGAAGGAGATTTGCACTCAATATGTCTTTTCTGCTTTAAACTAACAACTGTAATTCTTAGAACATCACTGTGCCTCTCGTGATCTGTTCTCTTGCTCATTCACTCTCGTCTCCATGATTTCCGGGGTATTTTAGCTAATTTGCGAGATCACAAAGCGTTATACACACCTGTATATATTTTAACTGCTGTGTCGCAAGCTCATTTATCAGTCATGCATGTCCCACGCATCACTGCCGGGTGCGCACGTGCATCTCTTCTGCTTGTAAACTTGTAAACAAATACTTGCGATTGGTTCAGATCGGACAGATTGGCGAGTGTCGATCGAGTCATAAAATGTGATTATCAGCCGATACTGATTGATCGGAGCATCCCTTATTATATTGTATTTTCTATAATTTAATGTTGCGTTTAAAATTATATTTTTAAATATTATAAAATTATTATTATTATTTTAAAAAGAGCTTAAATGTCTATAATTTGTTTATAATATAAAAAATTATAATAATAAAACTAAATATACGTCTAGACCAGGGATGGGCAAACTTGGTCCAGGAGGGCCAGTGTCCTGCGCAGTTTTGCTCCAACACTAATCAAACACACCTGAACATGCTAATCAGTGTCTTCAAGATCACTAGAAATCTATAAGCAGGTGTGTTTGATTAGAGTTGGAGCTAAACTGTGCAGGACATCGGCCCTCCAGGACCAAGTTTGCCCACCCCTGGTGTAGACTAATATATAAGTATAGATAAATATGGGAAAAGTCAAATAAAATGTATAAAAAATGCCCTAAGAATTTTCTATTTGAATAGAAAGCCTATTATATGATTTATAATGTGTAATTTGAAAGCTTATAATATAATATAATATAATATAATATAATATAATATAATATAATATAATATAAT
>CAIGQZ010032389.1:586224-642354 GCA_903798205.1 Danio tinwini
TATAATATAATATAATATAATATAATATAATATAATATAATATAATACAAGCAATACGGTTGGTCAGTGGTTAGCAATGAAGCCTCACAAGCACATATGCTGGTAATGTTGACTCCTGATGAACAAAGGGACTAAGCTGAAGAAAAATGAATATAATGAATAATATAATATAATATATAACAAAATATTTTTATAATATACATTCACATGGGCTACTAATTGCTCAGTATTTCACCCTGCTGCTGAATTTTGCTCTTAGTAATAAAAACCTATAATAATATTTTCGCTTTTGTTTCTTTCAGTCATATCTCAGATAGTCTTGCTTGCACTTTTGTTTTCATGCCAGGTTAAACAGAGGCTCTCCTCCCTTTTCTTTAGGACTTAAATGGTATCTTCTCCTCAATATTTGTAATAATACCAATGCTGTATTTACAGCATTCTTCCCCTGTGCCCCATAAGGAGTAAGTTATTTCATTTTGCCTGTGCCGTGGGAGGAGCAGTGAGATTTGCAGTAGCGCTAAAATCCCTTTTTTGGTCATATCTGTGCTAGACAAGATCAGAGGCCAGTGAGGAATATGAAGTTGTTCGCATCGTATCATTATAACAGCTTGGCCCCTGACCTTGTGCCGTGTCATTTGGCTAGCGCCGCTGTATGACTGGAATTTTAGATCTGTGCCAAGCAGACGGCGACTGAAACAAGCCTCCTACAGAGCTACTGCTTCCTTACATCCTCTTGTTTTTTAGTGTCAGGAGGCTGTAGTGAGGCTTGTTTTATTAGAGTTCGCTCTTATTACTAAATGTCTTTGTATAACCCCTGTGAGAGCGGGTTTTAATTAAACTTTGACTAAAACTACAACACTGCAGAAAAAAAGCAGAACTAGCATTTTGCTCCCATAATGTACCTCTAGCTTATCTTGATGGCTCTAGTCAGCTCTATAAAGATAACACTAGTTTTTTTAACATCAAAAACTGAAGATATACAGTATAGGTGGAAGCTCTCTATAGGTGGTCAATGAGAAATAGAGAGTGGGATATGTGTAAAACAAACATATATAGTTGAAGTCAAAATTATTTGCACTCTTGTGAAATATTTAGGGCCCTATAGTACACCCACAAAATAAGGCACAAGACGCGTTTGGCATGATTTGTTGCGATTTTCACACCAGCGCAACCCTAATTTTCACATTTTGGGCCACGTTGTTTAAATAGCAAATCCATTTGCGCTACTTTGAGGACTCATGGGTGTGCTGGTCTAAAAAGGAGGTGTGTTAAGGGGCATTGTTGGCACGTTGCTATTTTAAGCAACTGAAATAGACTGCCGTTGACCAACTAAAAGCTGGCTTAAAATCCAGCACAGAGTGCATTAGTTATGCGGCTATGTGGGTTCAAATGCTTACACATTGCTTAATACACACAGGGTGTACAGCAACACACAAATATCTTTACATATGAAACAAATTAAAGGATTAAAATGTTACAAAATTATTATTTTCTACATAAATATAAAAACCACTGCCTCCATGCCTTCTTCATGTTGTCTTCTTTTTTCAGTTTATTCATGACAATTTGCATTTGTATAATGTTAATATTATTAGTATTATTAATTATATGCATATTTATATTTGTTTGAATAAAAACAAGCTTAGATTTGTCCACCTGCTGGGTTTTGGAGACGTATGCATCATCATATGGGGCAGAAGAAGTGTTTGGATATAGCTAAATTTTTTGACCACACTTTATTATTATTGTTCATTTATTCGTTCGCTGGAAATTAGAACAGAATTGAAATATTTTGAAACAAATTTTTGCACGGGGCGGTGCGGTGGCGCAGTGGGTAGCGCTGTCACCTCACAGCAAGAAGATCACTGGTTTGAGCCGCGTCTGGGTCAGTCAGAATTTTCTGTGTGGAGTTTGCATGTTTTCCCTGTGCTGGCATGGGTTTCCTCCGGGTGCTCTGGTTTCCCCCAGTCCAAAGACATATGCTATAGGTGAATTGGGTAAGCTAAATTGTCTGTAGTGTATGTGTGCGAATGAGAGTGTATGGGTGTTTCCCAGTGATGGGTTGCAGCTGGAAGGGCATCTGCTGCATAAAACATATGCTGGATAAGTTGGTGGTTCATTTTGCTGTGGCGACTCCTGATGAGTAAAGGGACTAAGCTGAAAAGAAAATGAATGAATGAAATCTTTACACTTAACAAACTAAATTAAATATGTAGGCTAATGGATGTCTTCAGTGGAGTGCAAACAACACCGTTAACTTCTCCACGAAACTAAAGGAGTATAAGAGTATAAGTAAAGTTAAGAGAAAGTAAAGAGGCTGAATAGAGGATGCTTATTCAACATCCTCGTGCTGCAGCTGGTCTGTTTAATTGTTTTCTCGCTAGTAAAGCGTTCAGTTTTTTCACTTACAAAGTCTGCAATTAATAAATAGCGAATGCACCACGGCATGACACAACTGACTCTTAATTCAATTTAATTTAATTTGTTTATTGTCATGTGCACAGTAAGTGTACAATAAAATTCTTACTTAAAAGTTAAAAGTGGAGGCCTTATTCTTTTTCAAATATATCTCAAATGATATTTAATGGAGCAAAGACATTTTTAACTGTATTTCTGATAATATTTTTTCTTCTAGAGTAAGTGTTTGTTTTATTTCAGCTAGAATAAAAGCTGTACTTAACTTTTTTTTAAACGTTTAAAGGTTAATCTTATTAGCGCT
The DNA here is from genome assembly GCA_903798205.1 of Danio tinwini. Lineage (NCBI taxonomy): Eukaryota > Metazoa > Chordata > Actinopteri > Cypriniformes > Danionidae > Danio > Danio tinwini. Next base: position 588,944 of record CAIGQZ010032389.1, read on the forward strand.
TTTAAGCAATATTTTTTTTCGATTGAACAAACCACTGTTATACAATGCCTTGCCTAATTACCTTAACTTGCCTAGTTAACCTAATTAATCTAGTTAAGGCTTAAAATTGCACTTTAAGCTGAATACTAGTATCTTGAAAAATTGTATGTACTGTCATCATGACAAAGATAAAATAAATCAGTTATTAGCTAATTCTGACTTCAACTGTATATAAAGATATATTTATTTACATTAGAAACTGGGAATGACCTGAAATGAATGTGAGAGAAGATGTGCTGACAGCTTATCAAGGCTGTTTCAACACCACTGTCATGGGTCAAGTGTTTATGAAGGAGGTCACTGTTGAGTAATAGACACTTGACAAGAAATGTAAACACACTTAATGACAGCTACTTATCATTAACACCAAGAATTATATAAGAGGGATAGGGAACCACATCTAACAAATCTTGGAATGGTTTAACAAATAATAAAAAAGTTTCCCATCTTTTGACATTGTTACATACTAGGGGTGTAAAGGTTCACAAAACAAAATGTCTTAAAATGTAACGATAAAACCAGGGTGAATAATCAACCACTGATTATTCATCTTGGTTTTATGAAGTTACATTTTGAGACATTTTCATTACAGTAGGGGATATAAACTTTTTTCATCTAAAAGTTGTTCATTGAACTCATTGTGGCTTTGTCTTGTAAGTAAATTAACTTTTCCCTGCATCTTGCTTAAAGAGAAACAGAGAAAATGTTGTAAATGAGGAAGCTCCATTACATTTACATTGAGATAACATTAAAGGCCTATCAAACCTGTTAAATTCAACTTCTATTCCATTTTAAATAAAATAACCAACATAGACAATTTTATGTGGGCATGGTAATTATCCAAATGACAGGTTTTTACATTATTAATGTCTAAATCTAATCTAATTCAATCGATTTTTCTTCTCCAACTCAAATTCAAGTCAAGTTTAAGTTGCGCTTTATTGTCATTCCACTGCATGTGTGGACATACAGTGGAGTGAAATCTTACATGCTGGACCACGGTGCTACATAAAAAAAACATTATCATAAATATGAACACAACACTGGATGTAAGACATTTTTAAAACCAATAACATACCAGAGTGATAATCGAACTGTACTAACTAACTATACATAATAATTAAACTATACACATAAGACAGACTATACAAGTACTTTACCATACGACAGAACGCTATTGTGTAAGATATTGTGCAAAAGCTAGATTTTAAGGTTGAAAAAGTAAGTGTTACATCCTTTTAGGTGTTAATATTAAACTAAGGGTATTTGACATAACATATAATAGTTTAGTGTGTGTGTGTGTGACAAATGGATGGAGAAAGAAACAACTGAAAAACAAATATCACTGCAATTTATTATTTATTGCCCATACTTCAGGTGAAAACTAGGGCTGTGTATTGGCAAGGGGCTCGCGATACGATACATATCACGATACATGGGTCACGATACAATATATCATGATAAATTACGATAGAATAAATATTGTGATGAATTGCAATAGTTTGTATTAGTATGTGTGTCACATTATATCGTCAACTTGATAAAGTTGGCAGACAAATTAAAATTCCAATTCCAATTTATTTTCCATCCATTCTAATTCATTAGAACTGCACAGTGTGATTGAACAGAGAACTAAATATATTGCAAAGCTTAAAAAATGGCATTTCTTTTTTTAATAATTTAGTCTAATTTAGTACTCCCTGGTACAGTGTTAAAACCAAAGTGCAGCCACACGTCAGCTCTAAAAGCTGGAGGCACCTTTATATTTTCCGCCATGCTCACTCTTGCTTACTTCTGATACCGTACTACTTGGCGTTTTGTTGATCGCAAGTTAGAAACATCTACAGGAGCGGAGGAGTAGGTCGTTAGGCACAAAGTGAAAGTTAGATGTATCGATATTTTTGCACAGCCCTAGTGAAAACCAGTAAAAGAATTTGCACAGTGAAGGACACATATTTACAATAATTAAATGATAATTTACCTGTTGGAGAGGAGGTAGTTAGAAGTGCTGAAATCAAAGAAATAAATATAACAAAACACACTAACTGTATTAAACAAACTAAACTAAATATCAAAAGAAAAGCATGAAAAGAAACATCCAGTACCAAACGTATTATCGAAACTAAACTATCAAAACATACACAAAACAGCACACTCTCCTGAACCTAATGCAATAATACAAAAATGAGTGTTGTATATAGGGATGGGTACCGAAACTTGGTACTTTATCGGTATCGGTGCTAAATTATAAAAGACTGAAGTATCGATAAGCTCTGACATTAACGGTTCTGCTATCGGTACTGGGTAATTATTGCTGAATAAACATTACTTACAATAGCATAATTTAACTGACCAACCTTTTCTAATTTGCCATATTTGATATTCGTCTGCACAGTTGACAATCTCACATGAGAAATGCTCGTGTTTCCAGTGAGCGCGTCAAGTATAAAAGACGTCACAGTTCTCGGCTGTGCGCGCGCACTTAGCGGAGGCTCGCGCCAAGCGCACACATATAGCTCGTGACAGATTCGCGCGCACACACAGCTCGTAAGCTTTCGGAGTGAACCAAATGGGTTGTATTTCCCGAGTGGACAGCGACAATGCTCGTTGCAACAAATGCAACAAGTTGTTTTCTTGTATAAGCAGAAACGCAAGCAATCATTATTAGTTAAATAAACACACACATTTGGTTACAATGAAAACAGTATTTTTTTTCTGCAGAAGCCTAAATAAATCTTAAACATTAAAAATGCTTTTACATCAGCTGTTTTTACAAATATAGCATATGAAGAGCCTAATAATAAACTATGCTTATTAAGAAATTATAAAAAAAACTCCTTATTTTTACATTGCGAGATGCTCCAAAATTGTACTCAAAGAGGGTATTTTTAACTGCAGGGAGCACAATAAATCGAGAAAGGTCCCGACTTCTGCCAGAAAAGTCAAACATGTTGATTTTTTTCCAGAAGAATGATTAAAAACTGAGTCATTTTTCTTCAAACCATTGTACATTCTTTTACAGGAAAAAAAAATATTTATTTGTTTTACAGTTATTGGTTTAGTTTTATTTTACATTTAAAAACATAATAATAAAATAGTGTTGTTAATTTGTTTGTGGGTTTTTTTTTTATGAAAAAACATACAAAAAGTACAGATAAGAGAACCATTAAAGTACCATTAAAGTGGTATCGATAAAAGTAGTAATACCGTTAAAACCTTAAAGATACCCATCCCTAGTTGTATATGTATATCGCGTGACTTGCTCACGTCTACACTCTTTCAGAGGTACAGTATTACTTAAACAGGTATCAGTTAACTGGACGAGTTCACAAGCAAGCACATTGCAATTTCAAATCTCAAATGATTTTAGACAAGAGCATTAATCATAAGCAAAATGAAAACACATTCTCTCCCACAGAAAGAGTGAGAGCGAAAGTGCGAGAGAGAAAAAAGGAGAGTGAGAGATTACCATTTAAGTTTGTGCCGGCTTTTTAAACGATACGCCGACCAGCGATTGGTGGTGCGAACCCAGCATCAGCGGCCAATGCATCAGCACAAAATGTGGATCTTTCAATGCCGTTCGTACCAACGCACATATGCACACACATATCCCAAAAATACGTTCTGCAAGTGAACGTAACAGTAGTAACATAATTTATGTACATCCACAGGTAAACATTGGTTTCTTTATTAAGTCCTTAAGGAGTTCAAGTAAAGTGTCTGGTGCATATAGAGAGAAGAGTGTCTCTATGGGTGGTTTGTCAAGCCCACTCACCTGTGTGAGGCAGACTCAGAAATTCACAATGTTTTTTTTTTTTTTAAATTAAATTGTCAAGAGAGATGAAAGAGTGTGTTTTCTACAGGTGGTTTGTCAAGCCCACTCACCTGTGTGAGGCACTCCCATTGTCGACATAACATTTTACAAGATGGCGTTCCTTTCTTGTTTTATTTAATGTTCTTTACATAAGGTATGACTTACTGGTTATGTAAAATGTAATGATTATATGGATTATATAGTTGTACTATTTAGAGAAGTGGTCTTCTTTAGACTTTATTCCTCTGGTGAACTAAAGTCATGGACACAATCTCTTGCCGGAAGTTTCTGTGGCATTTTTCACAAGTTGTTTTATTAATATCTTTGTGGTGTTGAAAGTGTTTACATGTTTACCTGAGTGTTTACATGTTCAGCAATGTTTATTTGTGCAATAACTAGTAGTAAAGAGTAAGGAATTGCAGTTTTCACTTATGCTTTGTTTCAACACAAAACAGCACTTGATATAATTTGAGACTTTGTTTTTATCGAAAATAACAAAACAAAGCTTCTTGTGAAAAGACAAGGTTCCTGTATAAAGGTGACTGTAAGTTCACATGGGGATTTTCCTGTGGCTTTTCAAAGGGAAAGACTGTAAATACGAGTGATTGATAGGAATGACACAATGCAGAAAGAGTGTGCTTTTCAACTGTCAACCATACCGTCAATATGGGCAGCTAAATTTGCAATGCCATTGTTATCCACCTCTGTATGATGCTGTATTATGTCACATACAGTAAAGGCATATCACAAGGTCAAAAGGAAGGTATAAAAGGAAATGAGCTGATTCTGCAGTAGACTCATGCATGAGTGTTAGTCAAAGGTCTTATTAAATTAATTATGGGGCTTTTTATTGAAATATCTGTAACTGCTCTGTTTATCTAAACAAAGTTTCTCCTCATTTACTCTGCATGTTCTTTATGATGTGAAGAATTTGAAGGACATTTAAACAAAAATGTAATAAGCAAAATCTTTTTTATTCATCACAAATCAGAATCAGAAAGAGCTTTATTGTCTTGTTTTTGTGTTTTTGATTGCAAAGTACAACAGAACAACAATGACAGGACAGAAACACACATACTAAATAAAAAAATTCCAAGTAAATAGAGAATAAAAGTATACAAATTGACAAATACAGGTATTTTATTTATTCATTCAATCATTTTCCTTCGTCTTAGTCCTTGCATTCATTAGGGGTTGCCACAGCAGAATGAAGCGCCAACTTATCCAGCATGTTTCACACAGCGAATGCTCTTCCAGCTGCAACCCAGTACTGGGAAACACCCATACACACTCATCCACACACATACACTACGGCCAATTTAGTTTATTCAGTTCACCTAGCGCATGTCTTTGGACTGTGGGGGAAACCAGAGCACCCAGAGGAAACCCATACAAACACTGGAAGAACGTGCAAACTCCACAAAGAAATGCCAACGGGTCCATTCAGGTCTTTAACCTTCCTGCTGTGAGGCGACAGTGCTAACCATTGAGCCACCATGTCACCCACAGGTATTTTACTGTAGACAGTAATGTATGAAGAGCTATGTTTCGTACAATTTAAAATGTAAACCAAGTATGCGGTTTATATAAGTAAATACGTGTATAAATAGTGTTGTACAGTACGGTTCTTGGATCAGAGTCCTAAAGCTGCCTGTTGGAGAGTGATGTGCATTCCACAAATTGTTTAGGTGTAACAGTATAAATATGAATTGATCATTAGAACTTGTAAATAAAAAAAATGTATTAAATGAACATTTTATTAAACTTTCTGAAAAGCACACATCTTGCATCTTTGTTGGAACATAAAAGAAAAGCTTTAAGAAGGAACCTTTAAAATAATCATAGAACAAGAATAAACAGCAAAAAATGTGTAACAGCAAAAAAAAAAAAAAATTAATATAGCACATCTTTGACAGAAATGCATTGAAAAACATTACATTTTAAAAATGCTGCAATGGTATTTTACAGTATCTGTAGAATAAATTCATCATATTGTTAGTCATTTAATGCATATCTATGTATTGTTACAGTTGAAATCAGAATTACTAAACCCCCTATATATATATTTTTTTAAATATTTCCAAAATTATGTTTAACAGAGCAAGTAAATTTTTGCAGTATGTCTGGTAATATTTTTTTCTTCTTGAGAAAGTCTTATTTGTTTTATTTTGGCTAGAATAAAAGCAGTTTTATTTTTTTAAAAGCCATTTTAAGGTCAAAATTATTAGCCCCTTTAAGCTATATTTTTTTCAGTAGTCTACAGAACAAATCCTTGTTATACAATAACTTGCCTAATTACCCTAACCTGCCTAGTTAACCTAATTAAAACTAGACGTGTCTTGAAAAATATCTAGTAAAATATTATTTACTGTCATCATGGCAAAGATAAAATAAATCAGTTATTAGAAATGAGTTATTAAAACTATTATGTTTAGAAATGTATTGATAAAATCTTCTCTACGGTAAACAGAAATTGGAGAAAAAAATAAACAGGGTGGCTAATAATTCAAGGGGTATTGCTGTGCAATTAATCAAATTCGAATCTCAATCACAATTTTAAACGTTGCATTTAGCTAATTGCAAGGGGCTGAGATATAAAATATATTTGTATTATTTAATGTCCCCTGCGGCGACGCAGTGGCGCAGTAGGTAGTGCTGTCGCCTCACAGCAAGAAGGTCGCTGGGTCAAGCCTTGGCTACACTATCTCCCTTATTTGAGTTAAAGTTGTTTACAGAAAGGTAAGGTCATTTTATTTGTTTACTGTTTGCCATGGAGAAAAATGAACACTCACTGCATTTTAGCAGTAAGAAGCTACGATAAGAGATTATTGAGCTGAAGCTTGACTACAAAATGAAATCGCAAATCAAATCGAATTTGCAATATCTGTCAGAAAAATTAGCATTTAGATATTTTCCCCAAATTGCATAGCCCTATCAGGGGGTTTAATAACTCTGTCTTCAACTGTACATAGGCCTGTGATGATAAAGAATTTTTGCTGTGCTATATAGTCGCAGAAATTGTTGCGATAAGCAATATTATTGTCATTTTGAGATCATTTTATGCCACTGATTATAAAATGATTATGAAACAGTATAATAATGCAAATAGCTATACACACTTTCAAGGAACTAAGGCTTTTCTTTCCTAAGGTTATTTTAAATCCTGATGTACAAATTATGTAAATGTCCTATTATATATCCTTTTAAATGTACTATTAAAGTAAATTATTATTCACTTTGACATCATAGAGGTAAAATCATAAATGTCTCTGTAAAATGGCTTTACCGTTATTTGTGAGTTTGTAAATGTATATTGCAACACCAAAAATGTTTGAGGTCAAGTACAAATACTGCTCGATATATTGATTATTGTTACCAGCCTGTGGGTTTCCTCTGGGTGCTCCAGTTTCCCCCAAAAGTCCAGAGACATGCGCTATATGCTTATTTCCCACGACAGCCATTTTAAAACCCGAAAGCGAGGCTGCGGTGGGAAAAAACCCGGAAGTATAGGATCAGCACTGTAAACATTGCAACAATATGCTGTGGACTATAAACCTCCAGCTGTTGCTGCGACTTCAAAATGCAGAAATGGTGTAAACATCACTTTAATATCATTCAGTTCAGTTTAATTTAAACAATTAAAAGCATATCAGGCATCAAACAACATCACAATCTCTTTACAAGTAAAGGCTGATTTATACTTCCGCGCACCTCTCAAAAAATGTAATGCATACGCGTATCACAAGCTCTGGTCGGCTTGGTAGCGCTGACGAGTGTGGGTGGAGGTGAGAGCCACGTGCCCGATGCAGCGAGATGGAGACTGTTGTTTTGTGTTTACCTTATGATTAAAGTTGTTGCACATCCACCAGTTCCCGCCTCAAAATGAGCGAATTTGAGCCACTTGTACATTAAGGAAGCGTTCAGAAAAAATAAAACAAAAATGAAAAAATGAAAAATGAAACTCGACACAGAGAAACATAAACACCTACTGCCAGCTAGCGTTTCGGAAATGTATTGCAGAGAAACAGAAACAGCGCGCAGAAGTATAAATGCACGACTACGCGCAAGGCATACGTCGTGGGTTACGGCGATCACTTGACTCAGAAGTATAAACCAGGCTTAATACGCTTAAGTGTCCTCCTAGGTTTCAGTTCATGTCAGCAGGTAAACACCGTAGGGACGCTTCCCTGCTTCAGCCTATGTAGCACATCTTTGTGTTGTCTTTAACAGTGTTGTCACGGTACTAAAGTTTTAAAAACGTCCATTTCCCGCTAACATATAAGCACAGTTGTGCGCGCTCATAAACACAGCTGATTTGCCTTAGTATTTACCAGTGCTCAACAGAATGACTGTAAAGGTTATCAGTTCACCGCTCTTCACAGATTGAAAACCCACATAGACGGACATTGGAGCGTTTTAAAGCCATGAAGATCAGTCGATTCATCAGAGGATCGCTCGTCTGTGTTGGCACTCAGTAAACAGCGGTGAGTTTGGTGAACTGGCATCTAAAATGTGTGTTTGGGAAAGAAAACGTTAGCTAAATAGTGCCATTTCTCTTAACTTAGCTGAAAATGAGGTCAAATATCCCTTTTTATTTTCACTATTCATTCAGAACAGACCTTCGGGTCGCTCGGAAGGTGATGAAATGATAAATTTGTGTCACTTTCTCTTCGCTGATAAGACATACAGCCAGGTACACAACATTCCTGTGTGACTCAGGCTATACTTCCGGGTTTCTTCTCACCGCAGCCTTGATTGTCTATAGGTGAATTGGGTAAGCTAAATTGTCCGTAGTGTACCATATGTGTGTGAATGAGTGTGTATGGGTGTTTCCCAGTACTGGGTTGCAGCTGAAAGCGGCATCCGCTCTGTAAAACATGTGCTCGATAAGTTGGTGGTTCATTCTGCTGTGGTGACTCCTGACTGATAAAGGGACTAAGCTGAAAAGAAAATGAATGAATGTGACAGGTCTAGTTACACACTTTTGCAATAACCCTTTGATTGGATTGACCTTGTTAGAAGTAAATAGCATTTCATGACTGGCCAAAAACACTACTGGCTATTTTGTGATTTCCTGAGGTATACAAAACATGAAGGAAATCTCAGTTGTTTTGTTTAGGGTGTGTAGGCAAATCTTTAATTCAATTCGGATGGCCATTCAGGGCTGTTCAGCTGAGCTTTATTTGTGCAACACTGAACTGATCACTTGAGACATTGAGATTTCACAGTGACCTCTCAGAAGCTCTGAAAAACTCTTCCCTTTTATTGATGCACCTGGATCTTCTCCACACCCAAAGTAAGCCCTCAGTGGCCTTGTAGAATAAAAAAGGCATTCTAAGCTCTTTTTTCTTCATTGTTAGAGGCAAAGATAAAACAAACTATAAAGTTACAACAGTGATTTTTTTGATGGTAACAGATTCTGCTTTGAATGTAAAAGGCAAAGAGCTGTTTCTCTCTCTCTTTCTCTCTCTCTGTGTGTGTGTGTGTGTGTGTGTGTGTGTGTGTGTGTGTGTGTGTGTGTGTGTGTGTGTGTGTGTGTGTGTGTGTGTGTGTGTGTGTGTGTCTGTTTTATTTGAGCAAAAGTATTTATAGTAAAAAAAGGGTTGTTTGTTTAGCATAATATTTATTAAGAAATGTCCAGATATTAAAAAAATAAATGTAAAAAGGCCTTAAAATGTCGTTATAATTATAAAAGCTTAATTAAAATGTCTTATTTTTGGTTGAAAATAGTTTCCAAGTAAATCTTATACCTTTCATTGTCTTTTATATATATTATTTGCAGCCTAAATGAGAAAAGGATATTTTGTGTACTAGTTAAACAGCACTAAAAACTCAAATCAAGAGGCAACATCTGTTTATAGAGATTTGATTTTGTAGCCGCTGCAAGTTGTAAACTCCCTCAAGAGTGTGGTTACTAAAATGCTGTATAATAATCTCAAAGAAAATGAAGTGTAATTTGAATGATGTGTAATTTTGGCTGCTGGGGCTACTCCTACCGCTGCTTTATATATAGCTCACTGAATAAGCTCAGTCTTTCTGTACTAGCATCTGATGACTCGTATTCCCCTATACGTTGGCCAGAGTTTAGTTTCCATGGACTCACCACAGTCTGGTTTAGATTTGTTTTTGGTTGCCATGGTTATACTGGTAAAAATTCCTTTGGGTTTTCCCCCTAAATTAAAAATGGAGGTTGCCAAAACAGTTGGCTGCTTGCTGTTTGCCACATTACGCTCTGAAGTCCTCAACGCACATGGGAAAATCTAACGGCCATGTGCTCTTTCAGCATTTTTTTTTCGTGCATACTTTTGGAGATTTCCAGTAGCTCTAGTTCTGTTGTTTACTGTATGACTGGCTGAGAGAAGTCTCTGGAAGATTGTAGGTCTTTGTTGTATAAAAATTGAAGCAATGTGTTTAGGATGCAGTTGATTACTGGTGCTTTCAAACAAGTTGCCTGAAAATGAAAGTTATTTATTCATTCATTTATTCATTCATTCATTCATTCATTCATTCATTCATTCATTCATTCATTTTCCTTCGGCTTAGTCTCTATTTCAAAGGTTGCCACAGCGGAATAAAATGGTAGTTATTTTAAAGGATACATGTAATTGTCTATTATTGTATATCTGTAGGCTACTTAGTAGCATCTTTAAAGTGTTAGTTCATCCCAAATTACAATTCTGTCATCATTTACTTGCCCTTATTTAATTCTAGTCCCATATGAATTTTAGTTCATTCTCAGAGCATGAATGAAAATACTTAAAATCCAATTTAAGAGACTTCTGTTCCTCCCCTCAAAGTCAAACTAAAACTTGACAGTTCATGCTGAAAAATATCCATAATCATTAGGTTTTTTTTTTCTTCATTCTTATTTCAATAAAATATAATTGAAGCTTTTATTCATACACTGTAAAAATTGCTGGGTTCCACACAATCGATTTTTGTTGGGACAACACAAAGAAATAATTTAGCTTATTACTTTTGGTAACACTTTATAATAACTACACACTATGAATCATTTATTAAGCATTACCATCTAGTGAATTCATTATTTGTCAAGCATTAACTCTACATTAATAAATGTTAGTAAGCAGTTTATAACTGCAGCTACAAATGCTGTATTATTTTCTTATAACCACATTTATAATGTGCTTAATAATTGTACTTTCATAATTTGTGACTGGTTGATTTTTCATTACTAAATTTGGTATTGCATTATTTACAGACCATTTGTATTTAAGAGTAGTTGGTGGTTTTTAAGGTCATTCAGAATGAGTTAGTAAATGATTAATAACCTATTGAAATTAACATTTATATATTGTATTTTTCAGGCCTATAGTAATGTTTACTCTGTATGTTAATAAATGCTTTATTAACTCAACTTCATGCAGTTTTGTGACCTAATCTAAAGTGAGGACTATTTATGCTTTATAAATCCCTTATAAATGACAATTAAAGGTTTGGTATCAAATGAACAATGCATCTTTGCAATCTTATCTAAAAAGTTAAATTACTGTAAAGTTTAAACATTGCTGAATAACATAGAATAAAATAGAACAAAACAACAACAATATAATAATTTAACAATATAATTAGATGCAATGTTTAAACTGTACAGTAATTTTTTTAGGTATGGTTGGAAAGATTTCAATTGAATTTATTTTTTAATTTGATACAGTTTCATTTGTGTATCTTGTGTTCTTTTTTCCTGTTTAGAATTTAACTAACCCTTTAATTGTCTCTTATAAGGGATTTATAAAGCATAAATAGTCCTCACTTTAGATTAGGTCACAAAACTGGATGAAGTTGAGTTAATAAAGCATTTATTAACATACAATTAACTATTAGTATATGCCTGAATAATAAGAATTATAAATGCTAATTTCAATAGTTTATTAATCATTTACTAACTCATTCTGAATGATCTTTTAAAAAACACCAATGCTTAAATAACTGGTTTGTAAATAATGCAATACTTCATTTAGTAATGAAAAATAAATCATTAACAACGTATGAAAACACAATTATTAAGCACATTATAAATTTGCTTATAACTCAAGAGTACAGCATTTGTAGCTTTTGTATGCATTTTGTATTGCATTTGTATGGATTAAACATAAAACAATTAAGTTGTCCCTGAGCAAAAAACGTCAAGAATTGTATTGTTTCTACCGTGGCTGTGAGAGCTTAACATGCTGTAATTTAAGAAAACACATGCAATTACAAAAAACACCAGCAAATTACGAAAAGATCTTCATTAGTTTAACAGCACACATGCTGCAAATCGCCACAACACAAACACATTTTACGAAAACGTGCTGCATTTTCTCACAACACAACGTAAATGTTTCAGGGACACCCTAAAACGTGACTGTCACGATCACCAGCGATGCTTTATCATGCACATTCACTATTGGACTACATTTCCGCCATCTTATGGACTACACATCCATTCATGCACTTCGCTTACACGCACATGTTCCACATCCCATCTGATTACACACCCACCACCGGACCCTTGTCAAGGACTGATTACACACACAGTACATAAGCAGCACACACACTCACTTCTGGGCCGAGTCTTGTTGTCTTTAGTCAGTCACAATTCTAAGTGTTTTCCTGTCTTGTCCTTGCCGTGTATTGACCCTAGCCTAGTCTATCTGTTTCTCCCTGTCTGCCGCCATCCGAGTGACCTTCTGCCTGCTGTACTGACTACGATTCTGAATTTCCCTAACACATCTGTTTGCTCCCGTATTGATCTGTGCTTGTCTGACCATCCCTGTAAATAAAACCTGCGTGTGGATCCTCATCCTGTTGTCAGCGTCTTACCCCACCATTACAGTGACGGACCCGGCTATTTAGGTTATGGTTATTAAGGATAATAAATACTAAAGACACAGGAATCGGGATATTAAAATAAACAAGCTAAAAACTCACTTTTCAAAGATCACCTACAACTTCACTGAGCAATATCACAGCACAGCGCCATCCTTCACGTTTTTGGCTCCCCTTGAAACATTTCTGTTGTTTTGCGTTGTATGAAAATGTAGCACGTTTTCAAAAAAATGGGTTTTGTTGTGAGGATTTGCAGCACATGTGCTGTCAAACAGATGAAGATCTTTTCTCAATTTGCTGGCATTTGTTTTTTTTGTAATTGCATGCGTTTTCTTTAATTGTAGCACGTTAAGCTCTCTTGGCCATCGTATGTTTCTGCTTATTTTAAATAAGTAGTTTGAACAAACAGCAAACGTCTGTTTTTGTATAGAGACACTGAACAGATATTAGGTTTGTTCTAAAACATCAAGTTGGTATGGCTGAGCTACTGTTTATACTTGCTGAACAATGTTTATATGTGAATAAAACCTTCATTTCAATTTATTTATTACTGTCTGGATTACTCCATTCTGATTGAGCAGTTGCGACATTCAAAGTTATGTTATTCCAAGATAACAACCGCTAAATAATAGACTCATCCGGTAACTGAATCATCTTGACCATCAGTAATAATGTTCAAATCCATATACTTAAAAGCATATGTATCTGCTTGTTTTGGCGCATTCATGTTAATAAATAATACATAGCTTAGTATATGCTTTATTCAGCCAGTTTCGTATCTGTCAAATTTGCATTTTTGACTGTTTGGCACCATCTTGTGACTGTAGTGCGCAAGTTAGCGTATACTCCATTAACTGTATTTGACTTACCTTTGCATTTAGTTAAAGAATTAATAAAGTATTACAGCTCGGAACAAAGTTTTGTGTCTATTTTGTATGTTTTGTGGCAAGTAGCCACGTAATAAGCAGGATACAATACATGCAGGATGGTTGTTTTTTGCAGAATAAAGCTCTTTAGTCTTCTACAACAGGCTTTATTCGGTGATAACAACCTCCTGAATGTACTTTATCTCTAACTCATCAAATGAAGCAATCATGTCTCTTCAGAAGGATTATTGGATTATTTTGCTTAAAATATTTTGTATTATCTTTTTCCCAGTGTCAGAGTAAGGATGGTGTAAATAGGTTTTAAACGGAGAGACAGAAATCTTTTGGATTTCATAAAAATAACTTAATTTGTGCTCTGAAGATGAAAAAAAGTCTTAATGGACAACATAAGGGGGAATAAACCATGACATAATTTTGGGATAATTAGCTTTTAGGAACATTGTAATTGTTGCTGTCTTGTCTGCTTTTAAACTCTATTTTTAGCAGTTCTCACCCTGATTACACAAAAGCAGGCATAAGTTCAGAAGGGGTGGGGGGAAAAGTCAGAAAATGTTGGTAAAGGAAAGAACCTTTTGGAATCAGATCGTGACTTCTAGAATCAAATCGGATCATGAAGTCCCTAATGATTCCCACCCCTATGTTCAGAGCACGAGCAGGAAGGGAGAGCGTGGCTCAGGTTTTATGTAAGCTGCACCTGTGAGGGATATCTGGAGGTAATCTACCATCCAGGAGAGCAGACTTGAAGAATGGGAGTTATGTGGATACAAAAGATAATCTCTCTCTCTTTCTCTTTCTCTCTCTATCTCTCTCTATTGTTTATATGTTCAGAAAGCTGTCCCTCTGCTGTTTCGTTATTTTCAACAGGGGTCTCTTGTAGGTAAAAAGTACTCAGGAAGTAGTACTTGGGATTAAGTACTTAGGAAGTCCAAATGGGAGACTATTTAAGAACTTTTAAGTGACAGATTTGAGCTGAAGATAACATGGTTGTCGCTGCATTCAAAACTCTTCAATGTTTTCTAAGTACTATAATTTAATTGACCTTTCGCAACCCCATCCCCACTTTTCTTACTCTGACAAGCTTCCAGTATCAGTCATGGTGCTCTCCTGTCAATCGTTGCCTTCCCCTTGATAATAGTGAATGATTTCTGGAAAAATGACACTGATTTTAGACAGAAGCAGACATGAAGGTCTGCAATATGCATACGAGGGATAATGTAAAAAACATAAAAAAAAACTATAATAATTCAAATTGAAGCTACAATCTAAGTATAGTCATTGGAGGTTTAAATCATTTTAATATAATAAGAGACCGTACAGTCTAATTCATTGTTTATCTGGGTCTCCAGGCTATGTGGTTTAAGTTAGCTGTGTCCTCGAGTAGTTTACTGGTCATTTAGCCAAGTCACATCTCCATAAACTAAAGTTAGGCAGGCTGTGCTCGTCCAATAACAGAAAAGATTAGTTCTTCAGTCCTCATGTTTCCAGTTATTTGTTCAGCAATAACATTAGTGTCAGCACCATTGTTTGACAGTTTGTGAGGCCGTCCACACAAAACATATCCATTTAATCCACTTCTCTAGGTTTGGGGAAAATATGAAACTGTATTGTATATCGCCTTTCTGAATACCTACTGTCTTTGCAAGTTCATTATGAGATTTTTCATGTTTATTTTTTATGTTAATCTGCAATGCTACTCTACTACAAAGCCTGTCTGACAAGATGATGGAAATTGATGGGGGCACAGAATATTGGTGTTATAATTGGCCGGATTTCCTGTATATCCAACAGCCTGCGAAATGTCAATTGATACTTGCATCACAATCATTAATGTTGTTTACTGTAGTATGATTTTTTCATCATGTGACCTACAGATTTCAAATCCTGTCCAGTGGCTGCATGGGATAGTAAAATGGCTGTTGTATGTGCAAGAACCCAGCAAGCTATTTTGTGTTTAATGTCTAATAGAAATCTAAATATAGACAGCTTGGCTAAAACAAGGCTAGATTTGGGCTGTCAGTGAAAATCTAATATATATATCTAAGAATATCCCAAAATTACTAGTCATTAGATACACGGATTAGATATAGTCAGTCATTTATGAGTATTTGATGAATAATTTAGGTTTGGGCTATTCTTAGACCTATATTAGATTGTCACAGACAGCCCAAATTTAGCCTCATTTTAGCCAAGCCGTTTATGTTTAGACGTCTAATGGCTTGTTTCCACTAACCGGTACGGTACGGGTCACCTTTATCAAGCTTGCGTTTCCACTACAAAGGGTACCCTTTTGGTGGGCGTGGTGTACGACAGAGTTTTAGTCGACGTCATTCTCACTCAAATAAATGTCTACAGTAAAGCCGTACAGGTCGTTCAGAAATCATATGAGAAGCACTTCTCACAAAACAGATGCTTTAAACATATAAATACTTGTGTATAAATGTTTATTACCAACCTTTCTATGAAAATTATTTGATTATAAATGCAGATCAATGACAGTGCGAAATAGCCTACTTTAACGTCTGTAATTGTATAAAATAAATAAATAAGTGAACATATATGAACACATACAGACCCTTACAGTCTCCGAAATAACTACACACAGCATAGATTTAGTCCTTGTTTGAGTTCCAAAAACAACACGCAACATAGGCCAGTCAGAGCAAACCTCTCATCTGTGTCTCTAATCTTCACCAGCACATGTAGCCTCTGTTAGAGAGTAATTCCGTCATTCCGAGTTCATAATAGTCCAAAAGGCGATGATAAACATGGCAGTTTGTTCGTGATTCAGGTTGCTGAAACAATTCGCTTCTGTGTTTTGTCAGGCTTCTCCTTTTTTTGCGCTTCACTCTCGCGTTTGTCCTTTTCTTTCCTGAAAGGATCAGACATTGAAGACACTTCAATAATCACACACACGTTATTATCAGCAGCTTAAGAAGTTCTTATATCAAATATAGATGCGATCGCGAGCTCCCTGGAGAAAGCGAAAACCGCTCGCACTTTTAGACGGCCTCGTAAAGCAACAACAGGACACGGCAGATTTTGATCTTCTTGGCTTTGTGGCTGTACATCAAGACAACGACAAGGTTTGTTTAAGCTCAGGTCATCCATGGCTCGTTATTATATGCATATAGTTGTCTCGGCTGTGTAATAAAAACATGGCGGCCCCTTTATTTTTTATTCTGGCTAGCTTTAAAGATTGTGACGTCGCTCTGTAACCAATCAGCGTTCAGCTGCGCGTTTAGCTCTGCCTTTTGGTACCCTTTCTTGTCTTTGGTATCATTCTAAGTGTTAGAAAATGGGTGAATGATTTACTGAACAAAGGACCAGAGACATTTTAGGGACTGGAAGGTCCTCTTAATTTATGACAGAAATTCACCTAGCAACCACCCTAAACAACCCTAGCAACCAACAAGCTAAAAACACCATTATAGGCAGTTTGCCAGATATGGCTGACTTTTTCCAGCCCAAAAGCTGTCCAGAACCCACCTAAAGACACACAAAAACACCCAAAATATTAGATTAATATTTATTTTCAACTGATTTAAATTAAAATTAACCTTACTTTAACTGTCATAATTGTTAACCATACAGCAACCAACACCAGCAGTCACAGAACCACAACATAACCGGATCACATTGAAACACTGCCCACCTTTCACCCACACATCGCACTTAATGTTGTGTAGATTACACTACCTATTAGAGCAGGGGTCGGTAACCTTTTTTCTGATTTCTGACAGTTTTTTTATCAAATGCATTTTTGAAAGAGCCATTGGGGGCGTGTATATATACTTTACAATAACAGTACATGAATAATGATGTACTAATGTGCAAACTAAAACATTACTTTATTATGAATTAATGATAAGTTAAGGTATGCGCTAATCATGCACTTACTTTAACCACAACATGAGTCACATAAGTGTGAATAACGGCTACCTTAATTACTTGTTAGTACATGTTGTTAATAAATGTATTAATTAACATTTAAGTTTAAGCTAAATGTAACCAACATGAACTCATAAGCTGTTAGTGTATAATTATGTCATGACTTTACTTGGAGGGGCACATCACCATTAACTCATGCTTAACTACTCATGAGCTCCTGTTCATGCTGATGTAGACAGAACACTTTTCTATTGTTATTCAGTGTAAACTTACTGGTTGGACGTGCATAAGGAGGTCATGAGTAGTGAATGGGTTAATGATGATGTGCCCCTCCAAGTAAAGTCATAACATAATAGTATATAAACATATCATGATTTCATGATGGTTAAATTAAGCGTAAACTAATGTGGTAATTAATACATTAATTAACAAACAATCACGTACTAACAAGTAATTAAGGTAGCCGTAATTCACACATGAACTCATGTGACTCATGTTGTAGTTAAAGTTAGTTTATGATTAGCGCATACCTTTACTCATCATTAATTCATAATAAAGTAATGTTTAGTTTACATATTAATACATTATTATTCATGTACTGCTATTGTAAAGTGTTACCCATTTATTTATGTTAATGCACAACTCAAAAATAAACAAATATGATGCATTACAATATATGAAGAAAGGACAATTTATAGATTTTTTTCTTTTTCTTTTTGCCATCGCCACTCATGTTTGAATTTATGTGCATTAGGTTACCAAAGAAATGTAAGTTGCTTGCCCTTTATTGGTGTTACAATTAAAGTTAAACCACAGCTCCACATATGCGCATTGGTCAAAAAGTCCTTTTTTTGTAAACTCAGTTCTTATTCATTATGCTGCAGAAAATACAATATAAAGAGAATTGTAATTGTATTTTTATATATAGTTTTTAAACTTTAAAATATTATTGAAGAGAGACAGTTGGAGAGCCACATATTTTTGGCCAAAGATCCATATGTGGCTCCCGAGCCATAGGTTCCCTACCCCTGTATTAGAGTATTTTTTACTTTCGAAATGGGGTATAAATTCATCCCATATGGCTTTTAAATTCTTTTGAACATATTTAGGTGCCGCTTGTCAAACACACAATGCTTCTTTGTTTGTTTTTGCTGTCAATTGTGGGAAAGAAAGATTGATACAAGTGTCATGATAAACCGCTGTGAGTTTAACTGCAGGCACTGCATGATGCATGTGCACACGAAGAGAGTCAGATTTGTCTGGGGAGTCACACTGTAAAAAAAAAATTGTAATTTTAGGGTTTATTTCTGGCAGCTGGGGTGCCGGAAATAAACCGTAAAATAACGTCCGTTAAATTACAGAAATTTACTATAATATAACAGGTTGAATTATAGAAATTTACCAAAAATTTTTATTTATGGAAATTTCTCTAATTTAATGTCCTTTATTTTGCAGTACATTTCTGTAATTTACCGGCCGTTATTCTACTGTTTATTTCCGGCACCCCAGCTGCCGGAAATAAACCGTAAAATTACAGATTTTTTTTACAGTGCAGATTTTGATATTTTTAAACAACTTTCCTTCACCTCCTCTTGTGGGTGGGCCTGCGCGGTTTGCGCTATGCACTGGTCACTACTAACTGAATGGAGTAGGAGCACACAGCTATGTGTTGTTAAATAAGTTGCATATAAAATTTACGTTTTAAAAAACCGCCCAAATTTTGTCATCCCGCCAATGCCATTTTTACCCGCAAAATCAAATTCCAAACCACCCAATCTGGCAAGACTAATCACTGACAGTTTGAGTTCCTTTTTTTCTGCTCAACACAAAACAAAAGATGTCATGAATAATATTGAAAATTGGTAACCATTGATCTCCATAATATTTGTTTTTCCGTTGGTAAATGAATGGTATGGTATTCCTATGGTAGTCAATGGTTGCAAGTTTGTAATGTAATCTTTTGTGTTAAGCAGAAGAAAGAAACTCATAAAGGTTTGGAACCACTGTCTGTCTTGGCATATACCTTGACAACCTTGCATTGTGGTGGTTTTTGCATGCATTTTACATGTGCAAGCACTACTGATCATTCCTTTAGAAAAAGTAAAACACCCTGTTAATATGTAGCACACGTCTCTAGAAGATCATTTATGCAGAGAGATTTTAGTGGGGGTGTAAAGGTAATTGAAAATACCCATACAAGGGTTCTTACGTGCATTCCAAGCGCACTGGGAAGCATAAAAAAAACTTATTTTGAAGTGCGGTAGTGAGTCACTGTTCAGTAGGAATGCAGAGGCTTCCCAGAATTATGGGAAAACGGTGGATGTCCAATTAAAATGTTTGACTAAAGCAAAAGGAAAAAATGCACCACTCTAAGCAAAGACGAACTGATTTGGTACCCAGTCAATCTGTACTGTGAATATACTGGCTTTAATTTACAGTGTTGCTCAATTGCTGTTTTGCTCAAATACAGTGTTAACAAAAGCGTTTTGTGTAACTGTCTGGACAGGGGAAAAAAATGAGCTGAGTGGGCAGCACAGAAGTGGGATTCTTGTCGTAGCATGTGACCTTGGCAAGTCTTTGTCTCTCACCCAATTCAATAAGGCACTGTAAAGAAAGACATCGATGGATGAAAGTGGAATTACTTAAGACTGTGTACACTTTTTATAGACCTCTAGAATTTGATTTGAAAACGACCTACACAACTCTTCTAATTTTGATTTTTACACCTATTCATATTGGAGGAATATCTTTCACATTTCAAACTCTCACAAATGAATTAGTTTATTTTGGCCTGCACAGATTGTTTTGCGCTCCAGTTTTCCATCCACAAATATCTAAGTTGACATCGTCATCCACAAACCAACCGTCTCTGAATAGGCCCGTCCAGCCGTGACGAAGGAGGATTTGAGTGGAAACAGTGCTTCACAGTTAGCCGCAAATTCCCGCTTTTACAGGCCCTCGGTGGAACATTCTATACTTAGTCACTGTTCACTGCCATTTGGTCTTTCGTTTGCTAGACAGTTCATGGGGTTTGCCTTCATAGGTTTGTTTAAAACTGATCTTGCTAAAAAAAGTGAAGCTTAAAAATAGGAAAACATGAGACTATTTTTTATCTGATGGGATTTCCCAGTAAATGCGACTTATTGGCTGCAGTACCACATTGTGTTGGTTCTGAAATTTTAGTACCATACAGAGATTGACGTTGAATTTCAGTCGGTCTGGGCAGTGTTTTTAGAATATTTAGTTTGCTATTAGATAATAGAGGAGCATGGTGGTGCAGTGGGTAGTGCTGTCGCCTTACTGCAAGAAGGTCACTGGTTCAAGCCCCGGCTGGGTCAGTTGGCTTTTCTGTGTGGTTTGCATGTTCTTGCCGTGTTCGTGTGGGTTTCCTCTTGGTGCTCCGGTTTCCCCCACAAGTCCAAAGACATGCGCTATACTTGAATTGGGTAAGCTAAATTGTCAGTAGTGTATGTGTGTATGTCCTGGTCCTCCAGATTGGGGGTTGAGCTACATATCAACTTTAGCCCTGGGAGTAAGTAAATCAGTCAGTATTTAAGGCCGAAAAATGCTGAACACTTCACATTTGTTTTCCAGTGTTTGTTCTAAAACTCTTCCCTGGAAATCTGACCCACCATGTCTTGGAGGCAAAACGGTGACAGTTTCTAGGAATGAACATTTGACAGCTTTCAGTTTGCACAAAAGATTAACTGTAGATAAGGGTACTCAGTCATTTGTTTTATCACATTTCTAGAACAGTGTAATTGACATCAAACATGTCAGGACAAGGGAACAGTTTAAGTATTTATTGTCATTAGGTTGAAGTACAAAACAAGATCTCTTTTAGTTATTGAGAATAACTGTTGTTTGTGTAAAACAAGAATGAAATGGGCACCATTTGCTGTTTTTTTTTTTTTTTACCAGTTAAAATGTTCATTAAACCTTTAGGATAATCAATGAGATTGACAGTATGACAGTATGGTTTGGCTTTCCAGCCTGTTTTCAAAATCTGATTCAACAGAAATACTACTCAAAGATGTTTGATTGTAATTGATTCAGAACATTTGTTGTATTTGATGATGGTTGTACAAAAAAAAAAGCTGGGGTGCCCGAAAAAAAAAAAATTTAAATAACTTCCGGTAAATGACAGAAATTTTTGTAATTTAACGTCTGTTATTTTACGGTAAATTTCTGTCATTTAACAACCGTTATTTAACGTTTTTTTAGCATCCAGCTGCATATAACACATTTTTTTTTAAAGTGTACATTTCATCTCAGATATTTATTTTGTGTTATCTTTGAGTAACACACGAGATTTTTCATCAAATCAATTTTTCAGGATAATATGTTCGTTTCCACCGTCGCCCGGGTGACAGTGTCCAACACAGACCTGTTCTGGAGTCTGTAAAAAATATTTCATTAACATGATGAGGAAGATTTCAGGGAGTAATAGAAATGATTAGAATTTATGATTTAAAAAGTACAATGCTCACGTTTCTTCTCCGTCCAGAAGTCTTCTGTAGGTGGCTATTTCAGCTTCCAGTTCCATCTTGATGTTAAATAAGACCTGATAGTCTAATGTCTGCCTCTGAATGTCATCGCGCAGCTGTTTAAGCTCAGATTCTCTCAACAAAATAATGGCATTGTATTGCTCCACCTGCATACCATATCGCAGCTTTGTTTCATTAAGGGCTTCTTCCAGAGATGCTCTCTACAAGGAAAGGCCAAATAACATGAGCGTAAATAGTATGTTGAGTGTAAATCCGGCAGTTTCATATGTGGACAAAATATGTAAACAAAGAATCCTTTTCTTTCTGAACTGTGTCTTCAATGAAACTTATTTGACAAAAAAAAATTGGGCATTGAGGTGTTTTAGAATCTCTTACACTTCCAGTCAGAGATTGCAGGTCAGTTTCTAAAGTCTGCATCTGCCTGCGGCTCACGCTGAGTTGTGTTCTAGCTTCCTTCAATGCTGCAGTGTTCTCCGTCACTTGAACTTGCACCACGGATATCTATAAAAAAATGTGTATTACACTTAATTTCTTCTCTTTAAAACATGAATAACTTTGCATCGAGAAGTTATGCCCTACTTTTGATTCATGCCAGGCTTTGAGCTCTTCTTGGTTTTTCAGCACAATCTTTTCATAGTTCGCTCTCATCTCTTCCATTATTTTAGACAGGTCCTGTCCCTTGGGAGCGTTTACATCCACTTGCACACCTGATTGGGTAATTTGACCGTATAGTGCTGACAATTCCTGAAAAATAGGTCATTTGATGTTCCACAGGGTTATATCATGGGCCCCTTTATTTGTATGTGCTTTTACACCTTCTGAACTGGTCAGCTCTGTGCTTTTGCTAATATAATGTTTATGCATGACATAATGATTGGATTTACCAGTTGATGCTGTTTCTTTAACTCGATGAGCTCTACTTTCAATCCTTCAACGTCATTTTCCAGATGGAGTCGTGCTACATTGGTGTTATCCAGCATCTTTCTCAGTGCATTTATGTCTGCCTCAACATACTGTCTTTGCTGAAATTCATTTTCAAACCTATAAACATAATTCATTAATGGAGATTACCATGTTGCATTAAGGGGAGGGACATTCTTAATTTTGTGTTTCATCAGACAAATTTAGACCCAAGATGATTTATCTGTATGTTGCCATGTTCATATCTGCTACACAATTATAATGTGAAGACTATGCATATAAAACTCCAACAAATAAAATATATAAAAATCCAACAATTAAAATATATAAAACTCCAACAATTTAAATATATATTACGCCAACAATTAAAATATATATTACGCCAACAATTAAAATATATAAAACTCCAACAAATAAAATATATAAAAATCCAACAATTTAAATATATAAAAGTCCAACAATTAAAATATATAAAACTCCAACAATTAAAATATATAAAACTTCAACAATTAAAATATATAAAACTCCAACAATTAAAATATATAAAACTCTAACAATTAAAATATATAAAACTCCAACTATTAAAATATATAAAACTCCCAACAATTAAAATATATAATACTCCAACAATTAAAATATATAATACGGCAACAATTAAAATATATAATACTCCAACAACTAAAATATATAAACTCCAACAATTTAAATATATAAACTCCAACAATTAAAATATATCAACCGAGAGCATAGTTTTAATGTGTGTTTGTAACTACGTACTTGATCTTGAAGTCTTCGGCAGCCAACTTGGCATTGTCAATTTGAAGATTCACATTTGTATTTCTCATAATCATCTCCAGGATCTAAGTGGACAATACAAGCCTATTGTTAGTTATCTGTCAGTTATATTGTCAGTTAGCCCATTGTCAGTATCTGATGACCCTTTTGAGAAGCTGGTTCTCAAGAATTGTATGCCTTAGTCAAGGGCCCGTTCAAAGTCCAATTTTTGAGTCATCATTACTTTGAACTGAGCCCGCAACCCTTGCATTACACCAACCATACATAATACATTTTATAGTAGTCAAAGTGAAATAGACATAAAACGCTCCTATAATGGAAGCTGGATGTCATTGGTCTATAAAACTTCCATTAAAGTACAAAGAAACAAAAATGTCTATGCAATTGTAGGAGAATGTGTAAAATAATAATAATAATAATTATGCTTTATTGAGACTACAGACTAGTATTTCAGTGAATAGAATTACCTCTTTGCGTAGTTTATCAAGAGTGACTTGGAAGTGACTGTAGTCCGTTGTGTCTGGACCTTTTTTCTCCATAACTTGGCGGATTTTCACTTCTAGGTCACCATTGGCCTTCTCCAAAATCCTAACTTTCTCCAGATAGGAAGCAAGGCGCTCATTTAGAATTTGCATGGTTACCTTTTCATTTCCAACGTTTCCAACAACCCCCATTTGTACATTGGTAGATCCAAAGATATCTTTGGAACAAGAGCCCCTGTTCCCAGCACTTCTCCAGGTGTAAAATGTTGGTCGCAGCCCACTGAGGTCCTCTGAAGACATTCTGTATGTTCTTTTGTTGGCACTAAAACTTTGCATTTTTGCTAAGGATGGATCTTCAATGGAAAGGAGATCAGATGCAATCGCTGGTTTCTGAGAGATGTGAGATTTTTATAGTTTTAAGGTTCACATATAGTAGACACATTTCTGTTATCTTTAGACTATGGACTTCCACCCCACCCACTGCTTGGTGTAATGGTAGTATTAAGCATGTAATGAAACATAGGTTCATTCCTGACTTAAATTACTACTGAAATTGACACATAATTTGATGCGAGCATGAAAACTCTGCCATCATTTATGGTCACCACATTTATGTCCTTTCAGAACTATGAACTTCTTATTCTTATTCATTCATTTATTTTCTTTTCGGTCGCTTTATTAATCCTGGGTCCGAACCGACAACTTATCCAGCACATGTTTTTACGCAGCAGATGCCCTTCCAGCTGCAACCCATTTCCGAGAAACATCCATACACACTCATACGCTACGGACAATTTAGCCTACCCAATTCACATGTACTGCATGTCTTTGGACTGTGGAGGAAACCGGAGCACCTGGAGGAAACCCACGCGAATGCAGGGAGAACATGCAAACTCCACACAGAAACATTAACTGAGCCAGCCGAGGCTCGAACCAGCGACCTTCTTGCTTTGAGGCGACAGCACTACCTACTGCACCATTGCATTGCCCTTCTTATTCTTTGGAAGACAAAAGAAGGTACTTTGGAAATTGTAGTTTTTTTTTCTGTACAGTTAAAGTCAGTTTCTAGTGTTTTACCCCATTGACATTCATTGTGTGGACAGTGATAGTTGAAACATTCTTTTAAAAGAGGTATCTTCTTTTGTGTTTCCATGAAAAACTTTTGTATAGGTTTGGAATTAAATTGATGTTTAGGCTGAACTTTAACCTTTAACTACTAACTTGATGTCATTTTTTGGGTACATTTTTGGGTATTTTTATCAAAATTTATTCAATATATATTTATATAATAATATTTATATAATATCTCTAAATGTACAAATTATTCTGTTCATAGCCTCTTGAATGATATCCTCATCAGTGAATTATCGAAGTCAAACCATTTTTTGTTCTTCACAATAGCTGTGAATCACTCAAAAATCATAGTGGCTGATAAAAATTTTAGAAGTCTGCTTTCTAAAGAAATGTCTTATCATTTTTTATTAGTTGATCCTTTCTTTTTTGATTAAAACAAACAGCATTTAGTTCTCCAGTTTTAATACAATGCTTAGAAAACAACCAATTATACATTTTTATTTTAACGTTTAAACGTTACTTATGCTTATGCTTTGGATGCAAAAAACAATGACAGAGGAGACCTATACTGGTCTTAGATCAGGCTCAGAATGTTGTCATACAACTTTAATGATAGAAGCAGAATGCAAAGACTTGTTAAAAGTGTCTTTTATTGGAAAAGACTAGACATTGTGACAACAACACAACATAGAACAAGATGGAACAATTGCTGATCGTAAACATTCACTGTCATTTCAAAAATATCTAAAAGGTTTTATTAGTGTTCTGTGATCTTTTGGTCTTTTTGATTGTAGTCATTAATAAAATGTTACTTTTTAAAATGAATGTTGAAATGTACTGGCTAAATCTCATTGCACACAACATGTGCATTGAGATGCTTACAATAAGGCACTTAGGAATAAATAGATACAGAATCTAATATGTTTTAAGATTATTATGTTTTAAGATCATTTTATCAATAGCCCATGAGGTTTTTCTGATGTGTTGCGGCTCTTCATCTGAAATTGGATGTTTAAAGTTTCCTCTCCTTGGTTTCTGTGCTTGAGGACACCACTTTTCCATCCACCAGCGTTTGCGTGACTGTCATCACTTTGACCTTTTTCTGCTCTTCAAGAGCATCCTGGAGTCTGCAGGGGAGAGAATATTTGTTACCAATCACACAAATGAAATCTACCCACATATTCAAGCACTTTATTTTTCAGAGGTAAACTTACTTGAAGTCTCCACCATCCAGTAGCCTCCTGTAGGTGGCGATTTCTGCCTCCAGCTTCATCTTCATGTTCAGCAGAGCCTCGTACTCCTGCGTCTGTTGCTGGATGTTACCGCGCAGTTGTGTGAGCTCAGCCTCCAGCTGTAGGATGATTGTGTTGAGATTCTCAATCTCCATGTTGTAGCGCATTTCTGTGTCCCGCAGTGTGCCCTCCAGTGACCCTTTCTGGAGATCAAAACAAACAGAACGCAAGAGTTAGGATTGAATTCTCAATTCCAGATGTCTGCAATGACTAAAAGAAAACACACTCACCAGGTTCTTCTGTGATTCCAGCTCGATCTCCAATGTCTGAACTTGTCTGCGAAGTTCGTTAACCTCTGAACGGGCACCCTGGAGGGCCTCTGTGTTCTGCGTGACTTGTACCTGAACCTCTGTGATCTAGAGAGAGCATTCAATTTCACATTAGCCAAAGCTTCAACATATTAGAGTTGGTTGGAAATGAAGGATTGTCTTTTAGGATGTACCTGAGATTCGTGCCAGGCCTTCAGCTCCTCCTGGTTCTTCAGGGCCATCTTCTCGTACTTGGCTCTGATCTCCTCCATGATCTGGGAAAGATCCTGTCCCTTAGGAGCATCAACGTCCACCTGAACTCCAGACTGGGAGATCTGGTTACGAAGCTCCATTACCTCCTGTTGGGTGGAGAAGCCGTAAAATATGTCTTAAAGCAACACCTTTAATGGATTACGAGGTGAAAAAATGTTTCCAGATGTGCTAATGTGCCAGATGTGAACTCACATTATCATGGTTCTTCTTAAGGAAAATGAGCTCTTCTTTGAGGGCCTCGATCTCGCTCTCAAGGTTCATGCGGTTCAGGTTGGTGTCATCGATGACCTTTCTCAGGCCGGTGATGTCGGCCTCCACACCTTGGCGGATGGACAGCTCAGATTCATACCTGCAAGCACAACAAAGGTCAATGGGTCACTGTTGGTTTTCAGAGCTTCCCATGAGGTCAAAGTTATTTGGTTGTTGCTACTCACTTGACTCTGAAGTCATCGGCTGCCAGGCGGGCGTTGTCAATCTGGAGCACCAGGCGAGCATTGTTTGTGGTGGCATCAAAGATCTAGAACCAAAAAAGAAATCATTGGAGTCAGTCAGAAGTGTTGCACCAAAGAGAACGGACATCACCATTGTGCAGTTATGACATACAAACCTCACCTGACTTGAACTCTTTGGCAAATTTGCATCTTTTAATGAATGACGGTCACTGACCAAATATTTTTTAACTGGAGCTTCATCGTTCTTGGTTTGCTTAGATAAGAGCTACTGAAGGACAAAGTCCACTTCACAGTTTGTGGGATAATCATTAACCAACAGTTGGAGTGCCTGGTGTCTGTGTGATAGTTGTAAATTAAATTGTGTGGTGGGAGAAACAGGGGTGGAGTTGGATTTCCTGTTTTTTTTTTTTTTGTCAGCTGATGTACTTTGTTTTGTAAATGCTTTCCATCATTGTAAGCCAGCATATCCTGGCATCATGGGATTGAGGCGGAGACATTTAGCTGCTAGTGAGCTCAACACATTTTTCCATATGCTAATGGATGTTAACCATTTCTTATACAAACTGTTGTATGTAGTATGATTTAATTTGAGTAAATGTCAGTTTTTTTTCCTTAAAAAATATAATAATAATAATAATTATTATTATTATATATAATAGTTTCTCAAATGTACAGTACTATTAACTTTTTCAATTGAAATATGGTTTCAGTGCCAAATGTCACATATCTTTTCATCAGAAAAATCTCTTGGCTAATCCCATTTAATTTAGTTGCTGTAAGAAACCCTGAGAAATAAGAACTGAATTATTTTGTTTTAATCTACTCATAACTTTGCTACATAGTCTCTTAAAAATGAAAAATCAATTATTCTGATAACAACGTCTACTTATCAGTGACATATTAGCTTTTAAAGTCAGCTTCAAGGTACAGCTGGTGTGAAACTGACCCTAATGGGTATTTTATCATTAGCACTATCTGCTTTATGAACTCGAGCTTTTCAAGATTAGCACTAATTTAGTACATGAAAGAAGTCGGCTATGCTTGTAATTGCTCTAAGATAGTTCTGACTGCGTTTTCAGGAAAGTCTCACATCTGGTCTCATTTTGCCCTGTCTGAACTCCCTCGGTTTTTCCATTTCCCTGATGACACACACAGACGCTAAAACATTTCAGTTCCCAATTAATCCATCCTCAGGGAACAAACACACATCTGTATGTGTAAAAGAACAATGATAAACACAGGATGGAGATGGTTACTCACCGGAATACCGGCTGTAAGCAGAAGTTACAACTGCCGTCCCATAGAGACAGAAACCCCCTCCCCCATGCCTTCCCCTCTTTTCAGTTTCACCCATAGTTTATTTTTTTTGGTTTTCCGCCAATCAGTGCTGGCCATCAGTAAACTCTCACTCAAGCCTTTTAAATCAAGCCAACATTAAACGACAATGAAATGCCTTTGTTTTGTTACTCTATGTCCTGAAGCCCAATAAACATCCCCTAGACTGTTAATAAACACAACCCAGCACAATTAGACTGTCACATTAAGTTCTTTATAGAGGCCATAAAGCTTCTCTTGGCATTTCCCACTCACCTTCTTGCGCAGCTCATCAACGATTGGCTGGAAGCGACTGTAGTCGTGAACATCAGGACCTCTCTTCTCTAGGGCCTCCCGGATCTTCAGCTCCAGCTTGCTGTTGGCCTGCTCAAGGATCCTCACTTTCTCCAGGTAAGAGGCCAGACGGTCATTCAGGTTCTGCATGGCCATCTTCTCATTGCCCATGATTTCGCCTGTGGATCCACTGGCACTCACTTGGATGGAGCTGGACATCGAGGGAACTCCCAGTCCACTGCGGACTCCTGAGTAGGAAGCAGAGGAGATGCGGGTTCCTTGACCTCCGGCGCCGCCGTAGATGCTCGCAGCCCGGTAAGTCGGCATATTGTTGGTGCGCTTGATAGACACCTGGGACACTGGCACCTGGGAGGTGGAGGAACGCACGCTGTAGCTTGTTCTCAGACTCATGGTTGCTAGTGTGAGTGAGCAGATGAGTGAATGAAGGCCTGGAGAGAAGTAGAGCTCAGTAACACAGCAGAGGAGAGCACAGGACATGAGACACACTCGCAGGGTTTATGAACACGCAGCTCTCGGATAGTCCCGCCCTGAGCCCCTCCCCACAGCCAATCACATTTCAACAGGTCTAGCAAGCGGTTCTGTGGGTCCTCAGACTGAATGCCTTTAGGAAGTTTGTTATTACAAGTGGCTCCTTTTCCCTGTATGAAATGTTCTTAGCGTCTGGAGTTTTTTTGTTTTAAGTTTTTTTTTTATCATGCAGTCATGTTATTAGCTAAATATTTGAACATCCTTTATATACATCTCTCTGATAAAGATGTACTAAGCTAAAAAGAACTAGAAGTATACAACAAAGTTCTATACTTTACCATCAGTTAACTCGTTTTCTATCATGAAACAAGGCTCAGCAATACTTAAAAAAACGTGAAAACAGTCAACTTTATCAAATGAAATGAGTGTAGTTAACTCAAAATATACTGAAAGTTAATTCTACTCATTTGAAAAGAGTTTTGAACTCAGTGTTGAAGGTAATGAGTTTATTAAATTCCTCATTACTCATACGAGTAAGTTCCCAGTACTCATACTGTATACAGTTGCAATCAGAATTATTGAACCCCCTTTGATTTTTTTTCTTTTTTAATTATTTTCCAAATGATGTTTAACAGAACAAGGAAATTTTCACAGTATGTCTGATAATATTTTTTCTTCTGGAGAAAGTCTTATTTGTTTTATTTTGGCTAGAATAAAAGCAGTTTTTAATTTTCAAAACCCATTTTAAGGTCAAAATTATTAACCCCTTTAAGCTATTTATTTTTTCCATAGTCTACAGAATAGTCTAATTAACCTAGTTAAGCCTTTAAATGTCACTTTAAGCTGTATAGAAGTGTCTTGAAAAATATCTAGTCAAATATTATTTACTGTCATCATGTCAAAGATAAAATACATCCGTTATTAGAGATGAGTTATTAAAACTATTATGTTTAGAAATATGTTGAAAAAAATCTGCCCTCTGTTAAACAGAAATTGGGGAAAAAAATAAACAGGGGGGCTAATAAATCAGGGGGTTGAATAATTCTGATTGCAACTGTAGATTAGTTTTTAACTCAAATGGTTTGTTGCAATCGGTTTCCTCAAAAGATTTAAGTTGCCTTAACTTATTGGGGTTTACAGTACTCAGTTGGTTTGAGTTCCCCTCATTTATTGGGTTTTTCTGTGCTCAAATTGCTTCATTTACTCAAATGGATTAAGTTCACAGTACTCATTAGGATTAGTTTTTGAAATTAAATGGTTTGTTGCAATCGATTTCCTCAAATGGTTTGAGTTACAATAACTTAGTGGGTTTAACAGTGTGTTTCAACTTCATCTATGTTCTCATCTTCATCAAAAACTTTGTTTCAGCTTTAACTGTTCTTATTGTCATCAAGAACTTCATCTATGTTAAGCTGCTTTGACACACTGTAAAGGCGCTATAGAAATAAAGATTAATTGACTTAACTTTGTATGAATTAGCCTTAGTTGTAAAATTGTGTTATAAATATGTACGATGAAACCTATTCGCCCTGAACACCAACCTTTTTAGGCACATTGAGAAATCAGAGATTAATATTTGCTGTAAATAAATAAGAACAATGCTTTTATTAATATTAATTAATTTTCTTTTATAAATACTTTAGCTACTTTAAGCACTTTTAATGATCATAACTTAATATACAATGAACAAACATCAACTTAAAAAATGAACAATAGTTATTTCTGAATAATACATGTAATTAATAAATGATTTCTACAATCAGTTTGCAGTAACAAATTCATTAATGTTAGCATCCATTTGAAATAGTTTCTGATTATTAACACAACTCTATTGAAGCAAATGCCCTTTTCTATTAGTATGAAATACACATGCTATTAAGTAACTCTCTTACAGTAAAATTTAAACTTGTTAGACACTCCTGTTGAGAAACCATTATGTTTAGCAATTTGCAGACTCCTTTTTTATCACATATTGTAAATGGAAAAAAACTAATCATGTTGCTGCAAGCTGTCTGTCTTATCTCTCTCATCTTTCTCTGTTAACCAAAAAGCTGCCAAAAATGAAGAGTTTAAGCTTACAACCAGTTTCTAGCTGTGATATCTGATCACCAAAAAGGGTTTTCCTGCTTGCCACGCCTGTTAAAGGATGTGTGAACAAAGGAACAATTAGTCTGGCTCTTGAGTACACACACATGTACGGACAAAGAAATGAGCTAATCACTGAAACCTATCTAGATCCCCCTAGTTTTAAATCTATTCAGATTCAATTAGATCCAATGCGTGCACTCAAAAAATGATGTTTGCTGTGTGTTCAAACTACTTATTTTAAAATGAGTTTTTTTGTGACAACTTAATTGTTTTATGTTCAATACACTTAAATTTGTAAAAAATTATTCAGTTAACTTAATTCCCTCATGTTTTCCCAACACAACTTTCGAGTTTGACAGTAAAGCGTTTCAGAAGAGAAACGAATACTGCATCAGCATATTCCCCCCAAAATAATGTACATTAAATTTGTAGGTTGTATTTATGGCTGTTCAGATTAAAACACTTGTGCATTTTACTTTTTAACTGCTCAGCAATATGTCAAATGATTTCCATGTGTGTTTTTAATGCCAGAACAAACTGTTCTTTTGTTTTTCAAAGGCATTTCCCACAAATTCATTCCGCAAATTTTAGGATCTATTAAACAGCCCTTAAACTGCCCCAGCAGCCCTTAAACTGTCCCGAATGAGTCTGAGTGAAGCAAAGCTGTAGTTTGTGAGAGTGTTTGGCTGTGAATGTGTTCAGTGGCGATCCTCCCTTATCCATTGTGTTGGAATGTGTTTGTTTGAGGCTGGAAGGGCAAAAGAGGAATTTGATGCGAAAGAATGCAGATCAATGTTGTTGCTTTCATTTCACATTCACAAGCTCTCAGTTTGTTTTTGCTTATTTACGTCATCAAATTATTTCTTTTTGCATATAAACAAAATTCTACATAAACCAATTCCTTCCGAATTTAAAGTAAATATGCTGTCATTTAGAGCTTTTTTTTTAAATATATAAATTTTTTGACAACACCTTTTTTTTATTCTTTCTCAGTATCTTTGGCTTGTCTTCCAGTACAAATATCTAAACATTCGTGTTAATTCAGTCAGAATTACTTCTGGATCAGAACTAAATGACTTAATGCCTAAAAAAAGACATAAATAAGTTTTTAATTTTGAACTGCAGATATTTTAATCTTGGTTTAAATGTAAAATCTTAACAATGATGCATTTTTTAGTTATTTTTTATGTTTTTGCTGCATATGTAATTGTATTCTAATTTACGAATGTTTTAGATATTTGTAATGGAAATGATGCAGCGATACTGTGATTTATAAAGAAATACTGTGATTTACAAAAACTTGGTCTATCAGATCTTGGTCTATCAAATTGTAGATTGTTTTTTTCACTTTAATTTGTGACATTTATTTATTTTGTGATATTTAAATAACTTTATACTAAGGTCACATTATTTTTATTATTGTTATTATTATTATTATTATTATTATTTCAAATATATTTATTACATTTTCCCCCTCCTCAACTAGATGTATAATAACAAGGCAGCCTAAAAAAAGAATAGAAACATAAATGAAAACGTAAAAAATGTAAAATAATAACAATAATTATTACATATCTACAAACACACAATTTGCATAATATTCATATAGCCAATAGATGGTAAAAGTTCTTCTGCTTGCCATTGATGATATAAGTTAGTCACACCAGACCAATACAGTTCTATGGATGGATTTCCAGCATAATACAATAGCCGTTTTAGCTTCAAGGAAACCAAAATCCCAATTGTGTCTTTCCCATTGCAAGTTCCAATGTATGCAGACCAATAATGCAGAGCTTGAAAGACATTCAAAGAGATTTTGATACTAAACATGACGTAGAGTCACATTAGTTAAGGTTACTTGTTGCATTAAAGGGATTGTTCACCCAAAATTCTAAATTTGCTCATGATTTAAAGATGTTTTTGAAGAAAGTTGGAAACCTGTAACCTTTGACTTTTTTGTTTTTCCTACTATGGAAGTCAATAATTAGTTACAGGTTTTAAACATTTTTCAAAATATTTTCTTTTGTCTTCAACAGTAGAAAGAAACTAATAAGCATCTGAAACAAGTAAAGGATCGGTAAATGATGATAGAATTGTCACTTTTGGGTGTACTAGCTCTTTAACAATGACCAGTACGAAAGTATTTATCGAAAGTATTGCAACATTTTGTGTGATCTATTGATATGGAAATGCTTCTGAGACCCAGAAGAGGTCAGTGGGGAAGGTGGTAACAACAGCCAGTAAGTTGTTGGAAATTAAACTGAGCATTGATAGTATATACAAAGAAAGAGCATTAAATAAAACAATTATCAGAAATCATGATTGCCAATGATGAGAAACATCCTTTATCATACACCTTCAAATTGTTACCATCAGGTCATCGATATTGTGTTCCCAAATGTGTAAGAAATAAGACAAAATGATCATTTATACCTCAAGCAATTAAGTTTAAATTCCTCCTCTCTCAGTAGCAGTTGATGCCCAGTAGACTGGATATTTATTTTGAGTAGGGGCTTGTCTTCCAGTACAAATATCTAAACATTCAGTCAAATTACTGAGAAATGGATTAGAACTAAATAACTTGATGCCTAAAATAGACATAAATATATGCCATTGGGCAAAAGTGGAAAAAAGGTTGTTTTTAATCTTGTACTGCAGATATATTTTCTTGTTTCGAATGTAAAGTCTTAATCGTGATGCATTTTTAAAGTTATTTTTTATGTTTTTTGCTGCATAATTGTATCCTCATTTAAGAATCTTTAAACATTTTGATCAGGTCGTCGATATTGTGTTCCCAGATGTGTAAGAAACAGGACAAAATGATTATTTATACCTCAAGCAATTAAGGTTTTAAATTCCTCCTCTCTCCGTTAGCCAGTAGACTGGATATTTATTTAGAGTAGGGATACCATGGTAGTTTAGGTTTGTAAATTATTTATTTATATAAATGCCAAATGTCGGATGTCTTTGTGTATGCTGCAAATGAAATTTCCTTACATGAATAAACAAAGTTACTAACTAAAAAGTTCATTCGCTACAGTATTTCTTAATCTTTAACAAAAATAATAATGATAAAAAACAGACTAGGAAATTGTTGCCTTTTTTATTATTCTAAATAGAGCTTTTAATAATTTCCAAAAGCTGTAATCATTTTTCCTAAACCTAATGTAATCAGTGTTGTGGATTTCCAAATCCCCTTCTCTCCACCCTTGGAAGGATTGTGAGATTATTGCAGCAGCGTTAAAGAGAATAGCATGACAAAACAAAAAGGTGGTCCACTCATAACTCATCTAGGGTTTGTTTGAGGTGTGTCCCAAAAATAAAGAAAGAAAAACAAACATGCATTCACCCACCCCCGGTTCATAAATCTTTATGCTGCGCTGATTTTTGACTTGTTTTTCTTTCATAATTCTTTGAAATGAAAATATTGCCTTCCACTTATCATCTTTAACAGCTGTCATGCGAATCATAAGGAAATAAAAAGTTTAAACATTGCGTAATTTAACACAGAAGAAGAGCATGAGGGGGTCATCTGAGCTTAATAAAACTGACTCATTTGACTCATCATGGTGAAAGTATAGTGCCATGTATGGGCATGTTTGCAATATACCCAAGCAGAATATTTGCGCTTGCATTGACATAGCACCTGTGAGTAAAGACAGGGATTACTGTTCATTTACCTATGGCAAGAAAGCTAACTTCATTTAAATAAAAACTGATGTTAAATGTCCTTTGGTAATGTGTGGCTTTGTATGCTGTGCTAATAAAGTGGAGTTTAAACATTGTGCAGGCGATGGATCCGGCCACCTTATTGGTTTATGGTCTTTTACATGATCTGCATCTTCGATCTAACAAATTTTCATTCACTTATAAAGATGTTTGTTTAAGTTTCATTTAAAGGTCCTGTGAAGTGTTTTAAAATGTGAATTTTTTTTATTCGATGTTTGATAATCTCAACTGATGCATAATAATAAAAATAATAATTCCTAACATTTATATAGTGCTTTTCTGGACACTCAAAGTGCTTTACACATTGGGGAGAATCTCCTCATCCACTACCAATTTGCAGCATCCATCTGGATGGCGCGACGGCAGCCATATTACGCCACATCGCACAGACCAGCTGATTGGTGGAGACAGAGTGATTAAGCCAATTATGATATGGGGATGGTTAGGAGGCCATGATGGACAGAGGCCATAATTTTATACCTGGGATTTTTAATGACCACAGAAAGTCAGGCGAGTCCGTTTGAACATCTTATCCGAAAGACGGCGCTCACTGACAGTATAGAGTCCCCTTCATTATACTGGGGCATTAGGACCCACACAGACCGCAGGTTGAGCACCTCCTGCTGACCTCACTAACACCACTGCCAACAGCAACCTATCTTTCCCATGTGGTCACCCATCCAGGTACTGACCAGGCATAGCCCTGCTTAGCTACAGTGGGCGACCATGGGAGAGTTGCAGAGAGCTATAGCTGCAGAGAGTTGCAAAAAGCTAGCTGCAGAAGAAAGGGTGGGATATAGAGTAGCTCCTCCCCTTAAAAAAACAGCCAATAGCATTTAATTTTTATTACAGCTCTGCCAGTGAAAGTGGTTGAGATCAAGCGCAATAAATTAAAAGCAAATGAGAAGCATCTTGAAGGAGGTGGGGCATGTCAGATACTAGAGACCATTTGATTGGTCAAGATTTTATCCATTAAGTTGAATGTTTGTATCTGTTTTATATTACCTAATTGCAAATTTTGGCAATGTTTTGGAGGACACAAGCTAGTAGATCTGCTTAAAACTTACAGACTGACACTAATATCTAAAAAATGTTTATTTTACTTTCACCCGACCTTTAAGCTTATTTGATGACAACAGAATTAACTTTTATATGTAATAGTTTACCAGTTAGAATTAGTTTTTAAAAACATTTACAGTATAATATGTTGAATTACTTTTACTGAGCAAGAATTCATTAAATTAATTTTAATGAACAGTAAAAACATGGTGATAATGTTAGATAGAAATTTATATTTCAAATAAATGGTGCTTTTTAAATTTCTATTCAGAGCCCATCCCTCATATTTCTACAGAAAAATGAAGCAACACAAGTGATTTTAACTTGTGAAATGTATGAATGAGCTACAAATCATCATATCAGAGTCATTTCTGAGGGATATATATGTATTTATTTTGTAAATCATTAAACGGTCAGGGTTTTTCATGCATGTAGCCACCTCCATCAAATTTGCACTTTTTTATTTTTACAAAAATCAGGTAGACAGTCATGGCAACAAATCCCAAGTGATGCTCAAGCGCTGTTTATGTATTTAATCACATTTAATGTTAGCCTTGGGTCAGTTTGCGTTTCTGTGTGGAGTATGCATGTTTTCCCCATGCTCGTGTGGGTTTCCTCTGGGTGTTCCGGTTTCCCCTACAGTCCAAAGACCAAGTGAACTGGATGACCTAAAATTGGCTGTAGTGTATGAGTGTATGTGTGAATGAGTGTGTATGAGTGTTTCCCAGCACTGGGCTGCGGCTGGAAGGGCATTCAATGTGTAAAACATGCTGGAATAGTAGGCAGTACATTTCACTGTGGCGACAACTGATTATCAGGGACTAAGCTGAAGGAAGAATAATGAAAGTTAGCTGGTTTAAATCAGTTCAATCCATCTTTATGTCTACAGTGCATTTTACAATGTAGATTGTGTCAAATCAGCTTATAGGATAAGAACATTTAAATAATGCTGTTTTTAGAATTACAAGATTAATGCAAAAAATTCATGATTAGAACATCACCTCTGCTTCATTTTTGAGCCCTCTTATAAGAGCTTAAAAATTATAATAACATTACACACTATTATTTTGGAACAAACGTCAATGCCTACTATAGTTGACTTTTATTTTGTTTTGTTCAGTTTTATATATTAATTACATTCATTTTGTTGGTAAGTACACTTCCCTGTTGTTTCACTGACCTCACTGCAACCAATATGTATATTAATTTGATCTATTTTATATATATTAGGTGAAAAACTGAATATATATAGAATTCAATTACACAAAACAAGGCAATCATTCTGAATCCTGATCATTGCTTTGTGCAATAAACAAGGAGATTTTGTCAGCAGCTGAAGTCCAGATCTTTAATGTACACATTTGTACCGAGTTCACTTGAGCTGTGGATAATTCCCACTTTATAATGTCCTGAAGTTGTACCAACCACTTGTATAGGTGTCCAAATTATGTGGAGGAAGCCAGTGTTATAGGCTAGTAGTTTTTTTGCTGAAGTTAAACCAGCCAAGGAAAAATGAATATTTTATATTAAACATTACATTCATAATTTAATAATAATACTAATTGAATAATATTATTAATTATTAATTTATTCATTCATTTGTTTTCTTTTCGGCTTAATCCCTTTATTAATCTGGAGTCTCCACAGCGGAATGAACTGTCAAATTATCCAGCATATGTTTTATAACAGCGGATGCCCTTTCAGCTGCAACCCATCACTGGGAAAATTATTAATTATTATTATTATTTAATATTTTAAATGTTTGATCATTGACCAATCATTGACCAGGCATTATATAGCTTAAACAAAATTTATATAGCCAAATAATGTCAATCTCAATAGACACACTGACTAAAGCCAATAAAAGTTGGTGAGATCGAGAGTCATGCAAGGATTGGATAAATATGCGATAACTAATGAATCAGTCATTTGTGGCCCAATTGTTTGGCCAGACATAGATGCTGATGTAAGAAGTCTTGTGGATGTTTGATCAGCGCCAGGGAAATGCTGTGTGGCACTACAGCAGCTAGAATAAAACTGCTGGTTTCCTTGTTAGAGTAAAGGATCTGCCTGTCTCAGCACATACTGTAATGTTTGGCTTGATGACATCATGCTGGAGGTTTAGACTGGGTTCAGAAGTCACACAGTGGTCCGAGCTGGTTCAGTCCTCAAAGCACCTGTGTGTGAAATACACTGGGCTAAACGCCCGATTTCAGATGTTTCTGATGCCAGCTGTAACCTGCAGACATCATCATTCACAAGAAACGTGTGACATCATTCTGTTCGCTTGCTTGAAACTAAACAAACATCTAGATCAGATCATTTGTCATATCTGGGCAGATGATTTGGACTGCATACTGAAGGTGTGTCAATTTTTTGTCTTATCAGCACTCTAAAAGAAAGTGTTTGCCTGTGTCATTGACATAGTCATAATTTGTCATCTAGTGAGTCAGGTTGAATCCGGTAAGTGGGACACAACCGATCCATAAAATGATTATATTTATCTAAATTCTAAATCAGTTTTGTCTGCTCATCTTAATGTGATTACAAATAAAAGGTGATTTTCAGTCCAAAGATAACTGCAGATCACAGTCCAGTATTCTTCACAATGGTCCTATTATTCAGGTGTCTTCATATAAATATCTTGATATTTATATTAAGTGTTTAGTGATTCGGCACATTAACATTGAAAGCCTGTGTTTTAGGTTACAAAAAAGGCTTTGTGGTGTAAGTAGGGATGCAAAGAATATAGATTTTGATTGTACGACTATAGTCTGAGGAATAATCAAGGTTTCATGGTTATCACAATTATTATGCATTCATTAATGTCTAGTTTAGAAAATCACATGAAAACTCATATTTAAAAGTGTTTTAAAGCTGCTCAGTAACCCCAATAGTATCTGGATGCAGCCTTTATGATGCAAGCTGAGATTGCATTACTCAGCGATGCAGTGTCAGACACAATGCACTCAATGGAGTGAGTGATGTCACTGTGATGGGTAGGGTTAGGTGAGTGCATTAAAAAGCATTGGATGCAGCTCAGGTTGCACTGCACCAGGTCTGCATCCAGACCCTTCTCCAGTAACCAAATAATACAGCACATACTAATATTAAAATCAAACAAAGTCTATTTTTCTTTGGACTTAAAAGTGAATTTTTTTACATAAACGTACACTGAAAATAAATGTCAGAACAATAAATAAATGAATAAAAATATGAAGTATTA
Organism: Danio tinwini; assembly: GCA_903798205.1. Taxonomy (NCBI): domain Eukaryota; kingdom Metazoa; phylum Chordata; class Actinopteri; order Cypriniformes; family Danionidae; genus Danio; species Danio tinwini. The sequence goes on from CAIGQZ010032389.1 coordinate 628,648, forward strand.
AAAATAGTGTTTGTCTAATATAAATTTTGCTATATATTAGCTAAGTATTTCCCTTTTAAAGAGAACAAATGTAGTCAAAGGCTGCTGAACCTTTGCCTGAAAGGCACCTTTGATCAACTAAATGTTTGGTATTTTTTATTTTTCATTTTCTCTTTGCAGTAAAAAATGTGTGTATTCCATGCAAAGTATGAAGCTGATCGGTCAGTTCTTGACACGTGACTCACGGTGCGCTCATGGCATTCTTTCAACTAGGTGCACCTGGAAAGCGTGATCGCGTCACTTCGTGAGCAAGCCGCGCGCCTCCATTATAAATAAACTTGCGCGCACAAAAGACGCAGAATTCAATTCAATTCACCTTTATGTGTATAGCGCTTATACAATATAGATTGTGTCAAAGCAGCTTCACATAGAAGAATATAGTGAATTGAAACTGTCAGTTCAGTTTTCAGAGTTTAAGTTCAGTTCAGTTAAGTTCAGTTCAGTGTGGTTTAATAATCACTATTGAGAGTCCAAACACTGAAGAGCAAATCAATCGATGCGCAGCTCTACAGGTCCTGAACCATGCAAGCCAGTGGTGACAGCGCTGGCAGCGAAACCAGGCTCAGTTGGGCACGACCATTTCTCCTATGGCCAAACGTCTTGTGCAGAGCTGCAGTCTAGGCGCTGGAGAAGCTGGACGTCAGCGAGACTCGTCTGTCTCTGGAGCGTCACAGGAATCAGTGTCATGCTCTTCGCTCTTCCATGACTACCACAGCAGCTGCTCAAGATAAGGCCTGGTCCAGGATTATGGAAACCGTGGGATCATCTCTTCGTAAGTTTTGGATCGCATCAGTGGCGCTGCATAATCTCTGGGGGCCTCGGGATGAGTTGCCCCAGTTGGAAATAGAAAATAAAGAGAATAATTAGCATAGCTGCTGTTCATAAGGTATATAAATGAGATGTCATACCGTCATATATGTCAAACCGCTACTTGATGCATTGTGTGTATGCTTCACTAAAAAGATAGGTTTTTAATCTTTGAATTGCATTTTGAGTATTGAATTGCGAGAGTGTGTCTGAGCCTCGGACATTATCAGGAAGGCTTTTCCAGAATTTAGGAGCCATAAATGAGAAGGCTAGACCTCCTTTACTCGACTTTGCTGTTCAGGGTACTACCAGAAGCCCTGAGTTTTAAGATCTTAAAGAGTGGGTTGGATTGTAGCGAGACAGAAGGTTGGTTAAATAAACAGGAGATAGATTATTTAAAGCTTTATAGGTAAGAAGCAATATTTTGTAATCAATATGGAACTAAACAGGCAGCCAGTGTAAGGAGGATAAAATTGGGGTGATATGATCATATTTTCTAGACCTGGTAGGAACTCTGTAAATGGCCCCTTGTTAATAGCCTCAGCTATAGTTAATCCAGTGTGCAAGCTAGCTCACAGTTGCCATAACTTTGTTTAGTTGCAACAGCAGTGTTTAGAAGCCTTTACAATTAAATAACCATGCCAAATTAAAGCGTGGTTAATAGTAAAATTGGTTATTCCTGCATTCCTAATTTGATTTGGAATATGTCTATGGTATCCTGACTGTACAACTGAAGTCTGTAGTAATTTTTTGGTGCAGTAGGATCCTTAAATTGAGTCTTTTAATATGTTGTTAAATGATTAAATAAGACTTTTAGGTATATGTATTATTAATATATGGTCTGCTGAAATTCTTGATTTTGATTAGAATTTTTTTTTAAGGTAAGTGGTCGCAAACAATTTATATAGGCTGAATTTAAACAAACAAATTAAATTTAGTAATGTTAACTTAATTTGTTTGTTTAAATTCAGCCGATATAAATTTAATTAGTCCATCATTGAATCAGTCCTCTGCACTTTAATAACTGGTTTAGCTCCGCTACCAAATCCGACCTCCGAAGACTACGTCAAATAGTTCGGACTGCTGAGCGAATCATTGGTACAACCCTCTCTACCTTCCAAGAACTGTACTTATCCAGAGCGAGCAGAAGGGCTGCCAAAATAATTGGCAGTAATAATAATAATAAGTAGAATAATCAATGGCTTTCTGTGTATTAAAGGATTTTAAATGCACTTCACGTTGGGTGGTTCTTTGCCTGTGTTGTGCATTTAAATCCTTTAATGCATGGCAATCCGTTGATTATCCTTTACTTTAAGTATTAGACTTAAAGACATTTCAGTAGATGTCTTCTGTCAATCATGGTAAAAAGTCTAACATAGTTGTTGTTTTTTGTGGGACAATATAATCAATTGAATCTTAACACTTTTCACATCTATTTGTATACATTTTTATATTTTATTTTGTATTTTTATTTATTTATGTATGTATGTATGCATGTATGTATGTATGCATTGATGCATTAGGAATGGGCTTGTATAAGACTCTGATGGCATGCTAACCTTAGATAAAAATATCACTGTTTCACGGTGTTACAGTATTGTGATTACTGCTCTAAAATATGTGCTTTTCAAATGTCTGCTGAACATTACAGGCACAGACTGTGGGCTATATTTTGTGTTGTTTTTTTTAACCCAAATAAGGACTAAATGTAAGTGGTAACATATCGGAGACTGTAAGGGTCTGTATGTGTTTATATATGTTGCATTTATTTATTTATTTTATACAATTACAGACATTACAGTAGGCTATTTCACACTGTCATTGATCTGCAGTTATAATCAACTCATGTTCATAGAAAGGTTAGCAATAAACATTTATACACAAGTATTTATGTGTATAAAGCATCTGTGTTGTGAGAAGTGCCTCTCATATGATATGTGAACGACCTGTACAATGTTACTGTGACATTTCCTTGAGTAAACTTGACGTCGTCTGAACCTTTCTGTCGTACACCATGCCCACAAAAAGGGTACCCTTGGTAGTGGAAACGCAAGCTTGACAAACGTGACCCGTACCGTACCGCACTGTACCTCTCAGTGGAAACGAGCCATAAGTGGATGACGTTTGGAACCACCAGGACTCTTCCAAGAGCTGGCCGACCATCTAAGCTGAGTGATCGGGGGAGAAGGGCTTTAGTCAGGGAGGTGATCACTAACCTAATGGTCACTCTGTCTGAGCTCCAGCGTTCTCTCTGTGAAGAGAGGAGAACCTTACAGAAGGACAACCATCTGTGCAGCAATCCACCAATCAGCCCTGTATGGTAGAGCGCCCAGCTCCCCACCTGGAATTTGCCAAAAGGCATCTGAAGGACTCTCAGACCATAAGAAACAAAATTCTCTGGTCTGAAGAGACTAAAGTTGAACAATTCAGAGTCAATGCCAGGCGTTGCGTTTGGAGAAAACCAGGCACCGCTCATCACCAGGCTAATACCATCCCTACAGTGAAGCATGGTGGTAGCAGCATCATGCTTTGGGGATGTTTTTCAGCAGCAGGAACTGGAAAACTAGTCAGGATAGAGGGAAAGAAGAATGCAGCAATGTACAGAGACATCCTGAATGAAAACCTGCTTCAGACTGGGTTGATGATTCGTCTTCCAGCACACCCCCAAAATATCCATGGAGTGGCTTCACAACAATTCTGTGAATGTCCATGAGTGGCCCAGCCAGAGCCCAGACCTAAATCCTATTGAACATCGCTGTACACCGTTGCTTCCCATCCAACCTAATAGAGCTTGAGAGGTACTACAAAGAGGAATGGGCAAAAATTCTTAAAGACAGGTGTGCCAAGCTTGTGGCATCATATTCAAAAAGAATTGAGGCTGTAATTACTGCCAAAAGTGCATCAACAAAGTATTGAGCAAAGGCTGTGAATACTTCTGTACATGTGACTTTTTAGGTTTTTTTATTTTTAATAAATTTGCAACAATTTCAAAAACTCTTTTTTCACATTGTCATTAATGGGGTATTGTGTGTAGAATTTTAAGGAAATAAATGAATTTAATCCATTTTGGAATAAAATTTGGAAAAAGTGAAGCTCTTCCGGATGCACTAAGTAAAAAAAAAAATAAATAAAAAAAAAAATAATAATAATGTTGCCCTAAAAAATTAAATGAAATAGTATATAAAAAAAACAATATAAAAATGGTAAAACAAAAAATATTAGCAGTTTAAAAAATTTATGAATATTTCCAAACCTCGGTAAACCACGAAACTGGTTATCGTCCCATACCTAGTATGCATTTATTTATGTGTTTGTTTTAAGTTGTACAGATAGCACCTAAATGTATAGGAGAAAATTATAAAGTAATAATAATAGAGCATATAAATATAAAATAAGAGATCCATTACAGGTTTTCATCAAGGGAACCTACCATTAACCAGTTAACAGTTTTTTTTTTACTTTTATTTTTTTTAAATTGAAGTTAGAATTTTTTTTCAAAATAAAGTTACTAATTTGTAACTTGAGTACTGTCGTGTTTTGCTCTGTTTTACCGCATACTTCATGTTTCATCGAACATCTTTTTTTCAGTCTGGGAATTCTTCATACTGCAACAATCTGTTTGTCGTCACTAAAGCCGGACACTTGATCTGCACACGTTCAGGCGTGGTTGAGATACGGAATGTTCCAGATGTGATGCCACCTGATAAAACAGATGGCAGGTGTCTGACACATTCCTCAGATGTGAGACAGCAGCTCCACAGACACCAGTCAGTCAGAGACCCAGGCAGATTAAAGGAATGGGAGGTGGTGGGAAAGGAAGAGTAAGGCACTTACTGGATGTCTGACTAAGATACTTTGATTTCTGCACAGCACATTCCACCAACACTTTGTTCTGCTTCTCAGTAGGACAAAATTCAGGAGGAGGAGAGTGAGGGGTAATGCTTTGTGTGTGCCTCATATAAAAACCCTCCTGCACTCTGAACATGTTAGATAACGTGCAGAAATTCACGGACATTGCTGTTTCCACACATAAAAATAGATTGGTGGTCTGTATGTGTGTGGATATTTGAGATATTTTAGTGCTGTTTAGACAATTATTAAAAATCAATAAAATAATTATAATAATTTACATTTTTTCAAGTTTTTGCCAAGTGGTTTTTAACAGAAGATGGAGATTTCCACAGCATTTTCTATTTTATTTTTTCTGGAGAAAGTCACCAGAAAAAATAACTTACTGTTTTTTGAAAGTTTGTCTGGAATATAAGCAGCTTTTTTTTTTTTTATTTAATCTTTAAATATTTATGGTCAATATTTTTAGCCCCCTTTAAGATATTTTTTTCCCTGACTGGTAACAGAACAAACCAGTTTATCTAGTTAACCAAAGTTGCTTAGTTAAAAAAAAAATGCTGGAGACCTGCACTGTAAATAAAATATCTGTAAATTGACAGTTTTCTGTATGATGTGATTCATGTTTTTTTTTCTCTCACTTAATTTGCTTTTAAATTGCATTATGGGACTTTCCTCCTCCAAAAGCTCTTGATGTTGAAAGGTTTGTAAAAGTGACTTTTATTGGCTTTTTTGTTAGTTTAAAGTGAAGGGCAAAAACCTGGTAGTAGGCTGCCAGTACATTTTCTGATATCTTACAGACTTAATTCTTTATATACACTACAATGACAAAAGTCTTGTCATCAATGTCAGTTTTTAAGAGCAACAAATAATAACTTGACTTCTATTGATTGATTTGGAATAGTGGCACAAAGTAGATTTGTCTGATGAATCATCTGTTGAACTGCATCCCAATCATCACAAATACTGCAGAAGACCTATCGAAACCCACATGGACCCAAGATTCTCACAGAAATCAGTCAAGTTTGGTGAAGGAAAAATTATGGTTTGGAGTTACATTCAGTATGGGGGTGTGCAAGAGATCTGCAGAGTGGATGACAACATCAACATCCTGAGGTATCAAGACATTTGTGCTGCCCATTACATTAGAAACCACAGGAAAGGGCAACTTCTTCACAGGATAGCGCTCCTTCTCATACTTCAGCCGCCACATCAAAGTTCCTGAAAGCAAAGAAGGTCAAGGTGCTCCAAGATTGGCCAGCCCAATCAACAGACATGAACATTATTGAGCATGTCTGGTGTAAGATGAAGGAGGAGGCATTGAAGATGAATCCAAAGAATCTTGATGAACTCTGGGAATCCTGCAAGAACGCTTTCTTTGCCATTCCAGATGACTTTCGTCCAAGCTCATGGTAGTCATACACAATATTGATTCTTTTTCCACTGCAGCATCACTTTATATTCTATACTGTACATAAGTTATTATTTGTTGTTTATAAAACTTGTCACAAGACTTTTGTCTGGTAGTGTATTATGTGTTATACATTAAATTATTTCAAACTACTAAAATGTCAATAAGGCACTTTGTTAAACTTTAGAGTTGAATTTTCAAGATCGAAAGTCAACAGAGCAGAAAAAAAACTCCCATAATGCAATTCACAACTGTAAATAAACAGAAAACACTTGTGAATTACAAAATACAGACGATTTTTACAGTGTGTAACCATAGAATTATTCCTACTATGGAAGTCAATTGTTACAGGTTTTCAGCTTTCTTCAGAATATATTCTTTCATGTTCAACAGAAGACAGAAACTCATGAAGGTTTGGAACCACTTGAGCGTGAGTAAATACTGAGTACAATTAAATTTTTGGGTGAACTATCCATTTAATTAACATTCATTCATTCATTTTCTTTTCGGCTTAGTCCTTTTAGTAATCTGTGGTTGCCTCAGTAAAATGAACCGCCAACTTATCCAGCATATGCTTTATGCAGCTGATGCCCTTGCAGCTGCAATCCATCACTGGGAAACACCCATTCACCCTCTTTCACACACATACAGCACAGCCAATTTAGTGTATTCAATTCAGCTATGTCTTTGGACTTGTGGGGGAAACCGAAGCACCCGGAGGAAACCCACATAAACATGCAAACTCCACACAGAATTGACCCAGCTGAGGCTCGAACCAGTGACCTTCTTACTGTGAGGTGACAGTGCTACCCATTGCGCCACCGCACCACCCCCTTTAATTAACATATAAAACAAAAAACAGAAACCCATGCAGGTTTTTTTTTGTATTTTTTACTTTGCTTAGTAACTTGAATTACAGGGTCATTACAGTTACATTTGAATAGGCTTCATCATAGTCAGCACTTCTGATCTGTTTTTTGGAAAGCATGTGGCATACTTGACACACTGTTAAAAAAAAGCATATAAAAAAGTGATAAATATCGCACGCTCCCCCTTTTGAGGTTTCATTAGCGTCTGTAATAGTGTGCAACATTTTACACGCTGAAGTTTAACTGTTCAGGGTTTGTTCAAAGCACATATTCAGGCTCGGAAAATCACACAGCAATTAGTGTGAAGAAATCCCCCTCTTACGTAAAACATGCTCCAAGAATACATTCCCAAGGCAACAGGAAACAACTTTCCCCTTCATACGCCTTTTTTTGTGCTTCGTTTTTTTTACCACACCACCCTGGCTGCTTCTTGTGAGTTTTACACACCAAATTTCACAACTGTGTCGACCCTACAGCTGCATGTCTTCTGGAACAGGAGTGCAGAGGCGCCGGTTCATTTACGACTGAGACTGAGATTTTACAATAGACCGGTGCAGTGGAAAAATCTCACTGAATGAAAAGAAGCACTGTGTGCCTCTCAAAGCACCACAGCAGCTCAATCACACTCAGCAGCTCTTAAATTAGTGAAGACAGAAACACTGAGTGTGTGTGTGTGTGTGTGTGTGTGTGTGTGTGTGTGTGTGTGTGTGTAGGGGTTTTTGTGATATATAAGGACGCAAATGTGTATAATAACATGTGTATGACCGGTATTACAAGGAGATGGTGAATTATGAGGACATTGCTGATGTCTCCATTTTTCCAAGGCGTATAAATAATACAGTTTTAAAATATAGTTTTTTTTCTTTTACTATATTTGTAAACCTGCACACATTTTTTTTTAAGAGTAGGGTTAGGTGTGGGGTTCTGGTAGGGCAATCGAAAATACAGTTTGTACAGTTTAAAAACAATGAAAATGTATGAAATGTCCCCACAATTAAAAACAAACCTGGTTTTGGTGGTTTACAAGGACAGACAATTGTATAATAACATGAGTATGACCTAGTTGTACTCTATTAAGGTGGTTAACAAGGACATGTCTTGTGTCCTCATAATTGAAAATTGCTTAAAAATTATACTTAAAAAATTATACTTATAAGACGGGGTCTTATCATATTTAATTTTGCTACAGGTTTCCTGTGAGGGTTATGTTTAGGGTTAGGGCCATATAATAAGCAATTTTACTGTGTAAAATACATTACACCTAGGGCTCGACATTAACTTATTCTTACCAGCCATTGTGGCTAGTAGCTTTTCAAAAAAGGCTCATTCTGAAAATGTAGCCCTATATACATTTCTGAAGATTGCGAATTATCTAGCCAGAGGAACGAATGGCTGCAGTTCATTTTTAAAACAAACGATACGGGGCGGTGTGATGCCGTTCCTTTTCGCGGTTACCAGCTGACCGCTTACCTCTGTACGGACGGCTTTCCCGCGGTTACCGCCTGCTGTTTGTCCAGTTAGCTTGACATGTGTGTTGGCGGACTTGAGATGCAGAGAGGAGTTAACCAGGACGGCGTGGTTCAAGTCCAGCAAAGAACAGTTCTAGAAAGCAGATAAACAAAAACAAAAGGCAAAAAATAAAATAAACAGGTAAATAACAGGGTGAGAATGTGGTAAAGTTTGAAAATATGGTAAGAATCAGGCGAGGGCTTTTCTTTTTCTGGATTGCCTTTTAAAACTGTCGGTTAGGTTTAGAGAAGTGGGTGGGTGGGTCAATCGGTGCTTTTGAAAACACTATCGGTTGGGTTTAGGGAAGGAGGAGGGTGGGTCAGTCAATCAGTCAGTCAGTCGACAGCAGCCTCTGGTGGATTTTTGCGAGAACAGCAGGCGTGAATGGCACTCACGAGAGAAATTTGAAATCTGAAAAAGCGTACACAGCGGCCTCCAGTGGATTCATGAAAACAAAAGCTGCAAAAAACATACTTCCTGAGACATATTTGCCATGTTCCATACATGTATATAGCAGTACATTTTCAGAATGAGCCTGGGTTGTAGTTTTTCAAAATTATAAGCCACTATGCATTTTCACTAGCCACAATTTTATTATTAGGAAAATACATTTAATATCCTTAAATTTCCCTTTGGCATGCTAAAATTACTTAATTTTTTATAATTTTATTGTCATTTAAAACACCTCTGACCACCCAAATTATAATATGCATAATATACCTGCTGGTATCTGTAGTCAACATTTGAAGCGGGTCAAACCTTTCATTAAAGTTGACGTAAAACCATAACATTCATTTGTAGGACAACTTTGTTGAACTTTTTTGATCCACTTTAAATGTTGACTAATAAATACACTACAGGTCATACTGTATTAATAGAGTAACTTCTAATGAATACAGTAAAAGTGGAAACTGGAAAGCCACTTCAAACATTTATTTTTAAACTATTTAATTATTTTAAAAATACTTATTAACAACAGCAGTAAATACTGTAGTGCTGCAGAGTAGAATAACAATCTCTCCACTGAAGTACAATAACAAAAAACATTTTTGTCTATAAGTTATAATTCATAAAACTCACATTTATTATTGTATGTGTATATGAGGGTCAGATATAGTAGAAATGTCATAATCAGGTTTCATCATCAGATTCATTCCTTCTCTGCTGGTCTTATGCTCGGTTCACCCCAAAAGCATGAATTAAGCATTCTCGCAAATAGATTGCACAGAAAGTCAATGCTAATGCGCAAATAGCAACCAAATTATCGCCGCATGATGCGAATGACGCAATTAAAGTGTGTCTCCCACGCAAGTTCAAACTGAACTCAAGTGGAAGTGAGATGGAGCTCCCTCCTGATTCATTTCACTTTTTATGTCGTGTGACGCTGTTCAAGCACAGATGAGCAAACACAGGGTTGCAGGGATTACTCATGGGTAGTTTGTAGTGTGGCATTGCAATTTGGTTTTAATGTGTGTGACTTTTAAAGGTGCCATATAGGGCATTGGTTTAATAAGTTAAATTGTTCTCTAATATCTACATAGTAGGGTTATGGCTTTGGTAAATTAAAAAATATCCAGAAACTGTTTTATAAGCTTATTTATTACTCAATAATATACCCATAGAATCAGAAGGTCCATGATTGACCATATATGGTTTGTGTCATAAATATTAATGAGCCTGCTCTGACGTGCCAGTCCTACAGACACACCCACACACAGCATGATGTATGATGAACATGAACAAATATAAACTGTCGTTGCCCAGTAACGCACAATAAACAAATTGGAGCTCGTATTTTCAAAATAAAAGTTTCACATACATAGTAAGTGAAATGTACGCTTTAAAATAACCAAGGGAGGAAAATGACCATTGTTGTCTCACTAGAAAATGTTGTTGCTTATCAAACGCTGTATGAGGCATGCATATTTATGATCTCAGAGCTTTTTTTTATGATCTCAGAGCTTGATGACATGACGTCTCGTCAGGTCCGGATAAATGACCTAAAGTTGGCATACATGCAAATGCAGAGGGCATGGCCCGTGAGTCTTATCACTTGTTTTGTCTTCTGATTGGACTGTTGTCCACCAGTTACACTTGTGGAATTTACATGAAACGAGCAAACAATGGTGTCCGAGTATGCTCACAGTATGCCCATTTCCATATACTGACCTTTTTATTATTCTACCATGCCTTGGTATACCCAGACTGTCATTATAAGGCACCTTTAAGAAAACTAGAAAACTAGAAGCTAAAAATTATAATCAACCTGAAATCTACCCGGTGTCACGGTGGCGCAGTGGGTAGAATGATCGCCTCACAGCAAGAAGGTCACTGGTACGAGCCCCTGCTGGGCCAGTTATAATTTCTGTGTGGAGTTTTGCATGTTCTCCCCGTGTTGGCATGGGTTTTCTCCGGGTACTCCCGTTTCTCCCACAGTTCAAAGACATGCACTATAGGTGAAGTAAATAAGCTCAATTATCTGTAGTTTTATTCGGTGTGTGAATGCAAGAGTGTATGGGTGTTTTCCAGTGTTGGGTTGCATCTGGAAGGGCATCCGCTGTGTAAAACATATGCTGGATAAGTTGTCAGTTCATTCCACTGTGGCGACCCCTGATTAATAAAAGGACTAAGCCGAAAAGAAAATGAATGAATGAAAGAAATCTACCCGTATTTGACGAGTTGGCGGGTGTTAATGTCAAGCCCTGCATTACATCTAGTCTTTGTAAACTACCAATACCAACAGTGTGTGTGTAGCAGTAGAAAGTGTTGGCTTATGACTGTGAGAATATTTTCAGCCTTTGTGTTGAAAGATGAATCACCAGAACACCAGGAAGGACTTTTCGTGCATGTCTGTGACATTTAGGCGGACAGTGGCATCTTCACCATGTCTGGAGGCTCTGTAAGAAGGTTAAGAAAATCACGTCCGATGATTCAGTGGTGCATTCATCTGGCCGGGACCCCACAGTCGTATTACCCAGCATTCTTGGAGACATAATAAACTGCATAATGATGTTTCACAGCTGGGCACGAGGGGGATAGAAGCTGTAGGAACATGGGCCTCCTTACACATTTTGGTGGACTGATTTATTATTTGGTTCCAGACATTGACAACAGACACTCCTTGTGTTGCTCTCATCGCTTCTGAAATGTTCCACTTTTTATGTGGCAGACTGGAATTTTCACTGTTACAATGTTATAGTGTTTTAGTTGGTTTCCATGGTATTGCAGTATGGTTTCTAAGGTGTTTTAAAAGGCTTATATAAGATTGTAAGGAAGTTGCTATGGAGCAAAGGTGTCTAGAAATGGCATGAGTCTGTATTAATTGTATTCATTTTAAATATATTAAAAGAATAGTTCATCAAAAAAAGCAAATTACCTCATTATTTACTCTCCCTTGTGTGTCTTTTTTTAAGATGTTTGAATTTCTTTCTTTTATAGAACACACAAAAGAAGACATTTTGAAGAATGATGGTTGCTGGTTGACTTTCATTCATTCATTAATTTTCTTTTTGGCTTAGTCCCTTTATTCCCTTCCAGCTGCACCCCATCACTGGAAAACACCTATACACACTCATTCACATGCATACACTATGAACAATTTAGCTTACCCAATTCACCTATAGCGCATGTTTTTGGACTTGTGGGGGAAACCGAAGCAGCCACACCAAAACAGGGAGAACATGCAAACTCCGCACAGAATGCCAACTGACCCAGCCGAGGCTCGAACCGGCGACCTTCTTGCTGTGAAGCGACATCGCTACCCACTGTGTCACCGTGCCACCCTCATTGACTTTTTGTAGTATAAAAAAATAGAAGAGAGCGGGGCACAAAGTAACACTTTTTGGTTTTGGTCAAATAATGAACAAAGTAATAGGGTTAGACAAACCATATTTGTTTTACCAACAACACACAAGCCTCTCCTACAAATGAGCACTGAAATTATGATCGCCTGACTTATGATTTCTGTGCAGTATTGGCAAAAATGCCAGGAGTATAAATGTTACTATTTACCCCACCTGCGGTGTAAGTTGTAACAGACAGGGGGTTAGTTGTAACACATGCTTATAAAGGCAGATTTCACACAATTAATTTAAATTCAGTTTATTTTTAATAGTAGCTATATTTCCTTAATGAGTGCTTAACTAATTTTTTTTATTCTACATAGCACAGTATGTTTATTTACTTATTTATTTATTGGATAAACACATTTGGATTTATTTGGATTATTATCCATTATTATACAATGCATTTATTTGCATTATTAGCAATAAAATATATTTTTTTGTCTACTAAAAAAAATATTTTCTGTTAAAAACATTTTATTTAAAATGTTTTTAACATTACACTCAAATTTCAAAAATGATTTTGTTGTTTTAATTGGTGTCCAACAGTGTATGGCTTAATTGTAACACCCTGTTACAACTAACCCCGCTGTGTCGTGTTTTCCTTAAAACTGGCTATCAATCATTGTGCACATCTATCAAAATGGTTTCATCTTTTTAGCCTAGAAGACAGTGATCTCAACAATATACGATTTTACGTACATACTTGCACAGGTTGTTTTAAAATAAAAAAATATCAAATATAATAAAAAATACTTTTATGCTGCAATAATGGTTTCTTCTGTGTTTCTCATCCAAATTTCGCTGAAATTTTTCAATAGTTGGCAGGAAGATGTCTGCTGACACTGTGGTGAAAACCTCGGAAGCATGCCATGGTTAACCCTGAGCAAATACCTTAAAACTTTGTGTTACATTTGACCCCGCGTTACTTTGTGCCTTGCGCTCCCCTATTACAAAAGTTAGCTATCAGCAGTTTTCAAAATATCTTCTTTTGTGTTCAACAGAAGAAAGAAGTTCAGTTTGGAACAAGTGAACAAATAAATGATGACAGAATTGAAATGTTTGAGTTTTGACTCTTATTTTTATAAGTTTATAAGTTTGTCATTAACGGTAAGTTTTTTTATTAAATTAAATATTTAAATTTAAAATAAGTTTATTTGATCAAAATATAAATATGAATAATTATATAATAGTTAAATATCTCATAAAACATTAATACCTTGATTAGCTATTTGTTAAATTGGAATATTTAGAAAAAAATTGGAAACATAAAGAATAAAACTAAAATTAGTAGCCCATAACTGTGAAAACGGCATATTACAATTTAGGTTGAAGTTTGTTGTTATAATTATTTTTAGTAAAAAAAAAAAAACATTAAATTATA
>CAIGQZ010032389.1:651232-662657 GCA_903798205.1 Danio tinwini
TTATATTATATTATATTATATTATATTATATTATATTATATTATATTATATTATATTAAAAGCTTTTATTTTGACAGATTTCCCTTCCCAGCCTGTTTAATCTTCTCCTTATCCTTCTGTACATTGACTGATAGTTCAGAGGAATTTTCACTAATTGAAACACAATCTTGGCAGTAGCATGATTCTTTTCTTAACCAATGTTGACATGAATGTTTTGGATGCAATATATGTTCCCTAAATGGTTGAAGCCGTTAATTTTTGTAATTTAGTCAAGCTGTTGTGGGTGACTGTTGTGTGCACAGCTAGCGCCTCACAGGCCTCATTCTTCTTTTATGTCTTTCAAATGACAGTTTAATTGCAGTCCTCCCACCATTCCAAGAACTGTAAGAAGTATGAACTGTACAGTATATTCATGACGAGGGCCGAAGGATCCTTGTCATGCTTCATCCAAGTAAAACAAAATCCAGAGTGTGTTTTTGGCAAAGCTTAATCAGTCAGTGACCCAGAGATCGCAAGAGGGTTCTGGGAATGGCAGACTATAGTGTTCATAATGAGACAGCATTTCAGTTGAACTGCTTCCTTTGCAAACAAAATGAGTCACAGTGTCTCACAGTGCCCAGTGACCTCTAAAACAGCCCTCTAATATCACAAACATCAGCCTCTGTCTAGGTGTGGGACACTGCTTCTTTATTTTAAGGCTGCTCTCCGGTATCACATTAGCCTGCAGGTGTTATTAAGAAGTGATGACTGGTGGATTAATAATACAGGGTCACTAGTAGCTCTGTCGCTCACTGTGCTCTGGCCTAGACCGTGAGCCTTTATCACTCCACTGTATGACTAATATTTCCCCTTCATTGATTACACACCAGTATCTTTTATCCGTACTGTGTTTGATGAATGTTCCAGTTAGGAGCGAAAAGGATTGTGCAACTGTGCGTCATCATGTCATGGACCTACAGAAGCTATTGGTTTACTCAATTTTGTTGGGTTAGGTCCATTCGCATTTGTCAAATGGAAGTTAACTTAATCCATTTGTGCTGGGCTGTTATATCTTAGTTTTTGCTTTTGAAGAGACTGAGAAAACGATTTGTTATTTCCAATATGTGCCCTGCCGAGGACTGAATTACAGTAGGAGAATAAATAAGACGCGTTGAGCATTGTTAATGTTTTATGGAAGTATGAAGATTTTCTTTTATGTTTGAGATTTATCCACAGCTGTGTTTCCGTCCACCAATTTTATGCACATTTTGGAATATTACATAAAAATTGCTAATAGGAAACTCAAGAACGTGCAGACTAGGGCTGTGGGATTTGGGGAAAATATCTAATTGCAATTTTTTTGACAGATATTGCAATTTGATTTGCGATTTCAATTTGTAGTCAAGCTTCAGGTCAATTATCTGTAAGTCATGGCAACAATTCTGCGACAGCTTGTTCTGTGTCTGTGACTTTGAAACCAAAATATTCCCATATTACCAATGCTGTTTTTATTTAATGTTAATTCGTCTATTAATGCTTCTGAAGCAGCAGACACCATCATCCCAAATCTCTGCGCTTTCATGTTTGTTTTGTTTTTTTCTTTTTATTTGTGTTCCGTTTAGTTCAGTTGTGCAATTCTGATTGGGCATAACAAAAGTATGCTCGCTCAATTGGCTAGTAAGACGGTCACACACAGACGGCAGTCACACATTTCCTCAGATGGGGAAAATGAAATAAAACATGTATATTTCATATCGCAGCCTCTTGCAATTAACTAATAACAATGCTTCAATTTGCGATTGCAATTTGGTTTCGATTAATCACACAGCCCTAGTGCAGACATTTTGGAAATTAGTGTAAAAATGTACAGCAGTTAAAATAAGTATTGAACACGTCATGATTTCTTATGGTAGATATATTTTTCTAAAGGAGCTGTTAACCTGAAATTGCTCAGGTTTTTAATTTTTCTTAAAATCTTGACACTTCTTTGGGTCTTGTTTATGAAATCTGATCTTTAGTTCTTATTTTCTGTTAGATTTAGGTCAGGGGATTGACTGGGCCATTCTGTCAGTTTTATTTTCTTTTTTTAGAAAGCTGATGAGAGTTTCCTTGGCTGCAAGAGTGTTCCCTGGTTGCAAGACTTTTCCACTTGGTCATTTCATTGTATTACTGATAACATAATTTCTAAACTAATCAGTTTTGTTTTCTTCATATTTATATATAAAGTGTACTATTGATAGGTAGTAGCTAACCTGTAAGAGATTTTTTTGACAAGTTTGTCAAGCTTAGGTCAATTTCCTTACTACTCACATACAGGGGGTAAGAAAAGTACTCTGACCCGCTTAAAATGTTCACTCTTTGTTATATTGCAGCCATTTGCTAAAATAATTTAAGATCATTTTTTTCTCTCATTAATGTACACACAGCACCCAAAGAAAAACAGAATTGTCAGAAAAAACACAGAATTGTTGACATTTTTGCAGATTTATTAAAAAAGAAAAACTGAAATATCACATGGTCTTATTCAGACCCTTTGCTCAGTATTTAGCAGAAGCACCCTTTTGATCTAATACAGCCATGAGTCTTTTTGGGAAAGATGCCCAGTCTGAGGTCCTGAGCACTCTGGAAAAGGTTTTCAATTGGGATATCCCTTTACTAGGCCGCATTCATCTTTCTCTCGATTGCAACCTGTCATCCCGTTCCTGCAGCTGAAAAAAACCCTACAGCTAGGCAAGGAACGATAACCAGTTTCAAGGTTTACTGAGGTTTGGAAAAGTCAAGGTTTTAATACAGCTAAAATGTTCTGTTATATTGTTGCCAAGTTATACGTAAGTTTTTTTTATTGTATTTGTTTTACGTGTTGTAAAAAAAATCTGTGTTTTTGAAACTAATGAAGAGAGCAAAAGTCAATGATTTATTTTACTATTTAGCCTGACTGCTCCAAAATATTATAAAAGTTTCCTAGAATAAAATATATAGTGTTAAATGGGGAGAATTTTTTTTTTTACCCAGACATTTAAAAAGAACTTCAAGAGTTCACACTTAGCTGATGATTGATTATAAAGCTTGTTTAGCATGCTGTCCCAGGAGAGAGCCCTGAGCTCATGAGATCCTCAAGCCCGGGGCTCCCTTCCGTTGCAAGGCGAGAGGGGAGATCGAGCTCAGGTAGATCTCGAGAACTCCCCCGTCGTAGTGATTGAAGAGCAGATAGTAGTTCTCTTCAACGAGATAGGTACTAGATGGGGAGCAAGTCTATAGTGTTGGTTAATCAATAACTTAGGTTGCATGTTTTTAATCGGTGGGAGAAAAATTATTATTTTTTGCTCGTTCAAACTACTTATTTAAAATCAGCTGAAACAACACAATTCTTGAGATTTCATTGGGACAACTTAATCTTTTTATGTTCAATTTACATAAATTTGTTAAAAGTGTTAACCTAACTTAATCAATTTGTGTTAGGACAACATAAATTAATTGTGTGGAACCCTGCATTTTTTACAGTTCACATACGGCTTAGAATTTAGGCCAAAAAGTACTATCTTGGTCTCTTCACACCAGAGAATCTTATTTCTCACCATCTTAAAGTCCTTCAGGTGTTTTTTTAATCAAAATCTATGCGGGCCTTTATGTGGCGGGCCACTCTGCCATAAAGCCCCAACTGGTGAAGGGCTGCAGTGATGGTTGACTTTCTACAACCTTCTCCCATCTCCCGACTGCATCTTTGGAGAACAGCCACAGCTATCTTTGGGTTCATTTTTACTTCTCTTACCAAGGCTCTTCTCCCCCGATAGCTCAGTTTGGCCGGACGGCCAGCTCTAGGAGGGGTTCTGGTCATCCTAAACGACTTTCATTTAAGGATTATGGAGGCTATTGTGCTCTTAGGAACCTTAAGTTCAGCAGATTTTTTTGTAAGCTTAGCCAGATCTGTGCCTTGCCACAATTCTGTCTCTGAGCTCTTCAGGCGGTTCCTTTGACCTCATGATTCTCATTTGCTCTGACATACGTTGTGAGCTGTAAGGTCTTATATATAGACAGGTGTGTGGCTTTCCTAATCAAGTCCAATCAGTAAATCAAACACAGCTGGACTCAAATGAAAGTGTAGAACCATCTCAAGGATGATCAGAAGAAATGGACAGCACCTGAGTTAAATATATGAGTGTCACAGCAAGAGGTCTGAATACTTAGAACCATGTGATATTTCAGTTTTTCTTTTTTAATAAACCTGCAAAAATGTCAACAATTCCACGTTTTTCTGTCAATATAGGGTGTTGTGTGTACAGTAATGAGGACAAAAAATTTATTAAATGATTTTAGCAAATGGCTGCAATATAAAAAATAGTGAAAACTGTATGGGGGTCTGAATACTTTCTGTACCCACTGTAATTCTTTATTTAGAGAAAATAACAACAATAACTATTTTAAGCTTTTAATAATTGTTTTAAACTAAAGATACCAACTGAAGTAAATGTTTCTTGGTCAGGTTCATTTTTTTTATTAAAATAAATTAGCAATTTAGGCAATTAAAAAGCCTTAATTATTATTTTAAGTTTTGGGGGCAGAAAAGACAGTAGTTATGGTGTGCCTAATGTGATTTATTAAACTTGAATAAATTAATAAATCAATGAATGTAAGTGTGCCCATTTAAAATCTTGTTACACATTCCAGCCTTTCGGTTTTAAACAAGTTTGCAGTCAATGAATACCACACATTTATGTTAAACGGTTGTTAATGATCTACTATTAATGAATTGCAGTCTCCCAGTGTTTACTTTATAGTGTTTAAATAGTTATATGTTATAGAAAGCCTATTTAACCTCGCTCATATAAACCGTCATGGCTACTCCCTGGGCTTCCTCTTCACAGCAAGGAAAGACTAAGAACATTGTTTAACACATTCACTATATTGATTTTTACTATTATCAGTGCAGTAGTATGTCTTGCCCTTATTTAAACACATTATTATGAAACTCGATTTGCAGATAAGCAGTGAGTCCTCTTTTAATGTGTGCTGTCGCCTATTCAAACAAGAAAAAGAATGTGATATATAATTGAGATGCAAAATTATTAACCCTCCTACAAAATTGTAATTGTTTTTTTTTTATATTACAATAAAAGTAAGTGATGTTTGCCAGAACAAAGACATTTTTATAGTATATCCTATACTAATTTTTATTCTAGAGAAATTTTATTTCCCTTGTCTGAAATAAAAGCTTTAAAATTAATACAGTTTTATTTATTATTATTATTATTATTATTATTATTATTATTATTATTATTAAGTCAGTAGAGCCTTTTTCCCAGTAGCGGAAGTCGATGACTGAAGCCAGAAGAAAAATGTCAAGTTTACTCTCAGTCCCATAGATGCAGCATTAGAAACACTTTGCATAATTGGTAATTCGTTTGTTTTGTAATTTGACACAAAGATGATATAATACATACATACATGCATATAAATGTTCATAAGAAATAATTAAGAAATAATTTTTTTTTCCATTGCCTACAGAACAAACCATTGTTGTTCAATGATTTTTGTCCTAATTAACTTTACTTGCCGATTTAACATAATTAACCTAGTTTAATTGCAATTCAAGCCGAATACCAGTATCTTGCAAAATAGCTAGAAAAATATTATGTACTATCATCATGGTGGAAGGCATAATAAATTAGTTATTATAAATTAGTTATTAGAATTATGTAAATTATCTTTAAAATATTATCTCCTTTAATCAGCACTTAGGACATATTTTACATTTTAAACTTAAACAAGTAGAGCCAATGCAAATGTTTGCATACTTTTATTATTTTTATTTTATTTATATTTTTCGTGTACATATGCATTTATTATTACAATCAATAATAATAATATGATTGCCATCTGTTGTTAATTAATTACACTTCTCTTCTCTCTACAGTAGAGGGCAGAAGTACAGTTTGCAGGTGTGCCACAGGTAAATTCACTGGCTTTGCCTTCTCCTTTTACTTTTTTTTGGTCACACTCAAGCGGCCTTAACTACTTGTACTTGCATCAAAAAATTAATACAATGTACTTACTGTGTTCATAAAGTACTGCAGAACACTTCTGGTGCTCTTAAAGTGGGATACGGGTAGGAATAGGAACAGGTTTGGTGGTATAGGTACATTTAAGAATGGGTTAGGGTGTAAAGGATGGTCAACAGTGTAATTAAAGATGTAAATTAATTACAGATGTATTTATTCAGCATACGTACAATGTAAAAACATGTATTTACACAATAAGTACATTGTAGTGAATGATTCATTTCAGTAGGTACATATTACACTGTAAAAAATAAGTAAACCAGTTGTCTTAAAAGCAACAATTTGATTTAACTTAAAAAAAAATCAGTAAACTGATTGACTTAACGTATAATTATACACACCGTTTGTTTACTTAATAATTATAAGGTGATATGTTTACTCTCTTTTTTTAAGTAAAGTCAACTAGTTGCGTTTTACACTTTAGTTAAGGCCACTTAAAATAAAGTGGTACCTATTGTCATACTCCTCACATTTTCTTCACCTCCGCCCATTTTACTGTTTATCTGCAATATCACACTGAGAACATTTTCACTATGGTGACGCCTCTTTGTTGTGACATATAACTGAAGATGAGTGAAATGAAGCCTCCCGTATCACATGCCCCCTGCGCACCTAATAAACTATGTGTGGTGTGGTTTCCAAAACAACAGGAGGGGGAAAGTCAGGGAGGGGACAGCAGGAAAGGCAATCCTCCATGCTGGTCTGAACGCTCCAGACAGCTGTTATCGGAACAATGCACACTCACTGCAGAGGAAATAACAGAGTCCTGCTGCCTCAACCCACTTCCATCTGCATTCCCGTTCCTCTCTCCCTCCTTCTCTTTCTTTTTTTCTTTTTTTGTCTGTCCCGACCATTAAAATAAATAAATTGCCATTAAGATATCATGCTCTTTTCCCTTTTATCGTATTCTCTGAGCTTGTTCTCATGCACTCGAGGTCTTCCACACATTGTTGCGCTTTTTTCATTCTTTCGTCTCTTGCGTAACCCAATCTTTTCTCTTCCCTTTTCTACCCCCATTCTCTTGCAGGGTATTCGAGGACGCCAGATTATTTTTAAAAATCCCCTCCACCACCCCCTCACCGCTCTTACTCATACATGCCCACTTAAAAAAAGGCTTTTCTTTCTCAGTCTTGTTTTTACAGTGATTTACTTTTGAATTTACTTACAAAGCAAATGTACTTCAGATGTTTTCTGAAAAACGTTTCATTTTCTGTAAAGATCAAAATGAGGTGCTTAAAACAACACAACAAATTGGAATTCATTCATTTATTTTATTTTCGGCTTAGTCCCTTTATTAATCTGGGGTCGCTACAGCGGAATGAACCTCCAACTTATTCAGCACATGTTTTAAACAGCAGATGCCCTTTCAGCTGCAACCCATCTCTGGGAAACATCCATACACTCTCATTCACACTCATACACTACGGACAATTTTAGCATACCCAATTCACCTATACTGCATGTCTTTGGACTGTAGGGGTAGCCGGAGCACCCGGAGGAAACCCACACGAACGCAGGAAGAAACATGCAAACTTCACACAGAAACGCCAACTGACCCAGCTGAGGCTCGAACTAGCGACCTTCTTGCTGTGAGGCGACAGCACTACTAACTGCGCCACTGCGTCGCCTCAAATTGGAATTGTGTGAAGAAAAAATAAAGGAAGCAAATTTTTGCCACATAATAAAAAACTCAAAAGATTTTTTAATACTTTTTAAGTGTTTAAAAACTTTTTATCTCAATTTCAGTTTATGTCTTCAATACTGAGTTCAAGATTAAATGTAACCCAGGCTCATTATTGATACGTACCCCCACATACATTTCTGGACAGTGAGAAATACATCCCAGGAGGTACTTTTTTTTTGCAGTTTTTGTTTTTGCAAATCCACCAGAGGCCGTTGTGAACGATTTTTCAGATCTTAAATATTTCTCGCGAGCACCATTCACGCCTGCTCTTCTCACGTAAATCCACCAGAGGCCAGTGTCGACTGACTAACCGACCGACCGATCAACAACCCAACCCACTGCCATCCCAAATCCTAAATGGCAGTGTTTTCAAAAGAAGTCCAGAAAAAGAAAAGCCCTCCAGCCGTCTGATTTTTACCACATTTTCAGATCTTACCTTGTTCTCACTCTGTTATTTACTTCTTTAATTTATTTTTTGCCTTTTGTTTTTGTTTTACCTGCTTTCTGGCACAGTCGGACTTGAACCTCATTGTCGCAGTTAACTCCTCTCTGCGCCCTCAAGTCCGGCGACTTTCGCAGTGAGCCACTGGGCAAACTGGTAACAGAGGAAAAGCCTCTGTACAGAAGCGGTCTGCTGGTGGCGCAAAAAGAAACAGAAGCCATTGCTGGTGTCATGCTGCCCTGTAACATTCATTTTAAAGATGAAATGCAGCCATACGTAGCTCTGACTACATAATTTGCGCTCTCCAGAAATGTTTTTACAATGAGCCTGTGTTGATTAAATGTCATGGTTATAAGATGCAAAGTCAAAATTGCAAGATGTAAACTGTAGAATTGAGAGATATACAGTAAAGTCAGAATTATGAATTATCATATCAGAAATGAGAGAATGATGAGATACAAAGTCAAAAATACAAGAACTATGAAATATAAGGTCATAATTGTGAGATGTAAACTAAGAAGTCAGGGTCACACTTACAATTCTTGCTATTAATAAACCATTAGCTATGACGACTTTTGCTTCAATTTTGCCTTCTAAGTTGCTGCTTATTAAGGTAGAAGTTTAGAATTAGAGATGTAAAATAAGTTCATGCAGAATAATATACTTTTTAAGTACTAATAAACAGACAATATCTTAATAATAGATAATTTAATTAATAATAGATAGGTAATAAGCCACTAGTTAGTAGTGAGAATTGGTATACTGAAACTAAACCAAAGTGTTACCAAAGTCAGAACATTTACTTTATATATCCAAGTCAGAATTATGAGATATAAACTCATACATTTAGCACACAATTTGCTGTAATCTTGTTTAAAGATTTGTACTGAAATATAAGACAAAAGCATTTTCTTTTTTTGGCAGTGCCTCAAATAAACACTTCTAAAATAATTTGCAACGCTTCCAAGTCACACGACATAATCAAACACCCTGTCATGTGTGCTCTGCTTGGGTGGATCCCATGTGAGTAAACTAGTGTAAATACTGTCAGCACTGGAGAGCGGTCTTGTGAATAGTGCTTCATTAACATCGTCTGCTCAGTCATTAGAAAGAGCTTTTGGCACAGCCTGAATAGAAACGCGTTATGAATTGAGCTCTTATCACTGGATGAAGTTCACAGGTCTCAATAAAAGGCGTGGTGCTGCAGTACGGATCCAAGCACATTAGGCTTTATTAATAATGCAGTTTCATTATCAATGACAGATGCAAAAGGATAAAGAGTATGTGGGACGTTTGGACTGGGGGTGGTTTAATATGTGGTTAACTGTAGCCTGTAGTATTTTTTTCTTACTTTTTTAAATATAGTATTTGCAGAGTCTGTATACAGTGCTTTTCATTTCTTTAATATTTTTTTTTATTTGCTTAACAATTTTAATTGTTATTATTATTATTTATATTTTATTAATATTTTTAGACCAGTGGTATTGTTGTGCATAGCTGTCTGGATGACCAGGTTGTTTGTATTTTTATTTATTTTTAGGTGTTTTGTATGTGCATATACACTCACCGGCCACTTTATTAGGTACACCTGTTCAACTGCTCGTTAACGCAAATTTCTAATCAGCCAATCACATGGCAGCAACTCAACTCTGCATTTAGACATGTAGACATGGTCAAGCAATCTGCTGCAGTTCAAACTGAGCATCAGAATGGGCAAGGTGATTTAAGTGACTTTGAACGTGGCATTGTTGTTGGTGTCAGACGGGCTAGTCTGAGTATTTCAGAAACTGCTGATTTACTGGAATGTTCATGCACAATCATATCTAGGGTTTACAGAGAATGGTCTCAAAAAGAGAGAATATCAAGTGAGGGGCAGTTTTGTGTGCGCAAATGCCTTGTTGATGCCAGAAGTCGGAGGAGAATGGCCAGACTGGTTCGAGCTGATAGAAATCGCATCGATGGAATTGCTCTTCAGTGTTTGGACTCTCAGTAGTGTTTATTAACCCACACTAAACTGAGCTAAACTGAACTGATCTGAAACTCTGAAAATCGAACTGACACTGTTTCAATTTACTATAATCTTGAATGTGAAGCTGCTTTGACACAATCTACATTGTATAAGTGCTATACAAATAAAGGTTAATTTAATTGAATTGAATAGAAAGGCAACAGTAACTCATACAATCACTTGTTACAACCGAGGTATACAGAAGAGCATCTCTAAACACACAACATGTCCAACCCTGAGACAGATGGGCTACTGCAAGAGTAGACAACACTGGGTGCCAATCCTGTCAGCTAAGAACAGGAAACTGAGGCTACAACTGGCACAAGCTCACCAAAATTGGACAATAGAAGATTGGAAAAACGTTGCCTGGTCTGATGAGTCTCGATTTCTGCTGCGACATTCAGATAGTAGAGTCAGGATTTGGCATCAACAACATGAAAGCATGGATCCATCCTGCCTTGTATCCACAATTCATGCTGCTGGTGGTGGTGCAATGGTGTGGGGAATATTTTCTTGGCACACTTTGGGCCTGTTAGTACCAATTGAGCATCATGTCGACACCACAGCCTGCCTGAGTATTGTTGCTGACCATGTCCATCCCTTTATGACCACAGTGTACCCATCTTCTGATGGATACTTCCAGCAGGTTAATGTGCCATGTTATAAAGCGCGAATCATCTCAGACTGGTTTCTAGAGTTCACTGTACTCAATTGGCCTCCACAGTCACCAAATCTCAATCCAAAAGAGCACCCTTGGGATGTGGTAGAATGGGAGATTCACATCATGGATGTGCAGCCGACAAATCTGCAGCAACTGTGTGATGCTATGGTCAATTTGGCCAATATGGACCAAAATCTCAAAGGAATATTTCCAGTACCTTGTTGAATCTATGCCATGAAGGATTAAGGCAGTTCTGAAGGCAAAGGGGGTCCAACCCGGTACTAGTAAGGTGTACCTAATATAGTGGCCGGTGAGTGTACATTAATCAACAATTTATCATTCTTTAGTCTTTCTTTATGTATACTTGTAATTGTTAATCCTACTAGAGAAAATTAAAATATTGTTGGGAAAAAGAGTACAGTATGTATATAATCATGTGCAATTTATGCATAATTTATTATTATATGTTTGTATTTATAGGCAGAAAACTATACTTTTTTTGAAAACTTTGTTTTTTTTTACTTAATAACAATTATATTATATTATATTATATTATATTATATTATATTATATTATATTATATTATATTATATTA
>CAIGQZ010032389.1:666306-683050 GCA_903798205.1 Danio tinwini
TATTCTGAGTGTTCTTCTGAATGTTGTTGTGCAGTTGCTAAGATATTTGAGACACAGTTACCTACTGTGGTGTGGCGTTAATAAGATATTCTCAGTGTTCTTCTAAATGCTGTTGTGCAGTTATTAATGTGTTTTGAGACTGTTACCATAGTAATGTGCAGTTGCTAAGGTAGTCTGAGTGTTCTTCTAAATGTTGTTGTGCAGTTGCTAAGGGATTTTGAGACAATTTTCCATAGTTATTTTAATTTCAATCCAAATTTAAGTTTTTTTTATGCTGTTGCGCAGTTGGTCAGGTATTCTGGGACATTGTATCACATTGCAATGGTGTTTGGGTTTGTTTTTTTATGTTGCGAAAGTGGAAAGACTTAAAGGGGAAAATGTAAACTTACACAAAATTACCATCTTTCTGACGACATCTTTATTTTTTTAGCAATCAGAAATGCAGTGCACAGTATTGTGAAATATCAAAGGCATCAAAGAATACTTCAGTCCAGCCTTTAAATATTGATAAGATAACTGGACACTTTTTATGCAGTTTGTCTGTTTAATTAAAAGAAAACAGCATTTTGGGGACTGGAAATGCATAAATCTGAAAATGGTTTACAAAGTGGGCATTTTTGAAAATGTTGCTGTCGTCATGTGTGTAAACCAGAGGAAAGGCCAGAAATTTAAAATGAGTGGACCTCAGTGCCTATTCTTAAACTAAGTGTATATTAAGTTTCTTATATTTATCATCCCCGATAATATAGTAATTGATTTAACGAGTGACACTTATGAGTATCCAACCCTTAATTTGAAAAAAATAAAAACCTTGCAAAAATGTGTCGAGAATATGAAATCATTCTTTGTCATGAGGCCTATAGAAAACTGACCTTGTCATTCAGCAATAAATATAGAAATATAAGCATTTTAAAACATTCTGATAATTATTTATTCTTTATTAAGCTAGAAACAACATAAAAGACAAGGAAAATATGCTAGGTGTTTATTTGCTTTATCACAAGCTTAATAACTGCAAATGAGCAGTGTTCTAAATGAGCCTTTAAAACTCAAACAAAAGAATAAATAACACATTCTTTCACATTACTTTCCTTAAAAAGTAACTAACTGACTTTAGATTGTAATGTATTACTTTTCCCCTAACACTGCAAATATGATCAACATGTCCTGTATTATTTTTCAGACTTTTAAAACGTAAAACTCTAAACGATCACCTAAACAAGACTACTACACTACTATGTTACAATGAAACTAACAAAATAAGGTATTTCATGTAATGCTGAAAACCAGGTAAACCAGATTAATATATTATCATGCCTCTCTCATAATACTCATTTGTCATTTTATTACTTATAATGTTCTTGACCAGCAAATCAGAACAGTCCGCTGGACAGCACTTAGTTTTGTTTTCAAAGCTGCTTCCTCAGACCCCGTTTACACTATGGACGTTTAAACGCATACATTTTGCTACAGTTACACCATGCATCCACACTACGTCGAAAACAGAGCTTTTTGAAAACGCTGCTGCTCCGTGTTAGTGTGGATGGGGGAAAATGGAGACATCTGAAAGCTGATTAGGGCTTTTTCCTCAATATTAAGTAGCCTACACAAAGTTCAGTCTTGCCAGCCAGCCATCAATCTGAGTGGGCCAGTGCCACCCTGGCCCTTATGTAACCTCGCCACTGATATAAACAGCTGAAAATGAGAGTCTTTAAAAACGATGATGTCATGCACATGCATGGTACGTGTTGTGGGAGGTGTAGATTGAAGGCAAGTGCAAACAAACACACAACAATAGCAGTGTACATAGTAGTGGTACTGTTGTTGTGCAAGTGTAGATTTACTTCACATTACAAACATAACATTACATTGTCACTTCCTTTCTGTTTACCAACCAGGTGGCAGCGCCAAATATTGGCCTGACATACGTAATAGTTAATTTTTTAAGTGTGTAAAAACAGATTGTAAATGTCAAACTTTTTAAAAATGCTACAAAAAATAAGGTCAAGAATCTTGGTGTTATTCTGGAGTCAGATATGAGTTTCAGTAGTCATGTCAAAGCTAACTAAATCAGCATACTATCATCTCAAAAACATTGCAAGAATCAGATGTTTTGTTTCCAGTGAGGACTTTGAGAAACTTGTTCATGCTTTTATCAGCAGCAGGGTGGATTACCCCAATGGACTCCTCACCGGCCTTCCCAAAAAGAAAGTCAGACAGTTGCAGCTCATCCAGAATGCTGCTGCCAGGATTCTGACCAGAGCCAGAAAATCAGAGCACATCACACCTGTCCACAGGTCTTTACACTGGCTCCCAGTTACATTCAGAATAGATTTTAAAGTATTATTACTTGTCTATAAATCACTAAATAGCCTAGGACCTTAATACATTACAGATATGCTCACTGAATACAAACCTATCAGATCACTCAGATCTACTACACCCCCCACTGCTGGAATCAACTTCCAGAAATGATCAGATGTGCTCCAACATTAGGCACATTCAAATCAAGACTGAAAATACATCTGTTTAGCTGTGCCTTTACTGAATGAGCACCAGTGGCGGATTTAGGCATGGGCAATATGGGCTATTGCCCAGGGCGGCATCTTGCTGGAGGACAGCACGGGGAGACGGTGCAAAAAAAAAAGCCCCAGTAAAAGCCCCTTTCACACAGTATTACCGGTAAATATCCGGAAAAATTCCAGAACGACGATAAAAAAAAAACGCTCTTCACACAGGCAAGGACGTTTTACAGAATTTTTCTGTAAAAGACCGTTCACACATCTATTGCAAAATACCGGTAAATTCTGACATCATTAGCTAGAAATGACCTCTAAACGTCTGCGCTTGTATTGGTAAACACTTGACTACATTGCAAATTCTGTGGATGGATAAGTATTGTGGAAAAGTTCGATGAAAATATATAGAGAAACACTTTCGCATGTCAAGATGTACAAAATATGTGTGTGTGCTGGCGCTCACCGGCTGCTTCACGTGCAAGCACAACGCGTCACGCAACTGAAGGAAGCAGAGCTTGAAGGTAAACAAACAACAGCTTATCATGAGCATCTTATCGATAATTATTTACACAGTTGGTCTTTAGAAGAAACATAGAAACGTTATCTAGCAGCTAAATGTGTCTGGAAAAATATTCAAAGGCTTTTATTTTAATAAGCAGCGCGGATGTGAAAGTGTCTGAATGTTCTGATTGGCTAAAGTAGACGTCTCACAGCAGCGCGTTCTAGACGTGAACGCGCTCTTTCCGGCAATCTTCCTTCTGCGTTCACACAGCGCAGCATTCTGGCAAATTACCAATAATGTTACTTCTCTTTCTGGAAAATAGCTGGAACAAATTTACCGGTATTTTCAAAAAGGGCCTGTTCACACATACAGACCTTTCCGAAAAAAAAAATTGCCAGTCATTTTTTTAGAAAGAACTGTATGTGTGAAAGGGGCTACAATTCACTTTATGCAAGTGTATTAATTTAGAGTGGCAATCCCAGAATAAAGACGTTAGGGCCCATTCACATTTGGCATCCCTTGCATGTGCAAAAGTCAGGTCGACAAAACGTTATAGTAAAGTTATAACAGGATAATGATCTTATTTTGATCCAATTAAGCATGGCTATGAAGCAGAAAGGAGAGATGATGAGTCAGGGAGGTTTAATAACATTAATTCTCGCAAGAAAATAAACAGATTTATATTTATTTATACAAAATAATTAAAATATATGTTTTTGGGAAATAAGGCGTGGCCATTATATCTAGCAATGCCCCTGGGGGTTACTTTCATGGGCTATATGATGATATTATTGATAACTTTGCAGCAAAAAAGGCGAGAAAGGTCCAGATGTAATAAAATAATATTAACATTTCAGTTTGTTTGGATGCTGTCTGAATTGTTTGTTTGAGACAATTACATGTGTTCCAATGGGAGTAATAAAAAGTCAACTACATAGTTTCTATGTTTCTGTTTATTATTTTTTTTCAGGGGCAAGGGGGTGGGGGGAATAGTTGGATATGGGGCGGTTCGCCCAGGGTGCCATTTAAACTAGAACCGCCACTGATGAGCACTGTGCTACATCCGACAGATCGCACTATTATGTCTTTCTTTTTTTTCATTCTTTTATAAGTCTTAATGCATTTTAATCTGTTTTTAATCACTTTTATTATTTGTTTTTATTTTCTTATTGTCTCTTTTATTCCTGTTTAAAGCACTTTAAATTGCCACTGTGTATGAAATGTGCTATATAAAGAAACTTGCCATGCCTTGCCTTGCCTTACACCTCCATTTTTGGCTACATCATTGTTGCGTGGCCTATAACTTTCTTAACTTGGTTAGTATTTAAACGTGCCTCGATGCCTTGGAATGCAACCTTTGAAAGCAGCATTTTCCAGACTTCATATCATATTCATAGAATACATGCTGTAGTGCAGGATGAGATCATGCACATTGTTAAACTGCTAAATAATGAAATATGCAAATGATTTAATATACTGTTGCCTCTTGACCTCGCGCTTTCTCATAACTATGTTCTGCAATCGCTCGGATTACATTCCCCAAAGAGAACACTTAATTGAAGCAAGATCCGCGCATACTAACGTGACAGGCTGCGCTCAAACCACATGCATGCACACTTCGATAAAGACTCACTCACTCCCCAACCGCAAGCTACTAATCTAGAGCAGATATCCCTTAAAAGCCTCCAGCTACATCTCAAAGACTCTCTCTCTCTCTCTCTGAGGTGTTTGCTATCTGCTCATGGCTACATTAGTCATGTATAAGATTACCTGAGAAATGACCCAGAGCAATCTTTTGTTTTTTCCATTAATGCTAAATGACAGATGAATGAAGTATTTGTGAACTCCGCGTAGCCTTAGGGAAATCTGTCCACCGTTAATCGTGTGCATAAACATTGTATGACAAAACTGGATCCGCGAAGACAATGAGAGGAAACAGCACGTGTCAGAAAGCTGTGTTTGTATTTGTCTTTAAAGGTGAGCTTTAAATTCTTCAGATGTTTACAACAATGGCTTTTAAAACTGAGCCTGGTAGACTGCTTTTCAATTCACATGCAACCAGGCAAGCTGTTCCGCAACAACTCATTCAACACCAGAACATTAAACTCGGTCAACACAGCAGACAGAGAATTGTACGCTTAGACAGACTTACATATTGTGAGCTTTTGTCTAGTTAGTTGTGTATACAAAGCTTACATCCGTAATACACGCTTTCAGACTTATAGCACAACAAACACTCTCCACCTATTAACTCCAAAATCATATTATAGCATCTTAGAGAGGATGTGTAAGGAAATCTATGGAAAGATTTGAATAAACGATAAAGATTTTTGGAGGTTGCATGTCTGTGCTCATCCCAACAGCATATTAGCAAATGCTATCAATCATCTGTTTGAGTAAATCTGTCAGCGTAAACTGAAAGCACATGGGTGCGTGGTGAATGCTGGTGTTTAAACCCTGATGATTTTTTTGCTGAACATAAGGTTAGCGTACATTTGAAAAGCAAACAATTTCTTAGATAATATAGCACATTATTTGAAATAAAGCAATTGTGTTCACATATAAAGTCTCATAAAACCTCAAATTTAAAGGTCATCTTTATAGTTTTGTGTTTAAAATCCTAACTCATTCATTCATTTTCCTTCGGCTTAGTCTCTATTTCAGAGGTCGCCACAGCGGAATAAACCACCAACTATTCCAGCATATGTTTTTCACAACGGATTCCCTTGCAGCCGAAACTCAGAACAGGTAAACACACATAGACTCTTGCATTTACACACACACATACACACTCATACACTATGGCCAATTTAGCTTATCCAATTCTCCTACAGTTGAAGTCAGAATTATTAGCCCCCCTGTTTATTTTTTTCCCCAATTTCTGTTTAACGGAGAGATTTTTTTCAACACAATTCTAAGCATAATAGTTTTAATAACTCATCTCTAACAACTGATTTATTTTATTTTTGCTATGATGACAGTAAATAATATTTGACTAGATATTTTTAAGACACTTCTATACAGCTTAAAGTGACATTTAAAGGCTTAACTAGGTTAATTAGGTTAACTAGGCAGGTTATAGTAATTAGACAAGTTATTGTATAACGATGGTTTGTTCTGTCTATCGAAAAAAATATATAGCCTAAAGAGGCTAATAATTTTGACCTTAAAATGTTTTAAAAAAAATTAAAAACTCATTTTATTCTAGCCAAAATAAAACTAATAAGACTTTCTCCAGAAGAAAAAATAGTATCAGACATACTGTGAAAATTTCCTTGCTCTGTTAAACATCATTTGAGAAATATTTAAAAAAGGAAAAAAAAAATCAAAGGGGGGCTTATAATTCTGACTTCACTTGTATGGCGCATGTCTTTGGACTGTGAGGGAAACCCATGCAAACATGGGGAGAACATGCAAACACTACACAGAAATTCCAACTGGCACAGCCGGGACAGCGAAATTCTTGCTTCTTGCTGTGAGGTGACAGTGCTAACCACTGAGCCACCATGCCACCCCTACCCTACTTTATAGAGTACAAATTATAATAACTATATAAAATTGTTTTTATTTCTATCATGTTTTTATTTCTGTTCAGTTTCTATTTATGTTTTAGTTCATTTATACACTTATTTACTTATTTTCACTTTTGCTCTGTCATAGTTAGGTAAACTTAGAGAGCGGTGAATGGTAAAAATACAACAAATATTTTTTTTACAATTACAATCTTTACATTTTTTTCACCTATTTGCTAAATTAATACAAGAAAATCTCCACGATGGTGTTCTCAAGACTTTCAGAAAAAAGAAAAAAAAATTGTGTGAGACTGATAACAGCAGCGAGAATAGAGAAAATCTTTACTGTCCTGTCCATAGACACTGCATTAGAAACACCTTGCATAAGCTCACGTAATTTGATGCACAATCAAATGCGCGAAATAAGATGATACAATATATACTCAAATACATATACATAAGTTTACAAAAATTTGTAAATATTAAAAACTTTCAATGATTTAAGATGCCCATGACCATTAAACACGTTACAACAATCTTGTAAAAAGGGTCCACTGCTTTATTTAAATTTTATTTTGGATAGTTTATATTTATTTATCATTATAGTTAGTATTTAAATCCCATTTGTTTTTGTTTCATTGTTTTCCATACCAGAGTGTTTATTTGTCTTAATCAAAGATAAATAAAAATTGAATGTATTTATTTTTGGTAAATATATACAGTCAAGCCCAAAACTGTTTACTCCCCTGGCAAATTCTGACTACAATTTTTTGGTTCAAATTTAAATAAAAACTGAGAAATATAATTTTTTTTCTACAACGATGCCGCTTGTACATCATCTTATTATCTTTTGGAAGAAGCCTGTGCTCTTTCTGGAAAAATAAATAAATAAATAAATACATAAATAAAAAAATTAATTTATTAATTAATAAAAATAGATAAAAAACTTCAAGTCAGAATTTGCCTGGGGTATGCATAATTTCGTGCATGACTGTATATAATATTATTTATAACAAATTGGCATTAAATCACGTCCAAAGACACGTGACATCATGTTATGCCATTTGAATTTGGCTTCAATATTTTTCTCCCCAATTTTAATTATTAATTAATTGGTTTGTTTGTGTGTTCTTAACACTTAATCCAAAGTCTGTGTGATTTACATTCTATATGAGTGTAAATATTCATCAGTGGTGTGAACATAAGTACAGTAAATGTGACTATTTACTACATTTATCACTAAAAGTCTAAAATGACCAAAAACATGTTTTTTTGGGTGCATGAATCATATATTCATGCATTGACATCAAAACTCCTTTCGGTAATTTAAGTATTAAGGTTAAGCCTTAAGTGCTCTGAACATGCTTAAAGTCATTCAGTTGAAAATTATTAAATTCATCATCACTATTAAAAAAACAATTATATCTGATCAGTTAAATCTGTAGATTAAAAGCTGCACTTAAAATTCCCCTCACCATTTTTGTTGATGTCATATAGGGCTCACACAAGTATAGAAAAACAGGAGCTCTTTGTGTTTGACAATTAGTTTGAATTATGTATAATTAGAAGAATTATCAACTATTTTGAAATGAAAGCCTTATACCGCTGTCACCAGACTTCATTTTTTATTCATTTCGTAACTAGTTTTGCTAGAGTGGAAAAGGAAATGTGTTACAATGTTGCTGGACATTTAGATTTCATATTAGACAATTGCAGGACTTCAAAGTGCAAATTAACAATGACTGGAACACATGAAATGACTTAACATGACCCTTTCGCAACAGCCGCAGTCTGATGTCTGCTGCTGGGATTAATTGTATGACCAAAAAAGAGTCGATTCCTTCACAAAGAAGCGGATATTTGTATTTCTGGATAGCACACTGAGGTTACAATGCCTTTAGAAAATATTTAGCCATTTGCTTTTTTCACTCTGTTTCTGATCATTTATGTTTCTCGCTTCAGCATACGAAAGAAATCAACACATTTATGATCACACCCAGATGCTAAAGAGTTTGTCTTTCATCATTTTTCTTACATTTGAGCCGTTTTCAATCCATTGCTTATTTAGCTGGACGGCCTGCTCTGAGCTGCGCTGTGTATTTTTTTTCCATTTTGTTACATTGGACGTCACGGTGCTCTCAGGAAAGTTCCAAAATGTCGCCAGCTTATTTTTTTTTACTTTCTCAAACATTTTCCCCTCCCACTTACATGGTCTTGAAGTTCCACAGGCATTTCTGGGTCTCCATGACAGCAGGACTGAAATGATCTGCTGTTGGGGCTGTTTAACTTCAAAAACTGAGTGATATTTAGGTTATACTTTAAGCAGAGATGAAGAACAAATTGCTGTGATTTATGGATGTGCAATTTGGTAAATATATATAATATAAATATTTATTTATTTACTAATTTGTGATGATAATTTGATTGTGTGGAGTTAAGCTTCAGCTCAGTATTCTCAATATGCAGCAAACACTTTAAATGAAAGGAACTTAACTGTATAAATATTTAATAACTTTCTATTTGTTTGTGTGTAGTCATTGTGTATTTTTATTGTACAAAAAGACAGCGCTAGTCATTCTAGTTTTGATTATATGATTTCAAGTTTTAACAAAAAAGCCTTTTTCCACCATTTAAAGCCTTGTTTATACTATATGCGCTCACAAGCAGCATCCTCATAAAGGTGGTTAATATCAAGTTCACACTGAATGATTTTAGTCTGAAAAACACATTGTCAATGAGCTGCAGCCAACAAGATTCAGGACTTCGGGAAGGAGTTATGGACTACAATATTAATAACATGAATTTGGTAAAGAAACAAAGCTACTTTTCTGTCTTTTTGGACCCAAGAAAGGAGGACAGTTAGGAAAAACTTTGGCAGGAGCATGCATGCGTTTTTGCCTGAGCTGTAGCAAAATCCTTTTAAGGCAAGTCATATCTTTGAAACACCTCTCAGGCAGTATGCTTGGACATTCTGTTTAAATGGGGAAACATCAAACTCTCCAAAACTACTTGCCAAGCTTATGATTACATATCATATTATGAATAACCAATAAATTTAAACAACAACTGTCTATTTATTTTTATTTCTAAATGTTCGTATCACACAAAATCTGCAGAAACTCACGTCTGGTCCGAACCCCTCCTCTGGAGAATTGTCATTCTATAGCGATTTCTGATTAAATCCTGTACTAGAAGGCGGGGCTTCATTCGCCATACTGTATTGACAGTTACACTTTTCCCCATTCAAAACTATTTGAGTGTCATATCTTGTGTATTCTGTAGTCTTTGGCTGTAGCCTATACCACAACTGGGTACTATTTCCAGTCAGTTATTTCCTTATCAGTTATACTTACCCGTGCTTGGTTGTGAAACGCAAGAGTTGTACAGGGTTGTCAGTGATTCCTTCCTTCTACAGTAAAGTTGTGCAGTGTGTGAGATTCTGTTGCTGATATATCATGCAAAGTTAACACAATACAACCGAATGGTACCCCAAATATTCTTGCAATGTGAAAACAACTGTGATTCAATGACTTTAAGAATCATACTGTGTGAGGGTCGGAAATGAATCACATCCACTGATGTGAACAGGAACAGTCTCTCAGACTGCTGTCAAGATACAAAGGGAAACTTGCATGCATAGTTAATCCATTCAAGAGCAGACGAGTGATAATATATCTGTATTAAGCTCATTCTAAACACTTCACACTTCTCTATATTTTATATATTTTATTTAATCTATTTTTTTGTAAGGCTTTCTGGAATTAGTTTTCTGGTATTGTGAAAAGGCCTTTATATTCTTTCTGTTATTGTTATTGTTAATGTTATTGTTTATTTTCTTATGCTAAAAGCAATAAAATTTATAAAGTATATAAAAATATACTAATCTCAGTCACTGGAGAATGAAACTGAATGAAAACAGTTTATATGATTCCTCTGACTTAGCCGACACCAACATCCCAGTCCACCACACTCTTATGTTTGTTTTTAATTGTGGCCGTTAGGTATGGTCTGGGCAACACTAATTGGACAAAATTATGATGTTTTCACTCTATTAATTAGTAAGACTGTCAGTAAGAACAGTTAGGCACCTACTCTTAGATATATGTTTATATTATATATATACAGTTGAAGTCAGAGTTATTAGCCCCCCTGAATTATTAGCCCCCCTGTTTATTTTTCCCCCAATTTTTGTTTAACAGAGAAGATTTTTTTCAACACATTTCTAAACATAGTAGTTTTAATAACTCATCTCTAATAACTGATTTATTTTATCTTTGCCATGATGACAGTAAATAATATTTGACTAGATATTTTTCAAGACACTTCTATACAGCTTAAAGTGACATTTAAAGGCTTAACTAGGTTAATCAGGTTAACTAGGCAGGTTAGGGTAATTAGGCAAGTCATTGTATAATGATGGTTGTTTTTGGTTATCGAAAAAAATATATAGTTTAAAGGGGCTAATAATTTTGACCTTAAAATGATTTTTAAAAACTTCAAAACTGCTTTTATTCAAGCCAAAATAAAACAAATAAGACTTTTTCCAGAAGAAAAAAATATTATCAGACATAACATGTTAAACTTCATTCAAGAAATATTTAAAAGAGAAAATAAAAATTAAAGGGGGGCTATTAATTCTGACTTCAACTGTATATCTACTGTATATATTTATAGCACACTAACATCACAGCCTTTAAAATTGTGATTGCTTTTTTTTGATGAATAACTCAGGCCTAGTGTCATGTCATTTCAAAGCTTCAGGTTTGTTTTGAGTCTATTTCAGGTGTTTGAGACAGTCCACTTTCACTTGTAAACAGCTTTGAAATGTCATTGGTCCAGGTGATGATATAATATGTATGCTCCGCCTTCATCTTCGGTTCATTTCTTATGTTCAGTCTGTCGAGGTTGAACATCAACAACTAAAAACAAGCAGTAGAGAGAACTTTATTCTATTTTTTCTATTAGGTTTTTTCTATTCTATTCTATTGTTTTGCTTGCTTGTTTGATTTTTTCTTAATTATTTTTTTGCTTTAGCTTGGTTTGGTGTGGATGCATCTTTTGGTCAGATTATTGCGGAACATCTGTAGAATTCTTGGATTTTGATAGAATTAAGAGAACTTGCTAAAATGACATGAAAAAAAGCATTTTGTGTTGTGTTTTCATGTAGTTTGGTTGCATGCTCTGATTTTAGGGAACAATCTGTATAATTCTATAGACTTCTTGAAATAAAGTTCAATTAAAGTTTATCTGTATAGCACTTTTCACAATAGTTATTGTTTCAAAGCAGCTTTACAAAAGGTGCACATTACTGCATTACAATCAAATGCTGTTAAGGGTAAGGTTATTAGTTAACATAATGTATAAGTTATTAATAACTTTACCTAATTACCTAGTAACTAATGATGTAGCATGTCAATTTTCTAAAAGAGTTTTCTGATTTTATTTCTGACTTACTAGTTAAAACGGATAAAATATTAATTGATGACTAAAAGATGACTAATCGTGAGTGATTTTTAGATTGTAATTCAGAATGAAGTTGTTTTTAAATGAATTCCAGGCCCTGATGGAGTCTGAGGAGAGTTTTTATAGTGGTTTTGTTTTGTGTATTTGTTCAGTTTTGTTGCTGCATCTGATCAATTTTTGAGGACAAATATTTATAGAATTCAGAGGGAAAAAGTCAATGGAATGTGTTGTTGTGTTGAAAAATTTGTAATATTCAAAGCTATACCATTGATCACAAGTATGTACAAACTGTATTAATGTGGTTTACTCAAGATTCAACATGAAACAAGTTGTTTACTCAACAAGACAGAATTCAGGCCCACATGGAATGTTTTGTTTTTGTTGTCATCGTGTTTTGTGTTTATCAGCATGACCCTGTGCTCAGTATTACCAGTATACTGCAGAAAGGCTGGTACAGTTGTGTTTTCAAAAAATGACCAACAGAGAATACATTCACCTGCTTTTTCTGCATGAGTATGTGTGATTAAGTAAGCGTGCTGAAGAAAATGCCGCACATTATCCCTGAGGGGAAAGTTACTTCAAAGACTCAAACCGCACATCTCTCATTTTTAATGTAGTTTGGTATGTCAGATATGGCAAGAAAGTACACAAGCTGCTTCAAATGAAAAATAGCTCAAATATCTAGGCAGTTTATTATTTTTATTGTTTATTGTATCGTTTCTTACAACCTATTCTTAGTTATTTTACTTGATCTGTTTACACCTGGTATTACACATTTAAAAAAAAAAACTTTTCTTACCTCAAGGTTTTGTCTTATTTTGAGCGAAAATGAGATTATTTTGCTTACACCATTGGCAGGTTATTTAGCTTGTTAAAAAAAAAATTTTACACAAGATATCTTAAAACAGGGCGGCACGATGGCTCAGTGGTAAGCACTGTTGCGTCACAGCAAGAAGGTTGCTGGTTGGCATTTTTGTGTGGAGTGTGCATGTTCTCCCCCGTGTTCACGTGGGTTTTCTCCGAAGTGTATAAGTGTTGCAGCTGGAAGGGCATCCACTGTATTAAACATATGCTGGAATAGTTGGCGGTTCATTCTGCTGTGGCAACCCTGATAAACAAGGGACTAAAGGAAAATTGATATTGTCTACAAAATGCTTCTTGATTTAAGAATTTCTAGATATTTGGACTAGAAACAGAACAAAACCTTTTTTTTTTGCAGTGTAAGATGACACAACTGTCTCTTTTGTCCACTTTTACACCACTGATGTTTTAAGGAGAGGGAAATATGAGTCTGACTGCAAACCTGCACCTGCAGTTCTTACACACACACACACACACACACACACACCTGTATTGTTTTTGTACATGATGTCACTTGCTGTCTAAGGCCCCATTTAAACTAGTACGTTTTAGTTTTAAAACAGCGTTTTAGAATGAAAAAGATCCGCGTCCACATTAGCGTTTCACCCAGCGTTTCTGAACAACTCTCTGTCTACACTAATACGGTGAAAACGCACATCACATGATCACACACACACTCTCTGGCATGCACTGCATTGACTGCAGCGTGCTTTGAGCGGATGAGCTTGTTGTCTATATCTAACTACATATTCCCCGACTTTGGTCTTTTGAATCTATTACTTGTGCTCAGGTAACGTGTTTTGGCTGAGCGCAAAGATACGTTAGGTTAATATCTTAATTAATGTAACCACGTACATTGATTCTGCACATCTGACTGATTGCTTGCCTTTATTTTCTTTATTGTATAAACTTATTGTGCATTATACTTTTATAATGGTCATAAATAAAAATTAATACGAAGATATTTCTTATTTTCAATGAAAATGAAAGGAGGCAGTAATGTTATAGTCTCCGTTTTGTTATAAATATGCACGAAGATGACGCTCATATGCAGCCACCTAACGCCTCAACATTTTTGATGTCTCTTAAGTTGCTAATAATATCAAAATGAAAATAGGCAGTTCCTCACATCATGTTTTCATTTTATTGTTAAGATAGTGAAACAGCGTAGCCAGGGTGATGTGAATGACTTTATAAAGTACACACTCGGGAGTTTGTTTTCCATATCAATTTGCGAAGTCTGAACTTACAAGAAGAGGATGCAGGACTGAACTGTGTGTAGGCTACTTAATATTGAGGAAAAGCCCCAATCAGAGAGGCGAATGTCTGCAGCCCCGCCTCCGTTTTCAGATGTCTCCGTTTTCCCCCATCCACACTGAGACGGAGCAGCAGCGTTTTAGAATGAAAACGACCTCTCCAGCGTTTTCAAAACGCTCCATTTTCGGGACTCGAAAACTCCTGGTGTAGTGTGGACGGATGGCGTAAACGTAGCAAAACTTACGCATTTTAAAACTAAAACGTATTAGTGTAAACAGGGCCTAAGAAATGTTTTATTTATTTAGGCAAGTAACCTGTTGTTTGCTAACTGCTTTTTTAAATTGTGTGTCTGCGTTTGTGAGTAGCCTGTCTGGCAGCTACACTTTGACTTTGATACATCTAAGTTCTACATGTTGCTATGAGGCATTCTGTGTGCCTGTTTGGTTATTGGGTTGAGAATTCTCACAACAGCATATATAATATTCTTTCTTTCAAATACGATGGCAAATGCAGCCATTTACTTTGGGATCTAAATATTTCTGGATCACATGGAGAATTTTGACCGTTGCAGGGTTATTGGAAGCTGCGTATTCATGACTCAGAGTTTCTACAATTCAGAGCTATTTCTGCAGCTCAGACGTGCGTGTGTGTGTGTGTGTGTGCGTGTGTGTGTGAAGGAAAATCAATGGAATTGGGACATGTATTGTGTGTCAAGAATGTAGATGTTCAGTATGTATAAAGTACATAAGGTGGCACGGTGGCTCAGTGGTTAGCACTGTCACCTCACAGCACGAAGGTTGCTAGTTCGAACGGGGTCAGTTGGCATTTCGGTGTGGAGTTTGCATGTTCTCTCTGTGTTGGCGTGGGTTTCCTCCAGGTGCTCCGGTTTCCCCCACAGTCCAAAGACATGTGCTATAGGTGAATTGAATAAACTAAACTGGCCATAGTGTATAAGTGTGTGTTAGTGAGTGTTTATGGGTGTTTTCAAATACTGGGTTTGCTGCTGAAAAGGCATCCGCTGCGTAAAATACATATGCTGGAATAGTTGATGGTTCATTCAGCTGTGGCAACCTCAGAAGTGAAGATTAAGCCAAAGGAAAATGAATAAATGAATGAATGAATTTAAATATTGGAAAAAATATTTAATTATTAATTTCATCATTAGTTATTGGTAAATAACACCTTTAAATGTGAACAAGCTTCTTCAAAATGACAAAATAACTGTTTGATTAGTAACATTTTTTTTTATTAAAAATATTAAATTTTTTATACAGACTTTCTGCAGACTTTATAAAAGCCAATTTAAGACCTTTATAACATACTGTAACCTAATTTATAAGGAATAAATCAAGCGTATTAAAGCACAACTTCCAAAAGATCATAATTTGTTTTAATTCATTTTATAAGAACATTAGAAAACATTGGCGGTTCATTCCGCTGTGGGCGACCCCTGATTAATAAATGAAAAGAAAATAAATGAATGAATTAGAAAACATTGATGATCTTCACACACTCATCTTGATTTTAAGTAAAGCTCAATTGAAGTCTGTGCTAAAGCAAAATGAGCTGAGAATAAAACAAGCTCTTGATTTGTGGCTTTTTTTACTAAGCACACAAGGAGTGTGAGGTTTGTTGAACTTTGTTAATGATTTTTGAAGGGGGTTTCCAGTAAATCCGTTGCGTAAATTTACTGATTTGTGTGCATATTCTGTGTGGGCGTCGTCTGATTAACAAACATTTCTCCCGAGTAATTTTTCAAATATTTATCAACCTAAATTAGCTTATTTCTATAGAAAAAATTACTCTACAACTCAGCAGAACAGCAAATATTTTTGGAGGGGGATGAAACTTAGGTCATCTCTGAAGTGCAGCTCAAATCACAGTGGATCATGATGTCATATGATGTTAATGTGCTAAAACACTCCCGTCCGCATTCCTGCAGCTCCAACCCCCTTATGTGGAAAGTGTAATACTCACTATTTAAGATTATGTGATGAGTTGCAGGGTCAGGTTCAGCAGGTTATCATTGATGTGACTAAACTACAGACTGACTGGGAAAATAAAAACTGCTCTTTTATTTGACTGAATGTTACAAAATGCAAAACAATATATGGTATGCTCATTTTGAAGGTTTTTAACTTATTGGGTTGTAATAAACATCAATGTACAGTACTTCTACTTTCTGAGTGTATATTATTATATACTGTAAAAGCAGAGATGCCCAAAGTAGGGCCTGCGGGCCAAAGTTGGCCCATGGTAACCTTTGATTTGGCCCACCATCTCATCTAAAAAAAAGGAGAATGTTGGTGGTTGGGGCGAATGCCTTGGACAGAAATCATTATTCTGAATTTTGAATTTAACGTAACCTTTTGTTTCTGAAATTAAATGATTTAATTAAATGTTGTAAATGAATCTGACTTTTAAAATGTAAATACGGTTACTTGCTGTACCGTACATCTGACATCTACGAGCATATCAAGGTAAAGGCAGGTGCAGCTCGACTAGTGAATTCAGCATTGAACTCTATTGTGTTTTGAATGGAATTATTTATGTTTTTACAGTAATAAGTTCATTATAACATGTTAAAAATTATACTGAAGTAGATACTAAATATGATTTAAAGCAAGGAT
>CAIGQZ010032389.1:707294-771369 GCA_903798205.1 Danio tinwini
TGTTTGTTTGTTTGTTTGTTTGTTTGTTTGTTTGTTTGTTTGTTTGTTTGTTTGTTTGTTTGATGAAAAAGCTAACTGAAATGTAATGTTTTAATTGCATGTTGTGAATTAATCAGATTTTAAAGAATCATGAACCCTTAAACAATTTTTTTTTAGATGTTTACAGAATATATGTGCGTGGCACGTTGTTAAAACCACAGGACATATATTTCACTATCGAGTAAAAAAATTTTTTTTTGTAAATTAAAAAAAAAACATTGAACTCAAGTGTGTTAGAAATTTGATTATTTAAAGTTTTATTGTATTATAAGTACAGTATAAACTGTAAAAAAGGTCATCATTATTAATACAACTAAAGTGTTTTTTTTTCTATTTATTTTTTTCTATTATTAAATTACAAAGTTACCATGGCAACTTTAATGTAATACAGTTTGGTATATTTAGCTTTGGCCCAAAACCCTCGATCACGTTTGGTTTTGGGCCTTCATAAGAAAAAGTTTGCAAACCCCTGTCTT
Organism: Danio tinwini; assembly: GCA_903798205.1. NCBI lineage: Eukaryota > Metazoa > Chordata > Actinopteri > Cypriniformes > Danionidae > Danio > Danio tinwini. The sequence goes on from CAIGQZ010032389.1 coordinate 707,810, forward strand.
AAAGGGTTAGTTCACTCAAAAGTGAAAATTACCTCATCATTTACTCTCCCTCATGGGGTTTAAAACTTTTTAAATAATTTTATTTATTTATTTTTTGTTGAACACAAAAGAAGATATTTTGAAAATGCTGGTTGCTGGAACCCATCGACTTCCATAGTAGGAAAAAAATTATTACTATGGAAGTCAATTGGTCCTAGCAACCAGCATTTTTAAAATATCTTTTTTTTGTGAACATAGGAACTCAAGTACTGTAAAAAAAAAAAAAAAAAAGCTGGGTTCCACTTAATTCCTTCATGTTGTCCCAAAACAAATCAATTAATTTAACTTACTTGTTTTTATAAATTTAAATGGATTGAATTTACAGTAAAAGTATTTTTAAAAGTTGCAAACAAACAAATTGTGTTGATTTATCTAATTTTAAATAAGTAATTTGAACGAGCAGCAATCCTTTTTTGAGTTAGCGTAGGGCGAGTAAATAATAGCAGAATTAAATTTTTTAAGTCAACTATCCCTTTAATAGACTCAAACACACTATGAAACTTGGCAGCTTTGTTTCTCACGCCTTTGTTATTAAAAAGCATGAAAAAATGTTCAGCAAGATGGCCTGATAATTATATACAGACAAGACGAGCTGTAGAAAGAGTTGGCATGATCACTATGTGATAGTAAATGATGGTTTTCTTTCAAAGAATGACATTCTTACTCACTGTACCCACCTAAACAGAGGAATCTTATAATTACACAGTCGTCAGGGCCGACACTTGCAGATCCATTACTTTCAATGTGTTTTGTTTTCATGTTGATTATAAGATAAGATAGAGAGAAGGACAGCTGAATGTCTCAGGAGAGTTGAGAACAGGACAGACACACCTGTTTTGACATTTTAGAGAATGCTAGAAAACATTCCTGTACTGACTAGTAGCCATGGTCCACTTTGTGTTCCTAGTTCAGTGGGTTTCAATGCAAAAGATGTACAGTATCACATTGTGTCTTACAGAGAGATATTGTTGTAATTCACTTTCTGGGCAGACTGGGTGACTCATAGGCACACAGTCGAACTAAAATATCTCATTTTCAGTGGAAAGAAAACATGAATGCTTCCTTCGGGGCTGTCATGGTTGAGAACATTAAATGAGGGATTTTAGAAAGCTGGGACAAATAGCTATAAACAAGTAATCTAATACACTCTTAAAGCAAGGTTTGTTTGTAGGTTTGCAGAACTGTGTTTAGTTATATGAAACAAAAAGGAATGATAGTTTCAATTACAAAATTATTTTAGTTAATAATTGGACACTGGAATGTCTTTTGTTGTTATTTTCGCCTGGCCAAAATGACTATAGTACCTTTTTATCATGATTTACACTGAGATGTCATTCAGTCTAACAAGTTTATAAACTCAAAAAGTCTATTCAGACATTTTTAGAGCAAGAATCACTTGATGTCATATTTAAAGACTATTATAGGATCATGGTGCAGCCCCAAAATACTCATCAATGGTCATTTTACACTAACCATTCACTTATGATCACTTATTACAGGTCAGAATAAGTAGGGTTTTAATTTTTACATGCATTTGCCTGTTACATTGAATGATTATTAAATGTGATCGCACTCATACTTTCACAAATTTTATTTAAAACATGAATAGTCTGTATATTTGCAACTTCAGTATGCTTTCTGTATAAAATCACTTTAGTACATTTAATTTGATGCTGACATCAAAATTGGATGGCTGGTTTATTACCCGTATATTAATATTGTTTCTTCTATATATTAATTAAATATTTTATATCTATAGTATTTATTATTATTACTTTAGATTCTTTTGCATGAATTTGTGGATTCTTATTTTCAAAAAGCTATTTTAAACATAATAAATGTATTACACTGCAAAAAAATATTGCTTTTCTTACTTACATTTTCTAAAAAAGCCAAACATATAGTCTTGTTTTAATAAATAATATGCCAAACTTAAGTAAGTCATTCCTTAAAACAAACCAAATAATCTGCCAATGGGGTAAGAAGAAATGTAAAAATCAAGATTATTTTGCTGACCTCATTTGCTGATTATTTAGCTTAATATTATTTTAAACATAATAAATAAAGGTTTTATTATTACACTGCAAAAAAATGCTTTTTTTACTTTTTCTAGACAACCCACACATATGGTCCTGTTTTAAGTAATAATATGCCAAACTTAAGTAAGTCATTCCTTAAAACAAGCTAAATAATCTGCCATTGGGGTAAGCAAAAACGGAAAATCAAAAATATTTAGCTTACCTCTTGGCAGATAATTTAGCTTGTTTTAAGGAAAGACTTGTTTAATTTTGACATGTTATTTCTTAAAATAAGACAATATATTAGGCTTGTCTAGAAAATGCTTCTTGATTTAAGAATTTTTAGATATTTGGACTAGAAACAAGACAATCTAAGCAAGAAAAGCGTTTTTTGCAGTCTAATTGTTTATATTTAGTAATATGCACAATTACTATCAGGCATGTAGGAAATACAGGGTCATATTATATGTGCATGGAAAAAGTGAGCCTGATCAAGTTTGCCCTGGTTCCTCTCAAAAACAATAGCCGGAATTCTGTAATCTTAGGAAAGGCCATCGCCTAAAGATATCATGACTCCATGACTGAAAACCAGTGAAGATGATGAAAGCAAAGATGATCTTAAGATACAGCTGATTAAATCAGAAACTTGTTGTAGATGTTCTAGTGTGAAGTATTATCCAATAAAAAAAAGTCGTCACACATTGCTTAAGGTGGTGACATTTTAGTCACGTTTGACACGTACGGGTCATTCCTGTTCAGTAGAAACTGACGTGATTTTACATTTTTGACTTTACTAATGACGCCTTTGAAATGTAAAAGCTCACACCACACCTGATGATCCAACCATAGAAACACCTGGTGATGAAATTAGTGGTCAGTGAAAATAGTCTGTGCTGGAGGAACAGGTCAAGGCAGGTCTAATTTGTTTACACAGATACTTCAGTGCTTGGAGAATTCAGTTCATTGGTGTGGTGCGGAAGCCATTGAATGCCCATTACCTTATAATGTTGAAGTCTAAAACACCAAAAGATAACGTGCAAATCTTCAAACAGAAAAAGAATGTAGCATTGAAACTGAATCTGGTGAACATCTAACCCAGATATGCCCAAAGTAGGGACAGCGGGCCAAAGTTGGCCCATTGTAATCTTTGATTTGGCCCACCATCCCATCTGAGAAGAGAGTGAGAATGAATCTGATTTGTAAAAATGTAAATACTGTCACTCGATGGAGAGAGAACTATGCAGAACACATCGGTGAGCAAATCAAGGCAAAAAATAGTGTAATTCTGCCATAAATTTGATTGTTTTTGTTTTTACTTTAATACATTTATTATAAAAATGTTAACATATACTGTATTAGTTAATATAAAGCAATGTGTTCTAGTAATTTTTAAATATTATTAAATAAATTAGAAAATCACCCATGAGAACTATATTTACCTTTGGCCCACTAGCCTCAATCAAGTTTGGTTTTTGGCCCTTTGTAAGAAAAAGTTTTGGCACCCCATATCTAACCTTATTGTATAGCTTCCCCTGTATCATAAAATATCACAGTACTTGCCAAACCTCAAGTCTAATAAGAGCATCATCATTTTAAGCCATGTTTTAAAAAACAAGCCTATGGTTATTCAACCATTAACACAGCACGAACATAAACCTGGTTAACTTTATGGAGCCTCTGGAATCCAAGGGGCTTCAGGTCCTTAGGGCTGGATTTTAAAACCTGTCAAGTATTGCTTTATTGAAGCTGAGAAACTATTGGTGGTCCAGTTTCATGTAGGACTGTTCCTGCTTGTCAAGTTACATATTACTTGTGGTATACTATTAAATTCCGCTTAAATTTCCATGTGTTTATGCTGTAATCATACACTGTAAAACCCAATAAGGTAATGTAACTCAAACCATTTGAGGAAACTGATTCCAACAAACCATTTAAATAAAAAAACTCATCCTAATGAGTACTGTAAACTTAATCTATTTGAGTACACGAAGCAATTTGAGCACAGTAAAAGCCAATAAATGAAGAAAACTCAAACCAACTGTGTACTGTAAAACCCAATACGTTAAGGCAGCTTAAATCGTTTGAAGGAAAGTGATTGCTACAAACCATTTGAGTTAAAAAAACTGATCATTATGTGAACTTACTCCATTTAAGTTGAAGTAATGCGGTATTTTTATAAATTCATTACCTTCAACACTGAGTTCAAAACTCTCTTCAAATGAGTAGAATTAACTTTCAGTAAATTTTGAGTTAACTACACTTATTTAATTTAATAAAGTTTCGCAGTGTAATATTTTCTATTGTAGAGATTGCTGCATATATCTAAAGCTAGTCGGGTGCTGTAGGTGATGATAAAGCATAACTGGAAGCCACATGTTCTTCTTTGTACAGCTTCAAATGCTGACAGTTAAAACATTTGAACTGTCAAAGCTTTAGAGTGAAATTCAAAGCCCTCCAGATGTCTAATTTGTATAGGCAAATCAATAGATGCATGCTAGTTTAGTGTGAACATTCATTGCATTGTGGATCCTGGCATTGCATTGAAGTATTTCAATATTAATGTTTAATATTGCTGATATAAATTTTTTTAAACCTGGCATTTTGGCTTTTATTGAAAGTATGATTCATTTTGTATGTAATAAAACAATATATATATTAACTAGAATAAACTGAGGGTAACTAGTTTTTCAAGCACTTAATATTCCCAGAAAATGTCTGTTTCTGGTCATATTGAATTACAAAAAGATCCATGTACTGGTTAGACTAGGAATGCAGGGACAATGTTGGATTGAATTTCAGCCACACCCACCTTCTACACCTAAACACAGACCAATCAGACCCCTCCTTTGGCTCCACCCACTCCCTGTCCAGCGCATATAGAGCAAGACAGAGTAAGCCGTTCTCTCTATCTGCTCGAGTTTCTCCAGCACAGCAGACAAGGCTCATTTCTACTGCTCTCGCTCCCCCTTTGCTCCAGGTCATTCTCTACAAGACAGAAAACACATAAGGCAGGATGTCGACCTACAGCAAGAAAACTAGCTACACCGTCAAGTCTTCTTCCTCTGGATCTATCCCACGCAACTTCAGCAGTTTGTCTTACTCCGGCCCCAACATGAGCCGGCAGAGCTACAGTGCACGCAGCTCCTATGGAGGTGTCAATCGTGGCATGGGAGGTGGTAGTGGCTTCATCACTAGCTCTTCAGCTTACGGTCTTGGCATGGGCATGGGTACCGGTATGGGTGCGGGAGTCGTGGCACCAATTCAAGCAGTCACTGTCAACAGGAGCCTCCTGGCACCTCTGAACCTGGAGATCGACCCCAACATCCAAGTTGTCCGCACCCAGGAGAAAGAGCAAATCAAGACCCTCAACAACCGCTTCGCTTCCTTTATTGATAAGGTAGGTTTGACGTTTCTTTCTTTGGAGTTTCACTAGTGGTCAGTATGCTCGCAGATGGTCAGAAAAGTAGACAAAACTGTTCTTGCTTTAAAAGTCTGTAAAAGTTAGTCTAGAGTGGAACAGAAACTAAATTTTGGGTTTATACAATGGAAAAAGTAAGGGCGAGTAGAAAAGGGTGTGTACATGGTCAGAGTGTGATGGTTTTTCATTTAAATGAGGTGCCTTGAGGCGCTTCTGAAACCCTTGTGAAGAGTCCACACCCAAAAAAAGGACGTCCTGCAGGACTTAAAACCTGTTTTATACATATTATCATTACAAGCAATGCATTACATTTCCAGAATCCAAACAAACTCTACATCCAACTAAATGTCACATTCTTTAGTAGTTAATATTTAATTTAAGAACCAGGGTCATGTTCTGGATAGTACTGGAAAGGTTACGTAACAACTTTCAGGGCAACAAGAACAGGAAATATTCTGTCACACTTTTAGGTCTTAAGTATTTGTGTCCTTCCTCTTAATTATAATAGTCTACTTTGCATTGCATTATTTGATTAACACACCATCTGTTTTGAATATGACAGATGATTAGTAAAGTCAGATGGCTCAGTGACACTTTTACTGTAACCTAGTTGTGTGTTCAATGTTCACCTCAAGCTGTTAAAGTCTTATCGTTGTATTATTTGCTCTCCGGCTGTCGTTTACACACTCCTTTAAAGGACTCCAGCAGATCAGAGCTGGTATCTTCCTGTTATCACTTAAATATTAACTGAGTGGATCAAAACTTCTTTGATAGTCTCATTTCAGTCTATAAAAAGAGATAAAGTTATCCATCCTGATGTCCTACTGGAATATGCGTCATCATTTCCAAGGGGGGAGAGCATTACAAACTGAAAACACATGCATCCCTTGTTATTTAAGGAAAACAGTGCTTTCCTTTGTGAAGATCACTTAACCACACGAGCAATATGTTGGCATATGGTTGCACTTCTAGAACCATGATTCTAAATTGCCTCTGCAGCATCAGTCTGGGGGTGGGTTGCTTTCTGAAGTTGCACTTACTTCCAAGTATGGTTTTCATTTGTGGCTGGATTGAGACAAAACCTCTATTCTCATTCTGCCAATGTAGGTACGTTTCCTGGAACAGCAGAACAAGATGCTGGAGACAAAATGGAGCCTCCTCCAGAACCAGACAGCCACACGCTCCAACATCGATGCCATGTTTGAGGCCTACATCGCCAACCTCCGCAGACAGCTCGACAGCCTTGGCAATGACAAAATGAAGCTGGAGGCTGACCTGCACAACATGCAAGGTCTCGTTGAGGACTTCAAAAACAAGTGCGTAAAAGTCTCATATTGGTTAAAGCCTGGACAAAGAAGGCTTTAGTGGTGTACTTCCCAGAATAAAAGAGGGAAGGAGAGGGAAAACTTGTTTTAAAGGTCTGATGGGAATATACATAATTCATAATCCAATAAGGCTTACACAACTGATACACAACCTCCATAGTCACTCCCTATACTTGCCCATTGTCCAGCCTTTTTCAGATTTAAATCATATCGTAGGCATTTCACTGAATAACATAATATCCCATTGAAAAACAACTTTGTGCTGCAATTAAATGGGTGTCAGCACGAGTCAGATAGATTTACACCAACTGAACAAACATCTATACAGCACCTTTCATGGATCTCTAGGCAAATCTGATTGATAATGAGGCCCAGGAGAGACAAAAAAGTAAATCCAGAAATAGTTCAGCACTTTTTGCGGCAAATGCGTAGCACTGCTGCCCCCTAGAGTACAAAACATTTAAAACACCACTATAATGTTTAACCTTTCTGTTTCTTCACCTCTCTTCAGATATGAGGATGAAATCAACAAACGCACAGAATGTGAGAACGAGTTTGTGCTCATCAAGAAGGTTTGTAGATTGCCTCTTACACAAAGCAAACTGGGTTTATTACCCCAAAACCCTTGCTTAAATCTTAAATTGTGATTGCTTTTTGTAGGATGTTGATGAGGCCTACATGAATAAAGTTGAGCTGGAGGCCAAGCTGGAAAGCCTTACTGATGAGATCAACTTCCTCAGGCAGATCTTTGAGGAGGTAAATTATAACTGGAGAATTCCACCAAATATATGGTTCACTGATGAGAGACAAATGTCATTTTAATAATGTTGCTTTCTCTTGTTATGGATTTATAGGAGATCCGTGAGCTGCAGTCTCAGATTAAGGACACCTCAGTCGTGGTGGAGATGGACAACAGCAGGAATCTTGACATGGACGCCATCGTTGCTGAAGTCCGCGCTCAGTATGAAGACATCGCCAACCGAAGCCGGGCTGAGGCTGAGATGTGGTACAAGTCTAAGGTATGTTACCTTTCAAGTCAAGTCGTATTTTAGTTATTCTTAACAGTTACCATTAAAGTTTTTAAGATATGCTCCTTTTTGTTTTTCAGTATGAGGAGATGCAGACATCTGCAAGCAAATACGGTGATGACCTTAGATCAACAAAGACAGAAATCGCTGATCTTAACCGCATGATCCAGAGACTGCAGTCTGAAATCGATGCTGTGAAAGGACAGGTACGCAACTACACAAACTGCAAAATGTCAAATATTCCTTTAAGTATTATGCAAGGAGTGAAACTGATCTTTAATTGTATTATTATTTTTCATTTTGACAGCGCGCCAACCTGGAGAACCAGATCGCAGAAGCAGAGGAACGCGGAGAGCTGGCAGTAAGAGATGCCAAGGCTCGCATTAAGGACCTGGAGGATGCCCTGCAGAGAGCCAAGCAGGACATGGCACGCCAGATTAGAGAATATCAGGACCTGATGAATGTAAAACTAGCCCTAGACATTGAAATCGCCACCTACAGAAAGCTCCTGGAAGGAGAAGAGGACAGGTGAGTTCAGCAATTGCACACTTGCTATATAGAATCAATAATCCCCAAGTAGCTGTGGTTTACAGTCAATTTATAACAGCTAAGGGGAGTTGTTAGAGGATGCTAAGTTGGATCAATTTACTGTAAACCATGTCTTCAAGGGGCTTATTATGTTACATTACACAAAATTTTTTTAAACAAATATAGTTTCCTTGGCTCAGTACCAAGCAAGTCACAGGTTTATGTTTGTATTTTACCACAGCTTCATAGCTTAACCAATCAGAACTATAACTGCTTAATAATTTGAGATTTTTGTGCGAGATCCTCATTGCTTTTGTCACTCTTTTCCAACAGACTGGCATCTGGAATCAAGGCCATCAATATCTCAAAACAGAGCAGTAAGTTTGACTTTTTTCAGCACTTTTTCTTCGCATAATAATTTAATGCAATGGACTTTCATCTACAGTAACTTAACTCCCTCTTTCTGTCCCAATAGCAAGTTATGGTGGATATCCTTTGGAAAGTGCCGGCAGCAGCTACAGCAGCTACTCTAGCGGTTACTCCAGCGGTTTATCTGGAGGATATGGTGGCGGATACAGTGGCGGATACAGCGGTGGCTACAGCTCAGGCAGCGGCTACAGCGACACCGTCTCTCAGACCAAGAAGAGCGTCGTGATCAAGATGATCGAAACCAAGGATGGCAGAGTCGTGTCCGAGTCCTCTGAGGTAGTCCAAGATTGAGCGAGTGCTTCCCCTAGTTGTGTCCACTAAACGTCACGCCTCTTTTGCATTCATGACCTTCCCTCTCAACCATTATGACTGCGGCCCAAAGCTCTAGACAGAAAAGCAGTCATAAAGCAAGTTGAAAGCCACTCACACTTGACCAAAGAATTCCAGAGGGACCAGATAATCTCACCGCTCTTGTCGTGCCTTAATCCACATCACTAAAAACACACGTCTTCAGGCCACCGCACCGCACAACTGTCTTCATGTCTTACCTTGCACAACATGACACAACACGTCTGTAGGCTGGACAATCCTCAATGTGCCACTAACTCCAGCTAGCCGTTTAGCTGAATTGCTCAACATGCTAAGCAAATGAAGGGATATGTTTGCATTTGTGCTAAATTGCTAGCATGTTAGTGGTAGATGTACGCGGTTCGCCTGTTTATTAGAGATCATTTCATTGTACTTTTGGCAAATGAAAAAGAAGTTGCCCATTGTGTATCCTGTTTTCTGAGGTGCTGTTTTTGCTACCAGAAATAAAAGTGTTTACCTAAAAATGTATCTTCATGTCTTTTTTGCGTGTGAAAATGTTTTATTCAAGGTTTAGTTTTCTTTTCAAAAAGGGACATATATTTTGTCTACTTTCCTCCATACTTTTCAAAAAATGTTATTAAAAGTATACTTGATTTGTTTTCTCATTGAAAATCCTAAATTCAAATTGGCCCATTCTTCTATTTTTGACAGAGATATACTCTTGGTTGAGTAGCATATTATTTTTATTTCCTTTTTTTTTTTTTAGATATTTTTACACACTGTCTTACATGTTTAAGTTTATATAATAAAAAGAGAACTTTGAGATGGAGCACCTTGAAAATGAACCTGATCTTTAATGGTGTACTTATTTTTAAATACTTACAATCAGGAATTAATAATAATAATACCTAAATTTAAATCTATACTTGAAGTTCAAAAACGTATAAACTGTAATTTATACCAGTTAAATTATTCGAAAAATGTATATACATTATTGGAGATTCTAGAATTGCAGGAACATTTCATGTCTTCAAGATAAACCTGCTATTATCTTTTTTTTAAATAACATCATACATGTTTAGCCTAAGGAAAGTAGATGGAAAATGCTTGAAATGTACCTACAATTCTGGAATTAGTCACATAAAAACATGAAATCAGGGGCGGACTTAACCAAGAAGCGAGGTAAGCAGCCGCTTAGGGCCCTAGGGAATTAGGGGCCCCCGACCAATGCCAAGAAGACTATAATAATCATATAGCTACTTAATACATTCTCTATCATATGATGTAAAATTAGTTTATAACTGTTAAGATTTTAATAGTATGACTCTTTTTAAAATCAGGGGCCCTCATAAATAATGGAATGTTCCTTCTATACTGCACATGTGAGAGGTTTGAGCACTTTAATCAATGCCAAGCTAGCAACTTTTCAATGGCTAAAAAAATGGCTAATTAACTGTACATCGGGGTGCCCAAACTCAATTCTGGAGGGTCAGTGTCCTGCAAAGTTTAGTTCCAACTCCAATTAGACACACCTGGTCTAGCGAATCAAGCTCTTACTAGGCTTTCTAGAAACATCTGTGCATGTGTTGAGACAAGTTGGAGTTAAAATCTGCAGGACACTGGCCTTCCAGGACTGAGTTTGGACACGCCTGCTGTACATAGTTTGTGAACTTGTTTTTTTTATTTGTGAATGTCTGTTTATATTTTTCTTGCCCCTTAGAGTTCAGACATCAAACAAATATCAGTCTATACATGTTTTATATTTAAAGTAACGGCAACATTAATGCCTTACGGACGTGACAAAAAGTCTTTGTGGGTTTTTGTGAGTTGACATACTTTGTGGAAATTCTGTGAATAAAATCCGGGGCTTGTCACCCACTTCGCCACCGTGCAGCCTTGAACTACATTAATATTTTATAATTAGAATTAGGTCTGCTTTCTTAAATATGCAATTAATTATGCGATCAGTAGTAGACCCAAGTTTGCTGAAATGCAATGTGTTCAACAGATCTCCAACAGCAGTTAATTGATGTTTATAAATATCCTAATTTTTTAAGAGCCATAAACGTTGGATAGTGTATTACTCTTTGGCCGTTCTGACATTTTTGGGGTATTTTCAGTATACAGTATCAATATTTAAATACTGTAATCTGGATGATACAGTAAACCAACTCTAAAACGTTGTTTCCTCCTCTGAATAGCTCGAATCAACGGTGTCTGACAGGCTCACCTTGGTCTTATGTTGATACTGCATTGAAATTCATGGTCATCAAAGGCGAAATACATTTAAGAATGCTGGTCGTGGTGCAAAGATTTTGGAAGCACATTTTAGCACAACTGTCGTAAAAAGGTTCATTTTTACAATCTTCTATGGCCATCTGGTGTTCAAAATGTCGAATAGCACATAACAAACTACAGTCCTGATAGGCTAAATATGGAGTTAGTCCACAGTTAAACATACATGTTGTAAACGCTACATGTTCAACAAATAGTAACATGAAATAAACTTTGGGAGAAACTTCAGTATATGTTAAAAAGCGTGAAAAAAAATAACACATATACTACATAACACTATATACTACGTTTTTAAACATCCCACATGAAAAAATAGCAGTATATTGTAGTGTTTTGACAATATACTATAATATACTATATACTATAATATAGTAAAAGGTATTATATAGGCTATTACAGTATATATTTTTTTACAATTCTTTGCTAATGAATGTTACAGATACTACTTTATTGTAGTATAATATACCATATTTAGAAACTTAGAACATAGTTTTTATAATAAATTATAGTATTTTGTCAAAAAGGATATTATTCATATTATTCATATGGGAAACTCATGGCTTTATGAAAAAAAAATGCAATTTATGTTTATTTTATTTAGCATAAAAATTACTAGAACAGTTATCAGTCATTTATTTAAAAGAATTAAAAATGTCAGCATGAATCAGTGAAAAATTGGGCTTCTTACTAGTTTCTGTAAATAAAACAAGTATGTAATTATTCTAATGAAAAAAATTATTAAAATGTCTTTATAACTACTTTATAATGAATTAAAATTTATACTAAACTAATGCTTGAAATTTTGTCATAATTGTGTAAAATTGGGCTAGAAATTAACATCATCATTAAGAATTTTGAGAATTCCATGCACTCTACAACAGCTATATATATATCTGCAGATTTAATAAAAAAGATAAACTGTATTCAGACCTCTTGCTGTGACACTCATAAATTTAACTCAGGTGCTTTCCATTTCTTCTGATCATCCCTGAGATGGTTCTCAGTCCAGCCGTATTTGATTTACTGGTTGGACTTGATTAGGAAAGCCACACACCTGTCTATATATAAGACCTTACAGCTCACAATGTATGTCAGAGCAAATGAGAATCATAAGGTCAAAGGAACTGCCTGAAGAGCTCAGAGAAAAAAATGTAGCAAGGCACAGATCTGGTCAAGGTTACAAAAAAATCTGCCGCACTTAAGATTCCTATAAGGACGGATGCATAACCAGAACCCTTTAATGGCCGTCCACCCAAACTGAACTATTGGGGGAGAAGAGTCTTGGTGTGAAAGGTAAAGCAGAACCCAAAGATTACTGTGATCTTACTCTGAGCTCCAAAGATGCAGTCAGGAGATGGAGAAAAAGTTAACCATCACTGCAGCCCTCCACCAGTTGGGGCTTATGGCAGAGTGAACGTCGGCAGAAAGCCTCTCCTCAGTGCAAGACACAAAACCCACATAGAGTTTGATAAATAACAAACACCTAAAGTACTCTAAACGGGTGAGAAATAAGATTCTCTGGTCTGATGAGACCAGGCACGTGCAGAGGTGGGGGCTTTGGGTGCTTGAGCCCCTGCTCTTTTTTCTCCTGGAGAGAAAGTGCCCTTTTTTCCTGGGGATAATAATTATTTTTTAAATACTAATAATTAATAATATAATATGTATAAGTTAATGCGTGTTCTTTTAAAGACAGCTTTCTCTGTCAGACAATAAAAAACAACATTTTATTTATATCTTGGTTTTAAAAACAAACACCATGAAAGTCAATGGTTACAGGTTTCCTGCTTTCTTCAAAATATTATTTTGTGTGTTCGACAAAAGAAAAAAAAGTCAAATAGGTTTGGAACAAGTAAAAGTTGAGTAAATGGTGACAGAATTTTCAGTTTTGAATGAACTATCCTTAAATTTAGGATGAAATCTCCATTATTATATTTTATTTATTAAAGTACAATTATTATTATTATTTATAAAAAAGTGCCCTTTTTTCCACTTGAGCCCCTGCCCCTTAAAAGGTCTCTGCACATCCCTGGATGAGACCAAGATATAACTTTTTGGCCTTAATTTTAATCTACTGTATGTGTGTGGAGAAAACCAGGCACTGCTCATCACCTGTCCAATACAGTCTCAACAGTGAAGCAGCATCATGCTGTGGGGGTGCTTTTCAGCTGCAGGGACAGTACGACTGGTTTCAATCAAGGGAAAGATGAGTACAGGGATACAGTGACAGTACAGTGATATCCTGGACTAAAACCTTCTCCTGAGTGCTCAAGACCTCATCCTGGGTTGAAGGTTTACTTTCCAACAAGAACAACCCTAAGCACACAGCTAAAATAATGTAGTTGCTTCACAACAACTCTGGGACTGTTCTTAAATATCCCAACCAGACCCCTGACTTAAACCCATTTGAGCATCTCTGGAGAGACCAAAAAAATGACTGTTCACCAACGTTTACTATCCAACCTGACCGAACTGGAGAAGATCTGAAAGGAGGAATGGCAGAGGATCCCCAAATCAAGGTGTGAACAACTTGTTGCATCTTGCCCAAAAAGATTAATGGTTGTATTAGATCAAATGGGTGCTTCTGCTAAATACTGAGCAAAGGGTCTGAATACTTAGGACCATGTGATACTGCAGTTTTTCTTTTTTATAAATCTGCAAAAATAATGATTTTTTTTTATGGTTCGTGTAGCTTACAATAAAGTTTGTAAATTAATATTTTCTGTCTTTTAGTTCATGCATGAGGTGTTTTCTAAACAAGTGCTTCTAAATGTATTTAAATTGTAAACCTTAAATAAAAGTTAAATAAATTAAGAGACATTATTATTATTATTATTATTATTATTATTATTATTATTATCATTTATTATTGTTATTATTAAGATTGTTGTTAGGTTTTCTGTGTTTAAAAAGTATTCTGCATAAATTTTACAGATTGATTGCTTTTAATGTTTAAAAAATATAAATTAATTTATTTTTAAAAAATTGCCCAGTAATATGCCTACAAGACATCCGTTTGTGCAGCTGCTCATTACGTGCGATTTTAAAAGTAGTTTTGGCGGTAATATGCCAACGGTTATCAAGCAAATCGCCGCCATGGATAAATTGGCCAAGACATTTCACTCGGATATCCGCGTTTCCAGCTACTGTAATGGTCAGTTGACGACATATGCTACTTTGTGTTGCTGTGTACATTGTATTACTATTGTGCTTTTTTATTATATTTTTATTAAGGTTTAATGTTTATGGTTACGAAAAGTCAAAATGGAGGCGCAATGCAGATGCGGTGCAGTTAATCTCCATTTTGTAGGCTTTAGGTTTCTATGCTCTGTTTTAATATTACACTTGCTCTATTTCAGTTGTAGTAAATAAGTGTTGTTACTGTGATTGCTGAATATCTGCTGCTGAAGTAGCTCATAGCGTAAGTCATAGACATTTTATAGATAGATGCCTATGGTGTAAGTGGCCTTTATTCTTTAACATTTTTTTTCATTTGACAATTTTTTTTCAACTGACATCAACCTAACACTAGGTGGCGATATAGTAAAATAATTGATGCATCAAAAGTACGTGTTATGTTTGAAATCTGAGAGTTGGATTTAGAATTCAAAAGCTATTCTTCTTGAATCCAGTGATCACTTTTTTCTGTTTAGTTTTCTGAAGGAAAAAACTTTGCCTTAACTTGCCTTTTTACATCACCAATTTAAAATAAATAAGCCTATTTAATATTGCAACGATTGTCAAAAATGATTGCAAAAAAATTACAAGTTATATAAACAGATATTCATCAAATAATTTACAGATCAACAGAAATGACCCATTTGACTAATTGTGAACTGCAAGTTCAAGCCTGATGATGATGATGATGATGATGATAGTGAGATACTTTCTCAGGACAGATACTGAATGTTACCAAATGATTCATGTTCTGGCCCTAGGGGGAGCTGTAACAAAAACTGTTAATATTTGTTTAACAGTTTCTTAATTAATTACAATTTTCAACCACATTGTACTATATTATACTATATATCAAACTACACAGGGTACAAACATACTGTAATGCAAAATATATATTTATCACAAGCAAAAAAATCTATACATTCTGTATATTACTCTGACAAGTTCAAATAAAATATAAACATTTACGTACTTGCATAAACTGTCTCTTTCAGGGAAAAATAGCCTAGCAAAACATTTTATCATTTCTAGGTATATATTTAGGTCTGTTTTTAGTTTAATACTTTAGTATTTCTATAGATTTGGGTATTAAAAATTTTAATCTAGCATGAAATAAATATGGAATCAAAGTAAAACGGCACTCCTAAAAGTTTCTTAGACATGTCATAATCATTAATAGTCATACAGTAATAAAATGAGTATAATGTACACTCAAAAATGACTGCTTGTCGAAACTACTTATTTAATATTAGTTTAAAACAAGGCATAATACAACTTTTTTGGGGGACAACTTAATTGAAGGAATTATGTAGAATCCAGCATTTTTTACAGTGTAAAAAGCTACAAATGTTTGCAATGGCAGAATACCTAATTATATGACATATCACATGTAGTATTTTTTTATAACCACCTCAAGCTTATATTCACTGCTGCACTCAAAGTTTGAACATGTCTGTCATGAAACAGCAGCGTCTAGGTTGCATTTGCATAATCGCCGATATCTAATGCTTAATTTTCCTGAGTAGCACACTGAGAAAATAACAGAAATGAGGAAATGACACTAAATGCACCTTGTACTACTTGAAAATTGTCTATGTTTATTAACTTTGTGCAGGGGTCGTACATGAAAATGAAAGATAAAAGACTGAAAAATGAAACTGAATTAAATGGGCAGTGATATTAAGTATGTAACGCAAGCTTGAGAGTTTCCCATGCGTGCTGGTTGATGTGAGCTGGCAGGGCTGCAGGCGTCACGCTGTAGGAATGAACACTGTTTGTTTCAGGTGATTGACGTTTGGCCTGTGGCAGTGCTTGTGCTTGATCAAGCTGCAGTGCCATTTGAGAATTCGGTTCTGCTGATTGAGGATCAAAGGGCAACACTTCTGACAGGGCATTTCAGGAGCCTTGTTTAAGTGCACTTCTAAAAAAAAGATGCATTTATTTTATGTTATTTTAAATGTTTAGTTTACCATTTTTTTCTTAATGTTTCTAATTAACCTAAAAATTTAACAAAAAGATTCATTAAAACACCTAGTTAATTTTAAAATATATGACCTGATTAATAATATTATTAATAATTAATAATAACTTGAAAGATTTTAAATTCTAAAAGATTTTTTTCTGTACTTTTAATAATCTGGTAGTTTTGACCGTCTATAACGGTTATTACTAAGAAATCTATGCAATTCAAATGTAGCTGCATTTTGCTTAATTTTTCATTATTTAAGAATGGTTAGTTGGTTTCAGTTGATATTTAATTTCAAAATATTAACAAAATAATATATATAAAAATCTGCAAACATCTGACATTTAAAGGCATCCATCAGGTATTTTAAAATGTACAGATTGTATTCATTTAGATTTTATTTATTTAAAAATAACATTTGCACCATTTTTTTTTACAAATGGTAATTCTGAATGTACCTGAAAATGTCAAATGGTGTAACAGACAAAAAAATGGAAATATTTAATATTTTACTCCTTCTAGATGACATGCAAGTGTACTTACAGAAATAAATACTTCATTTTAAAATATCACACCAACATTTATTTTATTCACGTTATCTCGAAATGTACATTTTAATGAGATTTTGCAATATTTGGCCAGGCACCTGCTAAAAACAAATTTCATTTCTAAATAGTCTTTGCAAATTATGTAAAAACATTTTAAAACCACTTTATTACACTAAACTAGGCGTTTAAAATTATATTTCATGTTATTTCCATGTATACAATTATATTTTTATGAAAAATACTGGTTACACCAATTGACACAAACCAGTTACACCACCTGACCATGTGACGTTAACAGCCAAACATGACTGTTTATTGAAGAAATTGACAGTGAAAAAACATTAAAGAATGATAAATTAAAGAAAAATCAAGATTGATAGTAAACAATTTAGCTGAAGTGGTTTTACTTTTTTTTCAAAGCTGAAAAACTTCTACTGACCATGACTACAAGAAATCATCATGGTGAGGAACAGTGTCTCAAATTGCAACGACAGTTGAGGAACAATATTTGAGGAGGGTGTAATTGTCATTGACAAATGTGTTCACAGCCATGAAACCATGTTGCTAAACTTTAATACATAAAGTAATAACATCCTTTCCATTAAATCTGTGGCCCTAAATAACAACAAATTAAAAACATGTTCAGCATTTAACACCTTTTACGTCACTCTGTTTCTTTTCAATTGAAAAAGTACTTGATATTACAAAAATACAAAACTACATAAAAGCTGCTGCTGCTCTCTTATTTGTTTCTGGGACTGAGGGTCAGTGTTTGCAAACATACATGACTAACCAATGGTGTCGTACAACAAAGCTTGGAAAACATATTCATAAGTGTCCTTCAAATATCCACAATGAAAAATATTTTATAGATAAAATCATTCATTTAGCAGCTCCTGACCTTTTCACCACTTTACGTCATTACAGTTCCTCCGAGCCACTTCCAATTGTTACTAATAATAGTACAAATTGTCATTAAAATTGTTACCCCTCCATGGTAAATTTTAATTAATTTAAAAGTTTTTCCCAAGAGCTGCTTCAACACATTTCTAAACTTAATAGTATTCATTAATTTTCTTTTCGACTTAGTCCCTTTATTAATCTGGGGTCACCACAGCGAAATAAACCACCAACTTATACAGCACATGTTTTACGCAGCGGATGCCCTCCATAAAATCTAACCACTATCTATAAACTTTTTGGGGTCCTCCGACACATTTTCGCTGTTGTCTGTGCTATTTGCAGTGCATTTCTGTATGCATAGGTTGTGAGTATTTTTATGCATAACAATCTAAATATATTCAAGAAAAATATACAATGTTATGTTTTATTGTTTCCTGAGTCTAACAGTATGCAAGTACAGTAACTGAATGATAAAAATAATTCAATAAAATGAACCGTAGTTGAGGTCACAAATGGTTTATTTTCTTATACCTGAATGCTTTTAAAATCATTATACAATCACAGGCATCAAAAACACATGCAAATAATAAATTATAATATAATGACTTTTGCGAATGATCACATTGCAATATTGATGCTGAAACAATATATTGTGCAGCCCTGCAATGTTTTCAACTTTAGTCATATCTCATAGTGGCCCACTGAATACATGCATTCACCCAGGACGTGTTCACATACATGTGTCGATGCAGTGTTATGTAAGCACAAATGGCTCAAGGGTCAATAACATAGCTTTGACAGATGTGCAGCCTGTCAGTGTAAGAGGCAAGAAAATATATATTTATTAAGGCAAGTACGAAGCATATACCCTGCAGTAAAGGACAGGTTTAGGCACAACCTCACATACAGTACACAGAAATATACCATGTTACGTGACAGACCCTGGCCATATACCTCATGGTCTTTTATAAGAGGACGATTCAGGAATCTGTGCCTGTGCCTGTCTCGCTGCAGGGCGACCAGCATGCTAAATAGGGACTGAGAAACTAATACAGCATCAGCCTCCGCCATAAATCCTCAGGCTGTTTAAGCTCTTGAAACTACACACCTTTTATTCCTAAAAATGCTTCAGTCCTGCCAAACGCTTGACTGATCTATTGTCACCGCACTGCTTACAGCAGCATCAGATTGACAGACGTTAGAAGTAAGTCAAGACGTGCAATAAGTGCTGAATGTGCTCTGGTTGTTGGTACATATTTTTTTCAGGAATTTAAAAAATAATGACTGATGTAAATTTCCAGTGTGGATTAGTGTGAGTTTGTATGCTATGGATGTTTTATACTGTGTAATAAATGGTACAAGATACAGCATGCTGCATATGAAGATTGTTTTTATTTGTTGAATGAATATGTAATGAATAGCATTGTGTTTGGGAATTGAGAGTTTTAAACCCAAAATGACCAGTCTATCATATGAAGAAGGGCTGGAGTCAGAGTTGCGATAAAAAAAAAATGACTGAAGATAGTTTGCAGTTTTATCAGCAAAAGCCAGCTTCAACACTCGCATTGAGTTTGTAGGCCACTCTGCTTAAAATCTCAAAACAACAACAATTATACTCTCACATAATGTCATTAACTGTGTCATACATATACTGTACAACCCAGGCTCATTCTGAAAACGTACCTCTACATGCATTTCTGGAGAGCGCCGCCAAATATGTCCCAGGAAATACGATATTTTTGCAGTTTTTGTTTTTGCGAATCCACCAGAGGTCGCTGTGTACGCTTTTTCAGATCTCAAATTTCTCTCGCGAGTGCCATTCGTGCCTGCTCTTCTCGCTTAAATCCAGCAGAGGCCGCTGTTGACTAAATGACTGACTGACTGATCGACTGACCCACTCTCCTCCTTCCCTAAACCCAACCAATATTGTTTTTAAAACCACCGATTGATCAGCGTTCACCACTTTCCCTAAACCCAACCAACAGTTTCAAAAAGCAATCCAGAAAAACAAAAGCCCTTGCGGCAGCCTGATTTTTACTACGTTTTCAGATTTTACCACATTCTCACCCTGTTATTTACAGAGTTCAGACGGTCATGGAAAAGCTGGAAAAGTCATAGAATTTTGACATGGCATTTTCCAGGTCTGGAAAAGTTTTTTGAAAAACAAAAACCCACAAAGTTTTGGAAAAGTCATGGGAATTAGTTTAACAAATATCTGTATACTTGAATTAGGGCTGCGCGATATTGGAAAAATCTGACAATACAGTATTTCTGTGATATATATATTGCGATGTAAATACAATTTCACTAGATGATTTAACAGGTTTATTTGCATTGATTGGGGTGATTTTGTAGAGGAGTGAATCTCGAATAATATGTAACAAATAAATTACAAGCATAGATAAATAAAATATAGTAAAGACAAAAGTGAATTCTCAGGTATTCACTATTCAGGTACAGATATTGAAAAATCAACATTTCACAATTCATTGTGTATTATTTAATCTTCATTAAAGTTACTAAATATTTCTTGTGGCCGGATGTTCTAAAGGCCTTAAAGGGACAGATTACTTAAAGATTCAAATGTACTGACTATTTACTCACACTTCACTTGTTTCAATACTATAGAAGTTATTAAATTATATTCTTTTTGTGTTCATTAAAAAAACAACAACTCATAAATGTTTGAAACAAGTGACAGGTGTAATGAAAATGGTAAGTAAATTTTACAAAAAACAAAATTGATTGTTGCGTGTTCTATGATATGCTGTAATAAATTTGAACGTCATTGTTTTTCTTATTATTTACCATGTATATGTAAACATTACATGAAACATTATACGTCATGAAAATGTACTTGAAAGTTCTGGAAAAGTCTTGGAAAAGTCATGGAATTTTAGTAGTAAAAATGTGTATGAACCCTGTATTTACTTGTTTATTTTATTTTTTGGATTTTGTTTTTGTCTTACCCACTTTCTGGAACTGTTCTTCACCAGACTCAAACCCCGTCATCATGGTCAGCTCCTCTGCATCTCAAGTTCTTTGATGTACATAGTGAGCTAACTGGAAAAAAAGTGGTAACAGCGAAAAAGCCGTCCATATGGAGATAAGCGGTCAGCTGGTAAGCGCGAAAAGGAATGCCGTCGTGCTGCCCCGAAGCGTTCATTTTAAAGATGAAATGCAGGCATACGTATTACTGGCTACAAAATTTGCGATCTCCAGAAATGTATATAGGGCTACGTTTTCAGAATGAGCCTATGTTATACAGGTGTTTTAACCTGATTAGTTAAAACACAGGTAGACTTAGAACATTTCCATGTGCGTTTGTGCGTACAATTCTGAAGAGGGATGTCATAATATAATCTAGGCCCTTAAACATTCAGCTTTATTAATAATCATAAAGACATGAGAAATTATATGTGTTACTCCATCCTGAAGCAGACATATATCAGAAAACCCATGCCTTTAGTTGAAAACAATGAAAGTGTAGTGTGGTTTATTTTTTGTGTCTTTTTTGTGTTCTGAGAATATATATTTTTTACTGCATTTGCAAATATGATTTATATAAGATAAACAATAAAATGTCACTTACTGCAACAATAGTTTATGTGCCATTTAAAACAATTAAAGGTCACAGCATAGCCCAAAATACTTATTAAATGCCAGTTGATGCTTTGTCACTATTCTACCCATTTGTCAGCAAGGAGTTTGTAAGCATTTTAAATATAATACATTTTTTTGTGTTTTTTTTATTTATAGTTTTTATTTATAAACTATTATTTTTTTATCTGAATAAGTACAGGTCAAAATGAGTGTTTTATTTTTTACATAAATATATCTTCTAAATGATGGTTATTTTACCAGTATCAATATTTTGAGATTTCATACATATAAAAAAACTATTTTAAACATTGAAGTTAATTGCAAAGATGATTGTATTGATTTTACCATACTTAAAGTAACTTACTATTATTATTGAATTAATTTGTTCGTTTTATTTTTAGCATTTATTTTTCATTTTATTTTAAAACACCTAAGAATGTTTTAAACTTAAATAAATTTACTTCTTTTCCTCAAAACTTTGAAAGAACCTAATTTACATACTAATTAACATTTCTTTGTATTTAACTGTATATAAAGACTTACATCTTGTAGAAAACATTCTCCATGTAAAATGGCAATTTAACTTTAGTGTCAGATTTTTTCCTCTATGCAGTTTTTTTTCTCTTACACAGTGTTTACATGCTGCAAAGTAATGATTTTGTTATTGCTATTTTCAACCAATAATGTGTTACCCTAAAGTCATATAGTATAGGGTATAGTTACCGTATATACTTCTTCCTTCCATGCAACATAAAAGTGTGCACTAGTTTGCATTTTGCAAAGTTTCCATTCATGAAAGTGATTAAATGAAGTAACAAATTATTATATGATATGATCAGAATCAGAATCAGTTTTATTGCCAAGTGTGCTTCACACACACAAGGAATTTGTTTTGGCAACAGAAGCTTTCAGTGTACATAAAGTGACGAGTGACAACACAAAATTAAATACAAGAAAAGAAAAGGCAATAAACATTAAACAGAGATGCAGTTAGTCAAAAAGATCTGGATGTTGAATGTATGTACAGATATGTTGTAAATATACAGGTTATAAGGTGCTGTGTACAAGTGCGTATGAGAAAGTATTGCACGTTTATTGCACAGTAGGGGAATATTTAACTGTTCATGAGGTAGATGGCCTGAGGAAAGAAACTTTTCCTGTGTCTATCTGTTTTTGTGCTTTGATGCATGTTAATGTCAACATATAGAATATCAGTGATGATTTCTTATGCAAAATGAAGTTTTGTGAGTGGTTGTTAGCAATAGAATGTTGCTAAAATGTTGCATTTTGCATTTCCAGAACTTTTATTGGCCAGGGCTCAACAATAAGGACTGCCCGATGGTCCGGGGCCAGTGTGTGAGATGCTCGGGCCAGTAGGCAGGATTGTTACTGGCCCGATCTGACCAGTGCTGCCTTGTCACTAAAGTTTAATTGACCTACGACGATTTGTCAATTGCGTGCAAAAACTGTCTTAGAATCAAGAAACAGTTTGTGCTTTTAAGCCTTTAAATGCCACCTTCTCTGTGAAGGTAAACACCATATTGCATTTGGTTTCTCTTATGTGATTGGATGTTGTTTTTTCCGTAACTTGGTAACAACCAATACAGCGAAGAGGTGGCAACATCAAATCATGATGCTAAAAGAAAATGTCTGTTTCCAACGTCTTGGAAGCAAGAACTTAAATGTTGTATATGGGTACAACACGATGGAAAAAAATTGAAGTAATGTTTTGCACAGTTTTCCGTCAGTTTAGCAAGTCAGCCATAATTTGTTAAATTATTTAGAACTGCAATAAAATACCTGCACATTTTCTATACTGCTCTTTTTGTTTGCATAACATGTAGAATTTTGCTCATTATACATTAATTAACACTTTTTAATTCTACATTTCAATTGTAGATACACAGACATTATCTTTGACACATCATTTAATTTAAATTTGAATTTTTTTTGTGGGGCCAGTGAAAATTTCCGGGCCAGTAGAAAATATCCTTAGCGTTGAACCCTGTTGGCACATGTTTTTTAAATAGTAATTTGATCACAAGTAATCTGCTGAGATCCTTTCCACCTGGCATTAAAGAGAAAGTTCACCCCCCCCCCCCCCCCAAAAAAAAAAGCAAATTCTGTCATCATTTACTCACCCTTTTCAAACCTTCAGGCCATTTTTCTTTCTTCGGTTGAACACAAGAGAATATATTTTGAAGAAAGCTGTAAACCTGTAAACATTGACTTCCATCGTATTTGTTTTTCCTGCTATGGATGTCAGTTGTTACAACTAGTTTATTTTTAGCTTTCTGCAAAACCGTCTTTTTTGTATGTTCAACAGAAGCAAGAAAGTCAAAGGTTTGAAACCACTTCAGGATGAGTAAATATTAAGTAATTTTTTGGGGGTGGGGGTGGGGGTGAGGGGTGAACTACCTCTTTAACATGTCCTCGAATGTCTCCAGTGAGCATTTGCGATTAGATGACATTAAGACCCTTCCCTCTTATTTCATCATGCTCTACATCACTTTCACTGGAGCAGTAAATGTGACACACGAACACACAATGAACAGACACTTGTTAAGCGGATTAAAAGAAGGAAAGCCAATAAATGAAAAAGAAGTGAATGGCAACTACAAATTGTATCATAATCTGAGTGTTTTGGGCATTTAGTGAAGAATGAATGGTTTGTTTTGAAGTGTATTTTTACAACACGTCTCATAATGATTGTGCTTGGTCAAAAGGTGACGAGTGGCTGTTTGAACACATTCAAACACATGAGCGTTTACACTATGTTTTGACTCCCTACGGAAGTGGTTGAAAGTATACAAACTCATAACGTTTTAGATTTAGTTCATACCTGTATTTTAGCATCATCCACTTGTGATAAGATTGACAAAAAATTTATTTTAATACTACTGTATGTAAAGACTGGGCCTATAAGACATATGTAAAAACGTTTTTGCACTCAGTGTATGCATCTTTCCACGATTGATTGATGTTTAAATTATTGATCATTAAATTGAAAATGACAGAAAATAATGGATACTGAAAATTAAGCATCTTCACTCCAACGAGAATGTTTTTTTTTTTTTAAAAGGGCTAGTAGAATTCAGTTGAATAAACAAAACAAATAAATTGACAATCTGTTTTGGTTAGTTTGTGTAATACTGCCATTTATGTATTTATTTTTAGTTACACCAAGTTGAATAATAAAACATATTCAAGTTTGTAATCTGACCTACAGTATTCACTGATTATCCATTTCATGTTTCTGTAGGTTGAACTACAAACTATGCGTCTAATTTTGACTTTACCTTCAGGCAAAATGTAGATACAAACACCTATTTTATGAAAAAAAAAAAACAAAGTCTTTGTGAACACGATGTCTGTTGGTGCTCTAGATCTGACAATTTCAGACTTTTTTTCTGGAACAGACTGATTATGCATTCACAGTGGTTTGAACCATTCAAGGGGTGGTCAAATGTATATTTATATTATCTATTATTTAAATTATTAACATTATTATTTAAAATACAGATCAGCGTGAAATATCTCAGTATTAAAGGGCTGTATTACATCTTGTTTTTTCTTCAGGGGAATCAAGCATTAATTAGGGGGGTCAATCCCCTCCAACCCCCCTTGTAATTCGCACCCTGGTAGGTAGAATTTTAAAAAGAATTATTGATTGGTAGTTTAAGAGGTAGAGGAATTCAATGATTAAATGACTAATATACAACTCGTTAGTAGCACTATCTGATGTGCACACTGTCAACTAGTGCATGTGTGTGTCCATGAGAGCAGTGGTTTTTTCTAACTGTGTTATTTTCTTAATAAATGTGCATAGGATATTATGCATATTATGAAAAATCCAGCCTGATCTTACAAAGAAACGTAACTATTTTATGTCAGTTTAGTGGCTAATTTGTACGAATGCATACAAGTTCAGTCGTACAAAAATGTACGATTTTAAAAAGGAGGCGTGGCACCAAACCCTGCCCCTAAATACAACTGTCACTGGGGGACAAGCTAATTGTACTAAACTGTATGAATGAGATCGTACAAATTCATACAAATTAGCCACTAAATCTAAAAGTTACGAATTGCTGTGAGATAGCATTGGAAAATTTGAAGATTGTAAAAAGGCCTATTTTTCTGATAGAAGTGGTTTTACCATTTATTTATTATCGCACATTATCTGTCTTTACGTCCATCACATAGATAACATCAAGTGTTTCTACAAATAAAGTATTGTAGAGTTTTGAATGAACTAAAATAAGTCTTATAAAAGCTTGCTTTATTTTACATGTTTTACTGTAAGCCTCAAAACTGCACTTTATTGACACCCATGCCTAATCCACCAACTGGTGTGCTGATTTAAAAATTATCAATGATCAGTCGATCATCAGTTATGCATTGGCGTACCTATTTCAGTGTATATAAGTCACCATGAATCAAAATTTATGATAATGTTTACTTTTACCATTGCAACATACTGTAAATCCTTGTAAAATGATGACTTAAATGTTGGACATCACTTGAATTTGTGCATGGAAAAGTCATATATGCAACATAGGCTCAATCTGAAAACGTAGCCCTATATACATTTCTGGACATTGCGAATTATGTAGCCAGAAGTACCTATAGCTGCATTTCGTCTTTAAAATGAACGCTGGGTTGCATAAATAGTATTGCAATAGTACATAATCAGCTTTTAAATGACAGTAACAGCACATGATGAACTCTTGATCTCATGTCCACAAATGTTGTAGGACTAGTTATATGCCGAAGTGTAATACTTTGGGTTTGAAAGAAAACACATTTTTTAAATACCTATGAGCAATAGAAATATGTTTACTATTAATAGCAGATAGAGCTACTCATAATTTGGCCACATAACTCATTACAAACAAAGAAACCGTTCATCATCAACACTACAAAAAGTGTGGCTCTGTGATGTGCCTACAGAGCCACAGACATATTACTTACAACTGTTTATACCACAAACCATCAAGGCCAAAAATAAGCACTTGCCAAGCATCAAAAATCAGATTATATGAAACAGTATCACTCAGAAGTGGGATGAAATTTTTTTTTTTGTTCTAAAAATGCTTGAGAAAATGATATGGTTTAGCATGGCTATCAGATCACAAAAACCAGCCTAAATCATTAACTTAAACTTAAAACCCCATTTTCTGTTTCTGAAAATTAAAATCTTTTGTTTACAGATGAATTAATTCTGTTGTTTCGAAAAAGTTTCCACCAAAGCATTTTAAAAATATATCTGTTATAGTTGTTTAAAACTCATGATTCATGTATGTTTTTCATTCATTTACTTTTTCAAATTCCATTATGAAACTGAAACTATATATTGCATAAGAAATATAGGATAAAACACTTTTGTAACATTTTGTATCAGATTGTTGTAGCAGAGAAGGTCTCATGAGCAATTTAATTATATTTCTCAAACATATAGTAAAAACAACAATAATATACTGTTGCAATAAAATGCTAAATTTTGTAAAGACTTGGGATGGTGGTAAATATACAACTTATGGCTGCACTCTGTCATGGGCTACATATAAATACAAAATTTTCACTGGTAAAATCAAACATTTTTCATGATCAGATTCCCTCTTGTATTATATATTTAACATTGTATAGGTTAGAGTCATTATACTCTGATGAACAGATTAATACCAGTAAAAATGACACATTTTACCTCTTGCCAACAGGGAAACCAGCAACGATAAAGAATGCATGATTATTTGGTATCATAGCTTTGCAATGAAAGTCAATGGGGCAAAAACAGCCACTAAAATATTAAAATGGGAATCAATTTTAACAATGCACAAGGGTTATACCTTATAAATACAAGACAACTCTTGGAAAAAACAAGCTCAGTATAATGAGTCAAATTGTTTATATGACCAATGGTATAGGAAAATGAGAGTTTTAGTCATCTTTCAAATGTGGATTCATCAAAATAAAACATTCAGTGTATTCAGTGATGGAAAGAATTATACACATAGTAAAAATATAATCACTTCCCAAAAATACAGTCAAAAGATGACATTATAAGTATAATATTAAACTAAAAGTACAAGTATAATATATAGCCTTTCTAAAAAAGTACTTGAGTAGTGAGTAGTAAGCAGGGAGTATTACATTGTAAAAAAATATTCAACCTTATACCCTTATACCCTAAAAACGTAGCTTACATTAGTGCCACTTTTTTAAAGGGTGTTTCTAAGTGTAAATTAAATAATTTGCCATTCAAGGACTACAATAAAAAAAAGTTTGATTAACTTAATGAGAGAACACATTACATTAAAATATGCACCTATAATGAGGCGATGGAAAGCAAATTAAAGCCAACCCAGGCTCATTCTGAAAACGTACCGCTATATACACTTCTGGAGACTGCCAAATACGTTCCAGGAGGTACGTTTTTATTTTGCCGTTTTTGTTTTCGTGAATCCACCAGAGGCTGCTGTGTACGCTTTTTCAGATCTCAAATTTCTCTTGCGAGTGCCATTTGCGCCTGCTGTTCTCACATAAATCCACCAGAGGCCGCTGTCGACTGACTGATTGACTGACCCACCCTCCTCCTTCCCTAAACCCAACTGATATCTTTAAGAAGCAATCCAGAAAAAGAAAAGCCCTCATGAATTTTTACCACATTTTCAGATTTTACCCTGTTATTTACTTGTTTAGTTTATTTTTTGGCCTCTGTTTTAGTCTTATGTTTTCTGGAACCATTTTTTGCCAGACTTGAACCTCATCATCGTGGTCAACTACTCTTTGCGTTTCAGGTCCACTGACGTACATGGTGAGCTACTGGACAAACTGCTAACAGTAGAAAAGCCATACATAAGGAGGTAAGCAGTCAACTTTCAACTATGCACTTTCAACCCCGACTAACAAGCTACAAGTGTCCAGCAGGTGACGTTGTAAACCTTGTGAAGCACTGATAGAATACATGCAGTTTGTGGTTGTGTGTGAAATTGCAACATTCTGTAGTAAATTCTGTTATTATTATGGCATTATTTCAGTCAACATACAGTAGGCATCCTTCAACTTCTGTTTACATGAAGTTTCTCAGTTGTTGCGTATAACAATTTAGCATCTTCTTGGACAGTTTTAATGCTTTCACACTGTACATGTTTGCTGCATTTATAAAGTGTCTGTGTCTTGAGGTCGGCCTCTCTGATGTGGTTTAAATGGTTGGGAATTACGAGACCAATTATTATATTTAGCCAATCAACATAGACAAGAAAAAATAAACATGTAAAGTACAGACTGCATGCTGAAGGAAAATAGCATAGTAAAAGTACATATACAGCATGTACTCAAGTAAAATAAAAGTGCACATTGTTAAAACTTCTTAGTAAAGTACAATTCCTGAGAAACATTACTCAATTAAAGTAATATGAGTATTTGTAAGTCATTACGTTTACACACCACTGAGTGTATTTGAAGGGGAAAGAGTCTGCTACTTCTGGATGATCACTGGGACCTATTAGGCAATAGTTCTCTCTGGCACAGGAGCAGAGAGCCAGAGGCTTGGGATGTGGCATGACAAGATTTATTAGGTGGAGAAAACAGGGAGGAGGGCAAAAGATGGGAGGGGAACGCAGTGAGTAAAGGAATTCACTTTAAAGGATTACAAGAATGAATGGCTTGATTTTAACTCTTTAATTAAATGACCTAGTGCATCTAATAAGTTTGAACTTAAATGTTTGCAGCTAAAATACCCTCATTTAGGAAAACAGTCAAACTTACAGCACAATGAGCTAAAAGTATCTGGGATTTGAAACATCGGCTCACATTGTGATGGGTGAATTATAGTAATTTAATTGTGCAGACTTAGTATAACGTTTCATAATAAAATCTATTATCTAATCATCAATTATCTATATATTTTATTAAATATTATGTTAATTCGACCCTTTCAGTTAGCAAATTCTTTTTAATATGGTGAGTACACTTGATTCAAATTCGTTGACATTTACATTGCATTTCCATACACATTAAGATGAATATTTCATGCAAAGCTGTTGTAAGAGTGTGAGAGAGAGAACCAGCAGATCTTCTTCCTGTCTGGCCAGTTCTGTAACTTTGGCTTATGTCCTCTGGGTCTCACAGTTTCATAGCTGTCAAAAACTTAGTAGGATAATCGATTCATGTCAGGACATAATAATGTTATTACAGAGAGGAATTAAAGCTGTGCAGTATATTACTTGGCAGTATTAATAATTTTTTTATGCAGCCTGTTCAGTTTCTGTGTCAGCCCTACAATAGTTGTTGGTTACACATGCAGCAGGTGCTTTTAAGCAAAGTGATTTACATAGAATTCATCATATGCATTGTGCAGGTTAATGTATCAGCTTCATTTTTTTGTCATACTGCAGCAACAACAACAACAAAAAACTCTTGTTTGCTACCATGTCTCAATAGTACACTGTAAAAAAAATGCTGGGTTCCAGACACATGAATAGTGTTGGGACAACATGAAGGAATTAAGTTAGCATAGTAGTTTTTACAAATTTAAGTAGATTAAACCCGAAACAACTGAGTTGCCCCCCACCCCCCAACAAAAAAAAGCTTATTTTATTTTAAATAAGTTTGAACAAACAGCAAACATGATTTTTTTCAGTGTAAATTGATTTACAAATTAAATTGTAAATTGATTTTTTTTTACATTTTTGTAAAACTTTAATATTCCTGAAAACTATATGTGCTATAAACTAATAGTTTTTTTACATTTAACAAACAGCAAAATGGCAACTACTTTTATTAATTTCCAAACAAATTGTTGATTGTCGATTCATTATCTGCACATTTCCTTGCAAAATATAGTTATTGTTATTAAAACACTTATAATGCAAATGCATTTCTAGCACTTGTATAAAAAACACTGTCCATTAAGTTTATTCATTCATTTTCTTGTCGGCTTAGTCCCTTTATTAATCTGGGGTCGCCACAGCGGAATGAACCGCCAACTTATCCAGCACAATTTTACACAGCTAATGCCCTTCCAGCCGCAACCCATCTCTGGAAACATCCACTACGGACAATTTAGCCTACCCAATTCACCTGTACTGCATGTCTTTAAACTGTGGGGGAACACGGAGCAACCAGAGGAAACCCATACGAACTCCAAACAGAAACGCCAACTGACCCAGCCCAGCCAAGGTTCGAACCTGCAACCCAGCAACATTCTTGCTGGGAGGCAACAGCACTACCTACTGTGCCACTGTGTTGCCCCCCATTATTGGCTTCACTCATCATAATCCATTAGATTTTTGGAACTTCCCAAGGCAGCATGGTAGCACAATCGCATCACAGCAAGAAGGTCACTGGTTTGGCTTTTCTGTGTGGAGTTTGCATGTTCTCCCTTTGTTCGTGTGAGTTTCCTCCGGGTGCTCCGGTTTCCCCACAAGTCCAAAAACTTGTGGTATATGTGAATTGGGTAAGCTAAATTGTCTGTAGTGAATGAATGTGCATGGATGTTTCCCAGTGATGGGTTGCAGCTGGAAGGGCATCCGCTGTGTAAAACATATGATAAGTTGGTGGTTTATTCCGCCGTGGTGACCCTGGATTAATAAAGAAACTAAGCTGAAAAGAAATGAATGAACTTTAGACCCAAGAAAATAAAACTTTCCAACTTATATGTTTATTTAAATTGAATAAATCATATCAATTTGGTTATACTATAACATTGACTTTTTACTTTGCAATCAACACAAAAACAAAGTTTGAAGCAACATAGTATGTATATTGGGGTTGTACGATGTAACTGAAACACTGGCCAATTTAGTGTTGGAAGTTTAATTAGAATTAAACTTTAAAATTATTATTAAATTTCTCAACATTACACTTAAAATTAAAAATAATTTTGTGTTAGTTTAGTTGGTGTCCAACAGTTTGTGGCTTAACTGTAACACCCTGTTACAACTAACCCCGCTGTGTCATGTTTTCCTCAAAACTGGCCAGCAGTCACTGTCTGTTTTATATATCTTTCAAAATGGTTTCATCTTTTAGCCTAGAAGACGGTGATCTCAACAATATAAGATTTTACATACATACATTCACCAATTAAAAAAATAATAACTAACTGTAATAAAAAATACTATAATGCTTCAAAAATGGTTTCTCCTGTGTTTCTCATCCAAATTTCCACAAAATTTTTCAATAATTGGCAGGAAGACGTCTGCCGACACTGTGCTGAAAACCTCGGAAACATGCCATGGTTAACCCTAAGCAAATACCTTAAAACTTTGTGTTACATTTAACCCTGCTTACTTTGTGCCTGGCGCTCCCCTATGTCAGAATAACTTATGTTATTGTGATAAACCTATACTGTAAAAAAATGCAGTTTTTAATTAACAGTTTTCATGTTTTGGTATTCACATTTTGTGGTTATTATTTGCATTATAGGGACATTGATCTCTGCTTTGTTGACATTTTTGTACCATAATTTACAATGCCAATCAAGACAGTATATTAATTTAACTACTATAAATATCAATAAAAGTTAATTTTTCCAATTTTTCAACCTTAAAAGTTGATGGAGGACAAATCAAGGTTCCATAATGCACTTCAAAAGTATAAATAAACAAAAAATGACTCTTGCTCAAGTGCTGTCTATTCTGAAACTGGATGAAACTCTAGTCACCTCAGTAACTGCAGTGCACAATCCAGTGTGTAACAGGAGAATCAGTCACAGCTAAGAAGAAAAGTGCTGAAATGTTGTTTTGGGTGTTTGAACTTTGAAGGAAGAGAAATGATTGTGTCGGGGCAAAGGGCCATCTGTGGCTCCTGTTAGTTCTCAAACCCTTCTGTGAAATATGCAGACGGAGTGCAGAAGAAGTGTTATTTTCAGTGCGGGAAGGAAAATATCTCTTGATTGGGGTATTTTCTCTTAAGGCAATTGCTTATTTGGTCATATTTTAGAACAATGCATTCATGTTCCACAAAATGTTTTTGCAATTTATTATGGAAGCGTCTTTACAGTATGAGTAGGCTTATACTGTAATTTGTCAGTCAATAGAAGTGCTTATATTCTGTTTGCTGATTTGGGTTTGAAAGGAAGGTGTGTCAGCGTTTATCCCACACCAAAAAGGAGTTTAAAAGCAATCTAATAGCTCAGGGTTTATCTAAGAATAATGGTTTTTCATCTACCCACTGATAAAACCATTGATCTAACCAGTTCATCTGTACATTATTACAGCCAAACCTGAAATATATGAAGTTGTTAGAAAGCAATAAAGGATTGTTTTACATGAGGAAGAGATTTATGGGTTATTTTATTGTTACAAGCATAAATATCTTTGATCAGAGCACAACAAAACTAATTGTTGTATAGCTTCCATAATAATTAAAAACTACACTGCAAATGTGCACTGTAAAAACAATCAATTAACAGTTGTTTGAATGTGTATTTTAAAAGAAAATATTCAATAATCATTTTTAATTACATTATGGGTCTATAATCTCTCTAATCTAGTAAATCTGCAGTTTAACAAGGGGCCTTTACTGACATTACAAAAAACAATAATGAGCTGCCAGTAATTTCTTCTGTTATTTTGAATATTTTAAGTTTTTTTTTTTGTCATTTTAAAGTTTTATTTTAAATTTTCACAAAAATGTCAAATTATATATTACAAGGTAATTGTACAGTGAGTTGCACAAAAAATGCATACACTTTTGATTGAAATATAGTGACTGGCAATGATTTATGATGGTTTATGCACATACATTGCAGTTTATAAATCAAATGACCGATGTGCACTAAAAGGTAATTGGTAACACTACAATAAGGTTCATTAGTTAATGTCTGTTAATGCATTTACTAACGTGAACAAACAATGAACAATACATTTACTACAGTATTTGTTCATGTTAGTTAACATTAGTTAATGAAAATAAAGTTGTTCATTGTTAGTTCATGTTAATTCACGGTGCATTAACTAATGTTAACAAGCATGAACTTGGATGTTAATAATGCATCAGTGAATGTTGAATTATGAGTAATAAATGCTGTACAAGTGTTGTTCATGATTAGTTCATGTTAGTAAATGCATTAACTAATGAACCTTATTGTAAAGTGTTACCGGTTAATTTCATCCACAATGTTCTCTCTGTGTTCGCGTGGGTTTCCTCTGGGTGCTCTAGTTTACCCCACAAGTCCAACAACATGAATGAATGAATAATTATATACATATACAGTTGAAGGCAAAATGAAAAGCACTTTTTAATTAATATTGAAAATATTTATTTTAAGGAGCAAGGACATTTTCACAGTATTTCCTTTAATATTTTTTTCTTCTGGAGAAAGTCTTATTTGTTTTAGTTTGGCTGGAATAAAAGCATTTATTCATTTTAAAACATGTTAAGGTCAATACTATTAGCTTTTTTTTATTTTCTGATTGACTGCAGAACAAATCACTGTTGTTCAATGACTCCTTGTAAAATTGACCTGTTTACGCCTTGA
This sequence comes from Danio tinwini, assembly GCA_903798205.1. Lineage (NCBI taxonomy): Eukaryota > Metazoa > Chordata > Actinopteri > Cypriniformes > Danionidae > Danio > Danio tinwini. Next base: position 741,874 of record CAIGQZ010032389.1, read on the forward strand.
AATATCACTTAAGCTAAATAATAACTGCTGCAAAATAACTAGAAAAATATTATGCACTGCCATCATGGTAAAGACAAAAGAAACTAGTTATTAGAAAATACTTAATAAAACTATTGTTTAAAAATGTTTTGTCTCTGTTAAACAGCACCCTGTAAATATTTAAAAAATTATAAAAAAAATTACTGGAGGGTTAATAATGTTATCCATGGCCATAAATGAAAACATATATAAATCTCTTTAATTACATGAAGTTAATATTTTATTAACCCAAAACATTTTCATAAATCAAATGACATGTTTTAGATGTTGCTTTGTGCATTTTTGTCTATATGCAAAGTGCATTATACAAATATCTATAATCACCTATGAGATTATTAAGCTTTCTCACAATTAACATACTAAAAAAGTCAAGCTGTGCCATTGCTGCCAGGTCAGCATCAGCTCTCATGTCACTGCAATTATTAAGAAGACGCAGTGCATCGCAGAAGCCTGTGGGAAAAATGCAGCATTTATGTAACAACCCAGCTGTGGTACAGGCTCAGTCATGCACACCAAGCTCATTACCAGAAGATGAAACTCAAAAAAAATGTTGAACTCGGAAAAAAAAGGTGCATAATTGGTTACAAAAAAATGTTATCTCATATTTAAATAGAAATGGCAAGTAGTACTAAATTATGCTCCAACAATCTTCACTGATACATTTTTTCACAATGTGGTAAACATATTATACCTGTTAACTTATTAGCTTTCACTCTCTGGTATATGGTACTTTGATGAGTTCTTACATGTCTTTTGGACATCTGCCTGTCTCTCTCTATAGAAAAAGTGCTCGTCATGACCATCGGAGTTACAGGTTTGAATGCTTTCTGAATTCTGAAACCAACAGCGGACAGATTCAAGTCACCACACCTTAAGGTCAATACAACCCAAGGGTTTCCAGAGTCTCAGATATCCATTAAAAATAATAATGAGGAATCAGAACAATGTGACAGATCATCCCGACCACACCTATTGATAAGCAGTGCTGGTTCAAAACCGGTTTCAAGCCCTTCAACTCCAGTTTATGCAAATGTCGCCTGCAGGGATTCACACATTTTAAGCTTTTGTTTAAATGTAAGAGACTTTTTTATTTGTTTGCCACTTTCCAAAACACATATTGTCCAACAAGTGGCTTTACAGAAACTAGTGTCTGTTATCAACTCATTTGCCTACAAAACCATATTGGTAACACTTTCTACTGTGTGAAGCCTGTATAATGCATTATTATGCTATTCTTATTTATTATGATGCATGCATAAACTTAGGCAGACACTTATGCACTCATACGGTTATATTTCACTTTGGCACCTATTAGCATCTGATGAATAAATGCAAACAAATTTGTGGAGCTTTTATGTATTGTGACCAACATAATAATGTTTTCAATAAGAAATTGATTTAAACTACAATTTTCATTGATGCCATAAAAGCATCATGACTGGTTTTTCAGATAACTTTTTTAGTGTTAAGTATATGTCTCTATACAGCGGGGACAATAAGTATTGAACACGTCACCATTTTTCTCAGAAAGTATATTTTTAAAGGTGCCATTTACTTGGATGTTGGTAACAAACAAAAAATCCATATATGTAAAGAAAACAAATCTAATTAGTTTACAAGGTAAGTTATGCGTTATAAAGTGAAATGACACAGGAAAAAATTATTGAACACATAAAGAAAGGGAGGTGTAGAAAGGCAGTGAAAGCCCAGACTGCAGCTGAAATCTTTCAGTAGTTCTTCTGCAACCCTCTGCTCTTCATCATTGTTAATAATTAATATCAGCTGCTTCAGTCCAACATCTACTGTACATTACCAGGATGATGAAGATGAAACCAGGGTGGACATTTCAGCAAGATAATGATCCAAAACAAAGCCAAGGAAACGCTCAAATGCTTTCAGAGAAAGAAAATCAAGCTGCAGAATGGCCCCGCCAATCCCTTGACTTGAATCCAATATAAAATACAAATTAAAGATCATATTTGATAGACGAGACTCACAACCATTAAAACAACAAACCATTAAAATTTTTACACTGTTGAAGTCTGTGAAAAACTCACACCTGAGCAATTCATGTGACTTCATCCCTCATATGAGAGGTGTCTTTTTGTGTTTTATTACACAACTAATCTTTCAGATTTTTTTTTATTGTTATATATTTTTTTATGTTTGTATTGTTTGTGTTTTTACCAAAATCCCAAATTCCATGTCAACAGCTCCTTTAGAAATTTTATTCCCAGGAAAAAAAACATATGTTTAATACTTATTGTCCTTGCTGTATATAAAAACTTTGGCCCAATCCCAATTCTATTTTTGTACTCCTACCCCTTCCCCTTCCCTTTGGCTCTTAAAAACAAGTGTGAAGGGGAAGGGCTTCAAAATTTACCCCTATGAATTGGGACAGCACTACAACACCTGCACACGTCATCATATGTCATCGCGGTCTCTTGCTTCATGTGAGATCAGACCATCGTGACTGCTGTAATTATTCCAGTTGTGTTATTTTTTAGTATTTATCTTCACTAAATCACTTAAGGCATATTTTATGTTTTCATAATGTGATTTCGTAATGTAAATAACGTAACAATCTAATGTGGCAATAAGATCGTAACTATACTTTGCATTTACACCGTGGCCATATTCATCTATGTAAACACACCAAAAACAACATTAACATTATAGCAGACACTGTAAAAAGCTCATTCTCAGCCACTAGACTTTTCTGACAGGGTATTGGAGTGTCACCAAGTGTCAGAATGTTGTGTGACTGCTGTACAGGAGTTAGTATTAGAGATTATAGATCACAAACTTTAGCGGTTTTTGTTTTAGCGTTTATTTTATAAAAGCATGACGGTAAAACAAGAACTCGGTTATGAATATATTAAAACGTGTTTGATTGTTTGTTGTAAAAATTTGTAATAATAACAAAAGTTACTAATTTGTGGCTCTCCTTACTTCCGGGTACAGCGAAACTGCCGCTGTAGCTGGTGCGTTCTGGGAAATTTTCTTACCCCTTGGTTTTGAGTGTGGTCCTGAAAAATCTTCGTTCGAAGGGGTGTATACCCCTTCCCCTTAGCCCTATGCCTTCAAGCTAAAGAGAATTGGGACACCACTACCCCTGCACATGAACACGCAAAGCGAGGGTTAGGTGTAAGGGGAAGGGCTAAGGGGTAGAATTGGGATTGGGCCTTTGTGTGGAATTGAAAGCTTCCAGTAAAATAAACAATTAAAACAACAAAGTCATATTTAGATGCCCTTCACACTAGTGCATTTTACAATTATATTTTATAAGGAAAACGCTGTTTGATACCATAGCCACGCCTCTATTTCCTTAGAGTTTTCATTTAGTCAGAAATGGAACACCAGTGTTTTGGACTAAAATGGGGTATTTAGCATTTATGAAATGTTTTTGTGTGGGTTAAAGATGTTCAAGTAGCGTGAACTCCAGGCGAACCCAAAACAAAACATATCTGTTTTGAAATGAAATCACATTAGTGTAAACAGTAAATGACACCACTGACTTAACAGACCAGACCAGAGGATGAAATGAACTACTGATATGAAAAGAGCCAAGAAGATTTTCTATTTCATTGCCACAAACATCAAACAAAGTTCTCAAGAACTTATGCTCTAACTGTGAATCAAATATTCTTTCAGATTCTCTTACACTTACAATAAAACAGGCAACATGTTCACACAGCACAAATGCACCGAAACGCCCTGCTCATAGAGGTGTGTCACCTAATCAAATCATTGTAGTACTATGAACTTTCTGCTTCAAATGCTGCAGGGCAGAAGAAGTTTCAGTCAAATATGTAAATCAGCAGTTTTGGGGCATTTTTGCTGACTGAAGCGCTCAAACTAAATGCAAATTTTTGGTAAAGTACATGTCGGCATTAGTTATCACAATAGATCAGATGCACTAAAACTAAACAAATTACAGTGTTACAACTCTGAGTTTGTGTTCATTTCTATGTGAGCTACATACTATACTATTGAGCTATTTAGAGTATATTTTACTTAGTAAAGCAGTTTGCTTGCATGCATAAAAAATGAATTGAAATATACTGTAGTTTACTGTTATAGATTTCATCCATCAATTTTAACAGGGATGTTGGATTCTATCTTGGAAATGAATAAAATTGTATACATTTTGTTTATAAAAATAATTGTTCTGTTTCTAATAAATAATAGTCTAGTGAAGTGGACAGAAGTTTGCTTTTATGGTTTTTATGTACACTACCTGACAAAAGTCCTGTCGTCAATCCCAGTTATAAGAGCAACAAATAATAACTTGACTTCTAGTTGATCATTTAGAAAAGAAGGTTGATTTTTCAGATGAATCATCTGTTGAACTGCATCCCAATCATCACAAATACTGCAGAAGACCTGTTGGAACCAGCATGAACCCAAGATTCTCACAGAAATCAGTCAAGTTTAATGAAGGAAAAGTCATGGTTTGGGGTTACATTCAGTATGGGGGTGAGCGAGACATCTGCAGAGTGGATGGCAACATCAACAGCCTGAGGTATCAAGACATTTGGGCTGCCTGTTACATTAGAAACCACAGGAGAGGGCAAATTCTTCAGCAGGATAGCGCTCCTTCTCATAATTCAGCCTCCACATCAAAGTTTCTGAAAGCAAAGAAGGTCAAGGTGCTCTAGGATTGGCCAGCCCAGTCACCAGACATTAACATTATTGAGCATGTCTGGGGTAAGATGAAGGAGGAGGCATTGAAGATGAATCTTGATGAAGATGAACTCTGGGAGTCCTGCAGGAACGCTTTCTTTGACATTCCAGATGAATTTATTAATAAGTTATTTGAGTCATTGCAGAGATGTATGGATGCAGTCGTCCAAGCTCATGAGAGTCATATACAAAATTAAGTCTTTTTCCACTGCAGCATGACTTTATATTCTATACTGTATGTTATTTCTGTTAAGTGACAAGACTTTTGTCTGAGCAACGTAAGACCTTACTGTCCTATTTAAATAATTAAACATCAAGACATTATCATATTTTATTTTAATAAAATAAGTGTAATCTAGAGGCCTTTGCTTTTCATATAAATTACTTTGCATACCAAATGATCAACTAGTAGTCAAGTTATTATTTGTTGTTCCTAAAACTTGTATAGGCAACGACTTTTGTCAGGTAGTGCATGCACTTTGTGATATTGCTGTAATATCAATGACTCTTGTGACACCAATAGCTCGAAGCAAAACAAGGTTTAGAGTCAAAATAGGTAATAAAACAAGCAATTCATTTGTGACTCGATGAGGGCAAGTCTGAACTGTGAGCTAATTGACACTTTCACTGTGGATGTTTTGTGAGTGTTGTGGTGCTCTGGCCAAGTGTATGATTCAGAAATGTTAAAAGAGGCCTCCCTTGTTGCTTTTGCATTTTTCACTACAAGCTAGCTCATGCCAGGGTGATCTTGTCTCAAGAGGTAAAAGCTTTGTTAGGACCTTGCTATTTATAAAAAAGTGTTTATGGTAATTATCAAAGACAGGTTATGATTTGTGTCAAGAACGCTAGATGAATCGAGTTATCACTGATGTCACATTATAATATAGGGGTGGTGTTGTATTATGAAACTTTTGTGAACTGATACAATTAATACCAGGCATAGTACACAAAAGACTATAGAATATAATACAATCATATTCTATATTAATATAATTCTTATACTTAATAAATTACTAGGCATAATAAGCAATAAACATAACAACATTTAAAAAGTAAATAAATAATTACCCTGCATTATATAGCAGTAAAAGTGGTTCACTTGTTTGTAGTAATAATTAAAGGTCATTAAAGGTGCTATACAGCATATTTGTCAAATGGTAGAATATGTATGCTGTTACTCTCCTCTCAATATGTTTTTGAAAGGGAATTTTCAATTTACCACAATATCATAAGCTATTTTGAATCACATTTATGCTATTTTAATGACAATAAGTCTTGTGTGGGCCTCTAAATATTTCCTTTTAAGAACACCTTGGGGGAAAAAAAAGTTGAGAACCACATTATCCTAATAAGATGTTGTGTATTTAATGTCATTTTAAAACCTTTACCCAACTGGACAAATAGACTAAGGGAGAGATACAGTATACCCCTTTTTCACAGGCATTGACCAGGTGCTAGTTTACTGCTAGTGCTATTGCTGGTTCGTTTGATGAGACATATAAGAACCAGTTTTCTTTCCCAAAGGCTAAAGAACCACACCGGAGACATGTCTGACATCACTGAACACTGTACATCTCATCTTTCTTGGCAATGTTAGCACAGAGTTGCTAAACACAAACATACCACCAACAATGGCAGATGTTGTCTTGTTATTAACATTCATGGCTGTACAAATCAACACAGGCTCAATGGAAATACAGTTAAAGTCAGAATTATTAGCCCCCCCCTGAATTATTACCCCCTGTTTATTTTTATCCCCAATTTCTGTTTAACAGAGAGATTTTTTCAACACATTTCTAAACATAATAGTTTTAATAACTCATTTCTAATAACATTATTTCATCTTTGCCATGATGACAGTAAATAATATTTGACTAGATATTTCAAGACACTTCTATACAGCTTAAAGTGACATTTAAAGGCTTAACTAGGTTAATTAGGTTAACTGGGCAAGTTAGGGTAATTAGGCAAGTTATCGTTTAATGATAGTTTGTTCTGTAGACTATCGAAAAAAAATAGCCTAAAGGGGCTAATAATTTTGTCCTTAAAATGTTTAATAAAAAATTAAAAACTGCTTTTATTTTAGTAAAAATAAACAAATAAGACTTTCCCCAGAAGAAAAAAAATTATCAGACATACTGTGAAAATTTCTTTGCTCTGTTAAACATCATTTGGGAATATATAAAAAAGAGAAAAAAAATTAAAGGGGGGCTAATAATTCTGACTTCAACTGTATGTTCAATTCAATTATATTTATAATGCACTTTATAACAACAAAGTTGACCAAAATGCTAACAATTAGGGGTAAACCAAAGCTTAAAACATAAATAAAATGAAATAAACTAAATAAAAATGAAATATAAATAAAATGTCAACATCTCATGGCATGCTGTGCTAAAGGCCAAATTGATGTGTGCACATTGATATGTGATTCAGCTTACATTTTTGTGAAACCACAAAACATTCTATGTGTGAAACGAATGCTTTGGGGCAGTATGACGGCAACAATTTTTGTTCTTTTGCACACTAATGATTTTACAGATCGATGAATAATTGATGAATAAAAGATTTTTTTGTAGGTTTTTGTACAACAAATAAATAATAAAAAAATATATAGTACTTTGATCAACACCAAATAAATGGCACTTAAAGGTGTCTATTATTGGTATATTATTAGTAGTAAAGTATTACATTCTAATACTCCTTTGTGTACTAAGGGTGGTATTTATTATATCAGAGGACAAAAGATTCATAATATACCACCGCAACACCACACCTAAATTATAATGTGGCATCAGCAATAACTCGATTCATCTAGTGATCTTGACACAAATCATAACCTGTCTTTGATAATTATCAAACCACTTTTGTTAATAGCATGTTCGTATCATATGCTTTTACCTCTTGAGACAAGATCACCCTGTCATGAGCCAGCTTGTATTGAAAAATGCAAATATTCTATTGCATCTGATCTATTGTGAAAAAAATGCTGACATGCATCACTTTACTAAATAATTAGCATTTAGTTTGAGCGCTTTAGTACGCAAGAATGCCTCAAAACTGCAGTGTTTTGCATATTTGACTCAAACTCCTTCTTCCCTGCAGCGTTTGAAGCAGAAAGCTCATAGTACTATGAAGATTTGATTAGATGACAGATCTACAGTATATGGACAACTATCTATATGGACAACATTTCTGGTGTGGTTAGTTTGCTCAGTAGCTCACTTTGTACGGTGTTGTACTTGTGATACTTGTGGGTTTGGGAAAATCAAAGTGTGGTTTATTTATAAACTAATTTCGAGAGGATCACGTGCTTATGATTGAACACAGCTGGTACCGCAATAACTCCGCACATTGCGCCAATCAGATGAACACAGACACTCTATAAATTACCAGAGCTTTCTGCTCCAGTCATCTTCGTTTGAAGAATCCCCCCTTCCACCCCTACTCCTTCCCTTCTCTAATAGGGCGGCACGGCGGTCAGTGGGTAGCACTGTTGCCTCACAGCAAGAACGCCGCTGGTCTGTTCCTCTCCAGGCCGGTCGGCGTTTCTGTGCGGAGTTTGCATATTCTCCCCGTGTTCGCGTGAGTTTTCCCCGGGTTCTCCGGTTTCCTCCCACCATTCAAAAACAGGCACCATAGGTAAATTGACTAATTAAAATAGCTATCTAAGGCAACTCCTAGTCAGAGAAAACCAGTAGTTCACAGTAGGGGAGTTCTCAAGACCCACCTGAGCTCAGACTCTCCTCTCGCCCTCCAAACGGGAGGAAGCCACGGGCTCAAAGATATTCTGAGCTCAGGGCTCTCTCCCGGGACAGCATACCAAACACGCTTTTATTACCAATCATCAGCTAAGTGTGAACTCTTGAAACAAATTTATGTAGTTGCAGTGCACTTTTCTCCTACATTTGCTTTTGAAAACACTATTGGTTAAGTTTAGGGAAGGGTTTTGGTTAGCGGTCGCTGGTGATCTGTATGACAAGCCTCGCCTTCTTGTATAGGAAGGACATCTATCTAAAATGTACAACAAAATGTACTTTAAGTAAAGTAATTCAAATTCACAAAAATGTGGACAGCACCCTCTTCTTGTGCATTTATCATCTAAAACGTGCAACAAAATGCACCCAGAGCAATGTATAGGGTGGTTATATAAATGTACATTCGCATACAAACAATTTTGTTATATTCAAAATTTGTGTGGGAGTCTTTTCTAACAATGATGATTTATTTACACAACAATGATGTATAAAAAAGTTTTACTTTGTGTTTTGAAAATGTTTGTGTACAAAGTACAATATGGTCATTCACATGAGTCTATTAAAATTGTTTCACGAGTTCACACTCACAGATGTTTGACTGAATAGAATAGGCGTATTTGGCATGCTGTTCGGGGAGAGGGCTTTGAGCTTGGGAAGACACCCTAACTCGTGTTATTCCCCTTAATAGGATAGAGAGATAGGGTCCGAGCGCAGTGTCTAGCCCAGCTCCAAAACGCTCCTCCTTTAGATTTAAATAGGTATCGGGTTTAATAGTGTGGAGTTTGGGTGGTGGAGGGATGCTGAAGTCAAGAGAAAACAGAGGTATAACGTGTTTGACTATTTATAGGGGTTTGGTCTTGTGCTGATTGGATAATAGAATGATTGTGTGTGATGAATTAGCCTTGTCAAAGACTGACCGTGCTCCTCCCGAAATTTGTTTATAAAACATCACTAAAAATGATGTATTACGCATTTCAGGCCAGTAATTGTTGATGTGATTTTATAAAAATAAAAATTATGCATCTGCACAACTTTGGTCTAATAGTCCAGCGTTGATTTTGCTGTCAAATATTCTGTATCAAACACACATAGATGTAACACACATGCATATGATGTCATTATAACATAGAGTCTCATTTTCAAAAACCTTTACACTGAAAGTTTGTGCATTCAGACCCCCAAATCCATTTTTCGTTTAGCTGGAAATGCCATAACCGCCTTACATTTTTTTTTTACACACATAATATTTTCTAAAGACATGAGACCATTCATTTTGTCTACTGAAAAATCATATGTACACTGTAAAAAATATCTGTTAATTAACAGGTTCCGTATTTTGTGATTCAAAATGTTTTCCATTTATTTACGGTTGTGAAATGCATTACAGTTTAACCAAGTGACTTTTATTGACATTTTAGTTTGAAATAATGTGATGTATAAGAAATAGTATAGAGAAATACCGTAAGTCTGTAGATTAACAGAAAATTTACTGGCAGTTTATTACAAGTTTTTTGTAGCGTAATTTACAACACCAACCCAGACAATATATAAACTATTAAAACTGTTAATAAAAGTCATTTTTTTAAATGTTTCAAGGTTAAAAGATGTTTAGAAGAAAGATCAAGGTCCCATTATACAATACTAAAACAGGAATAAATAGGGAAAAATAAAAAGAATCACAAAATACGAAAAACTGCTAATTAACTGATATTTTTTACAGTGAAGGTCAATTACTTCATTTTATTAAAGGTTTTTTAAAAAGTTTTTCTTCCCAGGGTAGGATAGGACAGTGGAGATTACAGACAGGAAAGCTTTGGGAATAGGCAGAGCGAGGAAAAGTTTTGGCAAACGATCTTGTGGTGGGAATTTACAGACAGATATGCTGTGCATCCAATGTACATAGATTTAGCAAAGAGCTCTTTCAGTCTCTCTGGCTAATGATGTATTAGCTCAGGATGTAGGAGCACAAACTACTGAATGCAAAGGTTGTAGGTTCAAGTCCCGGTTGACTTGGTGTGTTCAGAGCTGCTGTTCCAGAGAACATGAACATGTGGTTTATATCACACCAAAGACAAAAAAAGGTTTATAAATGAATGAAGGAAACAACAGATGTGTGTTCTTCATCAGATGACCCCTGACAGCTATTTATGATGATGTGTTGTAAGATTTGAAACTTATAAGAAGCATTATATTTTTTCAGTATTGTTGTTGGCATGCTTGCTATGCCTTGTTCACTTGCTTTTTTAGTGTAGCACAAAGACAGATTACAAATAAAGCACTGTGAAGTTTACACCAGTCAAAATAAGTATAAAATGTCCTGACTCAAATTTTTGTTTAGTGGCGCAGTGGGTAGCATGTTTGCCTCACAGCAAGAAGGTTGCTGGTTCGAGCCTCGGCTGGGTCAGTGGGTGTTTCTGTGTGGTGTTTGCATGTTCTTCCCTTGTTTGCATGGGTTTGCTCCGGTATCCCCCACAAGTCCAAGAACATGTGCTATAGGTGAATTGGAAAGTCTAAATTGTCCATAGTGTATGAGTGTGTATGGGTGTTTCCCAGTGATGTGTTGCAGCTAGAAGAGCATCCGCTGCGTAAAACATGTCCTGGATAAGTTGGTGGTTCATTCTGCCATGGCGACCCCAGATTAATAAAGGGACTAAGCCGAAAAAAAATGAAAATTTTTGGTTGGTTGAGCGATGAATGCAGGGAAAAAGTCACAAGTTGGAGCCTCTGATGAACATTTGTATTTACTTCTGCACACACTACTTTATACACTATGTGTTCTGGCTTTACCCATTTTAAAGATAAATATTTTCCATCAGACCTAAATAAATTAAACTTTACCACCAAAGTGATCTTTGGCAGTTTTCTGTCCACACAACATGCTCAAAACCAAAGGTTACTTTAGTATTTTGATACTTTCTGCTGATGAAAGTTGGTCATTAAAAGTTTTTAAAAAATTCTCCTAGGGTAGGATAGGACAGTGGAGATTACAGACAGGAAAGCATTGGGAACAGGCAGAGCGAGGAAAAGGTTTGGCAAATGATCTTGTGGTGGGAATTGAACTCTAGTCTCCGTGAGCACCTCAGTATTACTGTATGTGTCAACTTAATAACCACTAGGCTATTGGCACTAGCCACTGCAGAGCTTTTAAATTTAAATTTGAGTGTTGAATCTCAAGGGTTGTACCTGAATGCCCATTTAGATTCCTTGTATTATCCTGTCCTCTAGTTTACAGGTATTTATCTATCATTGACGTCCAGCCATTTTGGGGCACTCGAAGAGGTTAGTGACATTTGTATTTAGGAAAGCCAACTAATTTTGCTATGACTAAAACGGTCATTTAATGAACATCATTTCACTCATATTTTGAAACATTAAGCCAGAGGTGTCTAAAGTAGGGCCCGCCATCTCATCTGAAAAGACAGGGAGAATGATGGTTGATTTGGGCGAATACCTTTGATAGTGATTGTCATTTCTAATTTAATGTATTTGTTTCTTTGTTTAATTGAGGAGCTACAAAAAAATTCAACTAAATTTAAATGTTTCATATGAATCAGACTTAAAAATGTAAATACTTGACAGATAGAGGACAACGCACAAGACATCAGGGAGCAAAACAAGGCAAAGGCAGGAGCAGCTCGACTAGTGTATTCAGTATTGAGCTACATTGTGTTATAAATGGGATAGTTTTTACTATAATAAGTTAATTATAAACAAAAAAAAATAAACTGCATCATCATTTAATATGTTTTAAAGTAACTTTTTAGTTATTTTTTAAATAATAAGCAAACTAATTAGCAAATTTTATGTAATATGGATTGGTATATTTAACTTCGACCCACAGCCATCAATCAAGTTTGGTTTTTGGCCCTTTATAAGAAAAAGATTGGGCACCCCTGCATTAGACTCATTCATTAAAATAGTTTTCTACTGTATACAAACTTACTGTAAACTGAACTGATGCAGATACCAAAGGTGAAATTCACATGTCAAAACAGAACATGTTTTTTATTCTGGACTTTGACAAGTCAATTTACTTTCCATGCATTAATTCCCACATGCACTCATATGTACTGTAGATGGCCATGACCACACCTAACTGGTCCAGGTTAAGTCAGGTTTATGAGTGAAAAGGGGCCCAAATCAGGGCTCTGAACCGGTTCAAGGAACAGAAACGAAAAACGGAAACGAATGACATTTTGCAGGAACAGAAACGAAAAACGAAAAAAAGATAAACTTTAATCATTCTGAACAGAAACGTTTAAAGTCAACCGGTTAATAACGTTATTTTATTGTTCTCTTTATTATATGAATTTGGGAGACAAAAAGCATTAATTTAAAGCATGTCTACAAATGCGACAGTGACGCATACAACGTGAAATGCCCGCGAAGCAGACGTCATAAGCGAGAGTTGTTTCTGATGCAATGAGCTTGTCTTAAAGGTTACCGAGAACCTGCTTTTTCATGTACAAAGGTATGTTTGGGTTTAAGTTATTGTTAACTTGTATTAGTACTAAATAATTATTGATTGTCGATTGTTTTTAGATGGGTCTGCATAAAGAAAATCATTTTGTTAATGCTTCCCTTATGACAAATCATCTGATAAATCGATCTGTAATAGCCTATTGAAGGATGAGGGGCAGATCATAAACATGATAGATAAAGTTTTGAATGATATGATATATTATCAAACCACCCAATCATTTTCCATTCAAAGAATTACAGTAATTAATAGCTTAGTCCTTATAAACAATCCATTAATAAAATACATTATTTACAAGGCTACTGATGAATTAACCAAATATGCAATATGATCCGCAAAATGATCACAGTGAAATAAGGTAAGCGCTCGTTTTTATATAAACTATAAATGTCTGGCCGTGATGCGTATTTAGGCATATGCCAGTCCATAAAAATATAATAAAGTTGAAACACTTAATAATCATATTAATAATAATATTTTAGAGGAAGTATATGTAAATTTTGCAACAACCAATGTTTGGTCTTCTTAACCCATAATTAAACGTCATAGCCTACTTTTTGATTACTCGGATTAACGGCAGCACCAGCGGACATCAATGAGATCTGTGCATAACAGGGTTTTATGTCTCCCCAATATGCGAAGTCAAGAGAGTGCACGACTCCATAAGGTAATATAAACTGCACACACTTCATTATGTAATGTGTGAAATCGGGGACGCGTCTCACCGTGCAAAGCATAACTTTTTAAATGCCCATGCTTAATCGATAAGGTCTATCGGTTTTGGGTTAGGCCTACCGACAATAAATGATTGAGTAATCGTTAGCATCCCTAGTTTAATCAATCGTAAAAGTATAGTGTCAATGTTATTAAAATGCGCACACAATCTATCAATTAATATATCCAATACAGGGCTAGACGTTTTGCCTTGGTGCACCTTTTTTCTTAAGTGCCCCACGCATTGCATTGTATGCAATTTTATATTATTATTAAAGATAAATAAGACACGAATATGAGAATGATACTTTTTATATTTTTACACCAACAAAAATATCTTGTGGCATGCACTTATTTAATAAAAATCTTTGTAATTGTAACATTCAACATGCAATAAAGTACTATAAAAAAAACCTAAACCGCAAAATCTTTTGTATTTAAGTAAAATTATGTTTTATACTCGGCCTATGCCTCAATCCAAAAAGCATATATTTATAGATTACACCAATTAAACTAAATAACTATATATTACACTAAATAGGCTAACTAAAATTGGCTATACAATCTTATTTTCTGATTAGAACAAAAGATATTTAACAATGCCGCACCACTGATAACCACGGAAATCGCGGAAACCGCAGCTAGTGAGCACTTTTTCCGAAGTTATGCTTTTCTTTTTTACTCTTAATTACTGTACGTTTAATGTTAAATAAATCAAACATTTATATTTTTAGATGAGCCTATAGTCAAAATTTGCAGAAACTGCAGCCGCACATTGAATCTGGTCTTATCTTATCTCGCTCTTGCTGTCATCCAGACATTGATACCTACGCCACAAAAACGTCAAGTCGCAAAACTGAGGTCAGGACCAGCTGAAGCACTTGCGAAATGTCAAAACAGCACTGAAATGAACAAATTATTACGCTATAACTAAATTGCATGTTAGTTATAGTGTAAAACGCCCATAATGAAGCTTTAAACGGGGTGGAGTAACAACTTCTTTAGAGAAGAACTTCATCATTTTTTTGTGCAAATTATATTGTTTTACACAAACACGCATTTAAAATAAAATCCAATATTAGTTTTGGTAAAAAACATGCACTCGCTTTCCATATTAATTGAAATATATGTAAATGGAACATATAGAGCCTGTGTTTGCTTTACTAATATTGTTGAGAAGTTGAACATTACGTATTATATTCATAAACATAAAATCACTTACAAAAGCTAACACTATTCTAATATCATATATAAATCATATAAATAAATAAATAATGAGGCGATTTATTATAAATATATTTACTTTAATAATAGTATTAATAATATTAATGATTATTATTATTATTATTATTAGTAGTAGTAGTAGTAGTAGTAGTAGGATATTAGTAGGATAAGTAGGATATTGTTTATTTATATTTTTTTAAGTCTACTTTTACAGTTTGACATATGCAAACTACAGCAGAAAGTTCTAACCAACAGGCCCATATCATATACAGTACAGATACTTAATAAATAACCTACTAAAAATTAAAAGAATTTACGTATGCTATGCTTTTTATTTTCACAAACTTTAGAGATGTAACATAAATTCCGCTTTAGCCTATAGGTTAGCTTTCGCCATGAGGCTGTGTTCTACATGATATCAATGTTTTCAAAGTGCACTGCAAATGGAGCGCAATTGTAAACATGAAGATTGCTAAAGCTGAACTGTAAAAATACTTTGAAAGCAAATTACACATAAGAGAGATGACTTTAATGCTTTATTTTTTAATAATTCCAACTTTGAATGTAAGAATGTTCTAAATGAATAGGGCATATGGGGGATAAGTGAGAATAGAACACAGCCAGAAACTGTTTCCAACTACAGCTCCAGAGGTGTCAATTCAAGTGCTCAAGTTTGCGACGTAGTTTGCGAATGTTTGTGGGAGCGATGGATTTGGGAACATTATTTAGACGGAACTTGCGACCTAAGTTGGCTAACGATGGTTTTGGGAAACGCACCCTAGAGCGAGTTAAAGGTCTCATTGGATGTCAATCAAATTAATCAAGCTCTAGCCACGTATAAAATAATAGGAAATTTTATTATTTTAAGATTTTAGACGACGGGTTAGTAATTATATTATACATGGTTAGGCTATTCAAGTCAATATAATAATAACTTTAATAAAAAAAATGTGGTGGGCCAGTGAAAAAGCATCTGTAGGCCTAGTGTATACTGTTTAACAATCAATTTAAATGATGTCATAAATAAAAAAGCTGCATTAATTCCCGCCCTGTCATTTGCACAAAAAAATGTCATTCATAACACATGCGAACTGTAGACCTGCAGTGTGTAGCCTAAACTGTATACAGGGGGTGTTGGTCAATAGCCTACCGCACATAATTGAACAAATATATCAGAGGGAGATTATGTTAGCCTAATTTGAGAGATTTAAAAAATAAAAGACATTTAAAAAAAGGAACAACCCGCAAATCGGCACCAAATAAAACTGTGTCCCGTGTTTCAGCACTTGCAGCTGAATAAGTAGTGGGGCTGTGTGTGTAGCGCCTTTAAGCAGCCTGTCAATCAACTGCTGCTGGTAAGGAAGAGCGCGCATAAGTGCGCAAAGCCAGTATACCTAGATATAACCAAAAGCAAGTTCATATTTTAAGTATTCAGCAGCGACTTAGAGGATGCTGAATTTTTGTTTAATAAGGAACGCAAGAACAGAAACGAAAAAAATATCAATTCTGCTCGGAGTGAACTGATTAAATTTTTTTTCCGTTTTTAAGCCCTGTCCGCAATCACACCTTTTCTCAGAGTTTGTTGGCCCAGCCCTTTGACTCAGCCTGGAGACTCTGAGACAGAACAGGACGTTTCAGTTATCATCCGAATAATTAAAGGCACTCCTATGGTAAAACTCTTTCCAAAAGAATTGTATTGGGGGCTTTTTCTTTCCAAATTAGAGGCCTGCATAGCCACTCCTGCAAATTCAAAGTTATGCTAACACATTTTGCTATCTTACACCAGCAAACATCGGTAATGTTTCACATTGAACATAAAATTGTATCATGGTGAGCTATGTGCTGTGCAAGGACTTTAGGAACATTCCTCAGCTTGTACGGACAAGAATCAATGCATGTCTGCAGAGCTTCAATATGAGAAGTTTAAAGGCAAAGCCAGCAGCAATTATAACAAAGTCAGGTTGAATTGTAATCTATCCTTCAAATTGTACACTCAAAAAAATATATTTTGCTGCTTGTTCAAACTAATTACATAAAAATAAGCTGAAACAACTCTTGAGATTTGTTTGGAACAACTTAATTGTTTTATGTTCAATCCACTGAAATGTGTTAACTTAATTGATTTGTGTTGGGACACCCTGCATTTTTTCACACTCCAAAAATTATTTTTGCTGCTTGTTTAAACTACTTATTTAAAATGAGCTGAAACAACACAATTCTTCATTTTTTAGGGGGACAACTTAATTATTCATGTTCAATCTACTTAAATTTGTAAAAACAACTAAGTTAACTTAATTGATTTGTGTTGGGAAAACATGAAGGAATTACTGTATGTGGAACTCAGCATTTTTACAGTGCAATTTAGGGTACATTAACATGACAATAATGTACAATCAAAAATAAATTTTTTAATAGTATTGTATTGTGATGTCAGGCCAAAAGTCTGCAATGTTTTTAGTAAAGAAACTAAACGTGCCCATGCAGTTGCCTGTAGACTGAACACTTATTATGCGTTTCTGCATGACATCATTGTTTTCACAAAATTCTGTTTTTGTAATTTAAGGAGATCAGATTAGTATCATTTTTCAAAGCCTTACACGTTGAAACCAGTATTTAAAAGTTAGCATTTTCATTCCCCCCAAATGTTGTTGTGCTAATGAACAGGGGTTGTATTACAGAAAGATCCTAACTTTAAAATCTTATCCTATCTAAATGGTAATATCAGTTAAAACCACATGTAATACAAAAGATTTTACAGAACAGCATTTCATAAGTGCATTATCATATCTTAACTACTGCTATAAGAAGGTAACTTAATGCAACCCAACAGCTGTCCTGACTCCTAATTTCAAAATTATTTGAGAGCTAACAGGAAAAAAAAAACTTTTAGTGGTGTTCTGTACATAGACTATTGAAAATGAAGAGCAGGTATGATGGTAGATGGTATTAATGGTAGAAAACCCCTGAAAATGTGTTGCATTTCGGCGTCAAAACATAAAAGTTATTAAAGACTGCTCCACATATTACAACCCAGAGACCAACGAAGTGTCAATAGTGCAAGTGACCAATGCTTTATGATTTCTGTAACGTTATCTCACTGCAATTCATTACTTTTTGATTTAGTGGCTAATTTGTATCAATTAATACATGCAGGGGTGGATCTAGTGATTTTGGGGCCCTAAGCAAGAAAGTAAAGGGCGGGGCGGTTTGGCATGTGAGGTGCCGGATCAGCTTCCAGAGGTGCCAGATCAAATTTTAGAGGTTCCAGATCCGGCTTGTTCCGGCACAAATTAAGTCCTCTTTATAGGTATCATTTATACTTCTAGGTATTTTTGGGGGGCCTTCAGATATGCTTATTAGTTAAATCCGCCTCTGAGTTTTTGATTTAGTGGCTAATTTGTATTAATTAGTACAATCTCATTCGTACATTTTAGTATGACTTACTCATCCCCCAACGAGGAGTAGGTTTAGAGGTGGGGTTTGGGGGCACGTCTCCTTTTAAAATAACTTTTCTGACTATACAGTATGTAAAATGTAAAGTAGTTGCATTTCATAGTGAGCAGCTTGCATGGTATTGGCTGCTGCTTAGCAACAGATCTGATAGTTGATTGTAGAACTTGATGTCACGATTTAAGATTTACAAACTACAAATGTGATACGATTGTGTTTGACAGGAGAATCACAAATAAGAATTGCTACTTATCACAATAGCAGCTCAGGGGTTAACACTGTCGCCTCAAAGCAAGGTCGCTAGTTTGAGTCCCAGCTGGGTCGGTTGGCATTTCTGTGTGGAGTTTGCATGTTCTCCTCGTGTTGGCGTGGGTTTCCTCTGGGTGCTCTCATTTCCTCTATGCGCTATAAATGTATTGGGCGAACTAAATTGGCCATAGTGTATGATTGTGTGTGTGAATGTAAGAGTGTATGGGTGTTTCCGAGTACTGGGTTGTGGCTGGAAGGGCATCCGCTGCATAAAACATATGCCAGAATAGTTGGCGGTTCATTCCGCTGTGGTGAGCCCTGATAAAAACGGGACTAAGCTGAAGGAAAATGAATGAATGAATTTATAACAATAAGAATTGTTTCTGTAATATGAATTTGCAAGAAGAAATTCCAATTTAATGTACTATATTTTAAGTTAAGAACTAAGAATAGAACGTTTCTGTTATACACCCTCTGATTAATATTTGCTAAATTATTATTATTATTATTTTTTTTTTTGGTAAAAACCTCCTGATTACTTTTTCTCCAAAACTATGGCCCTTTTACTCACACAAAGATTTGTTTTCCGGTATCAGACCAGCTGTTCTCATTCTATTGATATTCATGAATACTCTTTACAGAGTGCACTCTTTCCACAAGTGTTTCCTTAGCAAAGAGCAGCAACCCACACTCTGATCTACACAATAACTAAAAGTGCACACAAAGTACACGTTATTTTTTAAATACAGTATAGACAGAACTTTTTTTCTTTTCATATATTCGTATCATGTAATAAGAACTGAGAAACTGAGACTGATTTGCAAAACCTGTTTAAAGAACGACTCCACCCAGTAGTAAATGTTGTTTCATTTCACGAAGACAGTTATTTCATGAGGCCATGTTTTGGTGAATGGTTGTAACCATATTTGGAAATTAATCTCAAAGACTTGGGTGTGGACATGAAAAAGGGTGTGGTTTAAGGGGTGTGGCCTAGAGGGGTAGGATCCCACTTTCTCACAAGTGATTGGTGGGCTTTCGTGAAAAGGAAAATATCCTGTGCCTCAACATGAGTGTGATTATGAATATGCTTGAGCAAGCACACAGCTCTCATGTTTCATCTTAAGAGCTGCTTTTACTTTCAACAGAATCATAAATCTTGCAAGATACAGATGTCGAGTAAATTTAGGAAAAATGGGTTTTTCTAATTGAAATGAGAGACAAAAATGAAGTAAATGTAAACCTACACTGCAGCAAATGCTGTAATTAGCCTATGCATGAGGGAATTCTCATAGACTGGCTTTTATATAGTATCATGAAACAAATCCAAATAAAAAAGGTGTTCATAAAGCAAGAATATTTTCCATTTAAAGATTGTACTAGTTTGCTGTCAATGTAAGCTCTGTAAAAGGAGATGCATTTAGAAAAACACTGTCAAAAAAGGCAACATGTGGAAGCTGTGTAATAAATTACAACCAAATGATCATGTAAAAGTTTAACGGTGGAAGTTACAACCCAGTGTACAAGACAGTAAAAAGACACTCTGGTGAATACATGCATTAATAAATCACTATCTGGATCAATTTCAAGAATTGCGTTATTGACAATTTAGAGCCCCACCTAAATTACAGCTTTCATGTTCAGACAGTGAGGAACACAAACGCAATGACTAACCCATCAACAATTCACTTTTCTTTCTTGCACAGTTTGATGATGCCACACAAAGCCTGAATTAAGCTGAGGGCACAATGCATGCTTTATAGTTCTGCATGACACTGTATTACTCCAGTGAGATCTAGAGTAAACCTCGACCCCCTAAAATGTATGGTGCAACTTTGAGGTTGCAAAGAAAACTCACCAGCATATTGTACATTAACTTAACAGAAACAGGTTTTCACTATTTAACAGACTGACTGATGGCATATTCTAATATACTTGAGATAAGTATCTTCAAATAAATATTGTCTAAACCAATACATACAGTAACTGTAAATCAATTAGCAGTTAAACTAGCATACATACAAGTGCTAAAATGGTGCACATACAAAATATTTAAAGTTACATATGAAACAGTAGTTCAATTCTGTATGTAGTACCAACTTTGGTTCAATATATCATTTTCTCAAAATTTGGTCGAAAAATGGGTGTGTTTGGACACACCATTAGGATTGGCTATGCTGTTTTTATTTTTTTACTTTGTTGATTCTGCATTAGTTACACTTTATTGTCCCCAATGGGGAAATTTGTCTTGGACTCTAGGTCCACATTTGCATACACTGAACAAAAACAGACATTCAATCATTAACAAATATTACATATTTAAAAGTCTAATTGATGTAGGTAAAAAAGATTTCTTAAAATTATTATATCTGCACACAGGCAGCCTGTATCGTCGACCAGAAGGCAGTAACTGTGCGAGGGGTCAGCTAATATTTTAATAGCTTCGTCCTGAAGTGATTGCTCAGGACTGATATTCCCTTTTTCCCTATGATTCTCACGGCTGTTTTCAGAAGATGGCCCTTCAGCTTAGCTTTAGATTGAACTGTAATGTTTCTGTACCACCCAGTAACTCATGTAGGTCATGGGGCCTATTTGTGGCTGAATAAATGTTGACCATTTTTGCAAGCTGGAATAGTTTGTAGAATTTTCATTTTCACTAGTGTAAATCAATAACAACAATAATAAAAAAAACAAATCTAAAAGTGAAGATCAACTTTCAAAAAAGTTATCATGTTTTTAATTGAATATTTTGAATAACTGCAAGTAAACAGTAAAAACTTGTTAACGATGTAAAAATAGCATTTGATTTTGTAAAGCTGCTTTGAAACAATAATTATACAAATAGACTTAAATTCAGCATTCACAAATTATTATTTAATATCAACTGATTAATGTCATCTTATATTGACGATTCAGTAAATAAAATAAAAAATGAACTAAGGGAGCGGAATTTTAAAAGAATTTTAATCATCAGCCATTCCCCAGTAGTTTAATAGTTCACATAATTAGACTGAATGACCAGTGTTCTGGTGTCACAATGGAAATAACATATTGGTCAACATTTTGGAGACATCAAGAGTTTATTTACTTATATAAATGCCTTGATCCCCAATACTGAATTTACTAGATCAAAATTACAATACAACCGTTATACTTCCAAAAACATTATATGTCAATATAGTTCAAAATTTTATTTATTCTTATGATGGCAAAGCTGAATTTTCAGCATTATAGTTTTAAGTGTCACGATACTTTAAAAATCATTGAAGTATGGTGGTCTGATGCTCAAAAAATACTTTTTATTGTATCAGTTGTGCTACTTCAAACTGAAATTTTGTGTAAACTCTCACTAAAAAACGTTTGACTATCAGGAACATTAAAAATCGACAGTAAAATCATTACAAATGTTAGGAAACATTTCATTTCTAATAACTACTGTTTGTGAACATTCTATTCATAGATATTTTACCAGAGCAGCAAATCAACAATGCCTTTTTTATTGTATATTTGATATAATAATAGCAATGGGTGATCAGAATAGACTAAATGTCTTAATGTCTCCAAACATTTGACAGATAGTTCTGCAAGTAAAAATGTTTACTATGAAAGCATTTCATCAAATATTTAATGAAAGTTTGATCATTAGGAAAGCAAACATTCAAGGTAATTTTCAAACCAGTTTCACATGATCAACCTGCACACATAAACTTACCTGTTTTTAATCACATATATGGGGCTTCAAGACCTCTTTTATCTCACAATCCAATCTCCTACATTTTGTAACTTGTACTACTCGATTGGTTGCATTGCATGAATTAAAAGGAAATACTTGGGTGAAACTCATCAGTCCCAACATCTGATAGTATCACTGTTTTGACCAATGGATTAACAATGGGCTAAACCAGTTTAAGAAAAACAAACTGCACTGGGGGCCAAAATACCACACAAGCAATGCTTGTTAAAAGAGTGGTTGTGAAACCACTCCTGAATTTTTACAAAGAAATATGCCTGCTTTTTCTTGCTTCCCTGCTAATGTGCTAATGTTGTAAAGTCAATAAACCTGACAGAATCTCTTCCTGCTGTACTTGGTGAATATTCACAAGGCTGAAAGCAGACTGTCCACTTTAGAAGCAAGACTGCAGTTCGAAATCATTTGAACATGATACGGGTGATAGTGACATGCTAACAAAAGCAGCACGCGTTGCTAAATAATGCCACCTAAGGACAGGTACAAAAATAACCACACTGCTCTTGCAGCCACTGCACACTGCTGTGAGCTCTGACACTCACCTCATAAAATTCAAATCTCACACGATAATGAAAATGCTGCACACATTCACGTTTGTACAGTGTATTTTTATAAGATAATAAAAATCTACTTTGCATGCATCTGCGTCAGCCCTCTGGGAACCACAGAACAAGGTGGTGAAGCAGTGTCCGTGACAGAGCCATTGAAGTGAGAGAACAGAAGCTTGATTGTTTGACTGGAAAGAGGAGCCTGCAGGTCACAATGGCTTCCAGGATGAGCGCCAAGTCTCAGCATTCAAGTCCTTAATCAAATATTCTCATATTTAATACACCTGCATTGCACTTAAAGCAAACTGAGGGCCTCATACCTCTGTGAATCATAAAATATTCATGGAGTTGTATGGTCTCCCTTGCATTTAGAGAATGTAATCTGGTTATGTAAGTAAAAGGGGCTTTAAATTGCAGAGAACTTGTAAATTCTGAGTTGTAGTACATGCAAGAAGAGGGTGTGTGAAATTTCTATAAATTTAACCTTGTTTTTCTACTCGGTTTCTCTCTTAATATCTCTGCTTTTTACGTGAGTATGCATGTGCATCTAAGGCAGGGTGTGGCCTGGCCTTCAATGCTGAACATACTCCCATACCAGCCCAGCAAGATGGGCGTATGTATCACTTGGACAGGGGCAAAAGGCAGGGCAGAAGCCTGAGGCAGAAAGGGGATTGGCCAGGTGAGCCCCTCCCATGAGGTACGAGGTATAAAAGCCACTGCACTGCTTGAAGAAGGCACTCAGAGGGATTTTACTTTCCTCTTAGTGAGCTCTCCTGCTCCAGATCTCTGTCTCATCCTGCTCCTTTTCTGATCCTCACCCCCTTATAGACGACAGAAGCCATGTCTACTTCGATCAAAACCTTCACCAGCACTGGAAGCATGAGCGGTGGCATGGGCGGTGGCATGGGTGGTGGCGGAATTAGGAAGAATTTTTCTAGCATGTCAACCAGTGCAGTACCAATGGGCAGCAGGAGCTCAGTGTCCTTCCGTCGCTCTGGTGGTGGTGGCGGTGGTGGCTTTGGAGCAGGATCTGGAGGAGGCTTCGGCTACAGCATGGGTGGCGGTGGCGGTGGCAGTGGCAGTGGCTTTGGAGGAGGATTCGGCAGTGGTGGAGGATTCGGCAGTGGTGCAGGATTCGGCGGTGGTGCAGGATTTGGTGGTGGATCAGCATACGGGGGTGGAGCAGGATATGGTGGTGGATTTGGTGGAGGGTTTGGCCCTGGCGGTGTGGTGCCCATCACAGCTGTCACAGTCAACCAGAACCTTCTAGCCCCACTGAACCTAGAGATCGACCCCAACATCCAAATTGTCCGCACCCAGGAGAAAGAGCAGATCAAGACCCTCAACAACCGCTTTGCCTCCTTCATTGACAAGGTTAGTTTTTTTTTTTCAAACATACACAGCACCACAATACAACAATCTAATACAATTTTGAGACTTTTCCAAACTTGTGTTTTCATGCTCACATTTTGTGGGCCCTGGTCATTAAATATTAAACAGCCAGTCACTAGCGCACACAGAAATCTCACATTGCAGTATAAGATCGGCAGGCATTGCATATGCCATCATTTCCTTTATTAACACTAAACATCAGTCAAGCAGTCTACATCTTAGCGAAGGCTCATGTTGTTTTCTTAGTATGCAATTGTTCTTAGGCAGTGAGGTTGAGTTTGGAAACCCAAGCCAGGTAAGATCCAATGACTGGGCCATTCCAAATAAGGGCATGGATCAAGTTTGCCATCTATTCCTATGGTAGCAGAAGTATGGTGTGTGTGTGTGTGTGTGTGTGTGTGTGTG
The DNA here is from genome assembly GCA_903798205.1 of Danio tinwini. Lineage (NCBI taxonomy): Eukaryota > Metazoa > Chordata > Actinopteri > Cypriniformes > Danionidae > Danio > Danio tinwini. The sequence continues at coordinate 766,564 of CAIGQZ010032389.1, forward strand.
TGTGTGTGTGTGTGTGTGGGTGTGTGTGTGTGTGTGTGTGTGTGTGTGTGTGTGTGTGTGTGTGTGTGTGTGTGAGAATATTTTTTATAATTTACTCTGTGCATTATCCCTAGATGTTTGATTGAGGTAACTTCATGTCGGTCCTAAAAATGACATCAGTAATTACCTACACAAAGCTAGTTTCCTGTTTGTATTCTTTGACATCTTTGGGGAATTCACAATGTAACCACACCTAGTCAATTTTGCCCCGCTATCCCCTTTGATTTATATCCAGTTGTATGATTCTGACAAGAGATATGATCAGCAATGATGAAGCTCATATATCCCCACTGATGTCATTGATGCTTTGTTTTTTCATGCGAGTCCTGCAAGTTCAAAGTCATTTTGTGGTTGTGCACAAAATGACTTGCATGTTGTAGATCTGCAAGAGGGCGGGTACAGTTAGCACCCTGAGGGTAAGGTGTGCCATTTCATCTCTGTTTAGGCCTGCCACTTGGCACAGTTCTCCTAGGAGCCTCACCTTTATGCCAGGAGGGAAACATTGTTTTGGGAGCATAAATTGAAGCTTGAAGAGTCTGAACATGTTGTGTGGTGTCATTTGAGGTTTACATTTCATTAACAGGGAGTGCCCATATTAAAAGGACAGTTATTCCATCACAGGAGTACTAGCCAACTAGGTATGACACATAAGCTAATACATTTTTATAGGGACATCCATCATAGGTGTGTCATCTTGAGAGGTGTGATTGATAATTTCATCTTGTTGATTATGAAAGATCACTCATACCTTCTTTTTCTAACAAAACAATTTATTCAAATCCTTAATTGCTTTATCTCCAACACAGGTGCGCTTCCTGGAACAGCAGAACAAAGTACTAGAGACAAAATGGAGTTTATTGCAAGAACAGACCACTACCCGATCCAACATCGATGCCATGTTCGAGGCCTACATCGCCAACCTGCGCAGACAGCTTGACGGACTTGGCAATGAGAAGATGAAGCTAGAAGGAGAGCTGAAGAACATGCAGAACATGGTGGAGGACTTCAAGAACAAGTAAGAAGCTGTGCTAGAACAGGTTTAAAGGCTATGAGCTACATTATGTGTTGGTATTATAATTTGACAAACGTTGTGCTAAAATGGAAAACTTTTCTTTGCAGATATGAAGATGAAATCAACAAGCGTGCCGCAGTGGAAAATGAATTTGTCCTGCTCAAGAAGGTACTGTAAAACCTTCATCTGCTGTGTTGACCTATATTTACATTTTTTATTATTTTTACTTGAGTCGAAAGAGTCCAATACTGAGGTCTATGCTTGCTTTCATAGGATGTCGATGCTGCCTACATGAACAAGGTTGAGCTTGAGGCTAAGGTTGACTCCCTTCAAGATGAAATCAACTTCCTTAGGGCCATCTTTGAGGAGGTGAGAGTTTTAATGAAGCTATATTACCCCTGACATGCAAGTTTTCGTTGTCAGCTGTATCTCAATGCCATCTACCTTCCCCTTGCCATTTTAGGAGCTGCGCGAACTCCAGTCACAGATCAAAGACACATCAGTCGTTGTGGAAATGGACAACAGCCGCAACCTGGACATGGATGCCATTGTTGCTGAGGTCCGCGCTCAGTATGAAGACATCGCCAACCGCAGCCGTGCTGAGGCTGAGACCTGGTACAAACAGAAGGTGAGAAAGACTTTCAAACAGCACACCAACATTGTTAAAATTAAATGTACTTAACTGACAGGTCCTAATGACACTGTTTCTCTTTTCACCTAGTTTGAGGAGATGCAGTCCTCTGCTGGCAAATACGGAGATGACCTTCGTAGCACCAAGGCTGAGATTGCTGATCTCAACCGCATGATCAGCAGACTTCAAAATGAAATCGAAGCTGTCAAGGGACAAGTAAGTAGCTTGTTATTCTGTGGATCAGGCTCCATTCTATATTGCCAACCAAATCCTTAAGGACAGGAATAATGTAAAAGTCTCTGAAAACTGAAGTTGTAATGTCCTCTTTGAATTGCTCAGCGTGCCAACCTAGAAGCTCAGATCGCAGAGGCTGAGGAGCGCGGAGAGCTGGCAGTGAAGGATGCCAAGCACCGCATTAAGGATCTGGAGGATGCCCTGCAAAGAGCAAAGCAGGATATGGCGCGCCAGGTGCGTGAATACCAGGAGCTCATGAACGTCAAACTGGCCTTGGACATTGAAATCGCCACCTACAGGAAACTTCTGGAGGGAGAGGAATCTAGGTCAGTCACCTTGTTTCTCAAATTAAGCTATGCATAAAATCTCTTGAAATTTGTTTTATATTGACATTCATTTATATTTAACTTCATCAGAATTGCAACTGGTGGCAGTGCTGCAACTATCCACATCCAGGAGTCAAGCAGCAGCAGTAAGTTTATTATATTTTTCTATCATTAGCTATATAAAAGGCTTTATCGTCAGTGTATGTTTTGTTGTATAACTGCATTTGAGTTTAATAAAACTAATGTGTTTGTCTGTTGTTTCACAGGCGGTGGCGGCGGCGGTGGATTTGGATTCGGTGGTGGCAGTGGATTCGGTGGTGGCAGTGGATTTGGTGGTGGCAGTGGATTTGGTGGTGGCAGTGGATTCGGTGGTGGCAGTGGTTTCGGAGGTGGCAGTGGATTTGGATATGGTGGTGGCTCAGGGATGTCGATTGGTGGTGGCTCTAGCATGAGCATGAGTGGCGGCGGTGGCGGCCAAATGTCAATGTCCCGTTCCTCTATAGTGTCTAGTCAGAAGCGCCGCTTCTAAACCAAACACGTCCACCCAGATCCCTCCTTCCAAAATATCAGCTACCACCTGGGCAACTCTTTTTCACTTTTTCACTCCACATTTCAATGTTTTCATACCTTTTTGACGTGTTTAACGTCCCCCCAAAAATGCCATGACCAAAAGAGACTTTAATGTCAAAGTGTTATATACCTGCAAAATGTTTTTTTACATTCACTGTGCTGTCTTTGATTCTTGTATCTTCTTGGCATTGCTTCTCAAACAGAGTACAACTGTCCTTTAGGGGATGCACAAAGGGAAAAGAGCTAATGAGACAGACAAAGCATGGAGCTCAATTATTTTTTCAAAGTGAATAGCTTTTGTTGCTCTGTCACAACATGCAAGTATTAAAGTGTACAAAGAAATGAATTCTGCAGCACTACAACAGCAACTTTTAATGTTTCTACGGCATACTCATAGTGCAACAAAAGTTACCTTTTGAGATTATACTGCCCTCAGAAAGGAGTAAATGTCTGGCAAATGTCAGTTACACCAATTTTTACTCTTTTCTTTACCTGATTTTGGATGATGGGCCGATGAGCTGTTCTGTACCACATGGAAACATCAATAAATCAGGGTTATATACAATCTTTTGTCTTCAGTTGTTCTTTTATTATGCTTTTCTTTTTTACTAAACAAAGGAATGCACAAATGCAGCTAATATGCAGCTTGATATCAAATATATACTTTCCAATAAAAAAGCTATTTATGGTTAATAATTTTCAAGAAAAGTTTGAATCTAATGGCCCTAATAAAGAAAAAAACATTTACAAAACATTTTTGAATATTAAAAATCACTTGACAAATGGTATTTAATTTGTATGAGTCACAACACACAGTCAAGATAATCATTTCATTAAAACATATGCCAAAACATTTACTATAGCCTTTCTTATGCAAAATGTAATATCCATTTATTCCCTTTATTGTAATGGACAGGAAAGTTGTGTCACTCTTAACAACATTATGACCCATATTCTAAATTCATACTTGCACACATACCATTCATTCTATAGACAAATACAGAAAACATTCCTTGAAGGAAGTAATGGTTTTTGCAAGGTAAGTCCAACATTAATAAAATATATACAAATTAGCGTTTAATAATAACAGTTGGGAGAAAGTGGGAAGTAATATAAGCCTGTGTGGAACAAATATAAAAGTTATGTGAAGTTTTTTTTTTTATATTATTATTATGTTATCCACCACCCTTCTTAATAGGGATTATTTTGTTAGGTTATACAAAATGGTACATACGTACACACACTTCTTCTCGCCTCAAGATTAGAAAGGTCAACATCAGTAAACGACGAGAGTAACAAAAGTAACAACAGTTCAGACACTTAAACGTCGCTCTTAAAAGTACACTACACGTTAAACATTTGTTAGATAGACGCTACCGACCAGCGACCACTATTCAAACGCGTTCCCATAGGACCTAAAAACCACACCTGACCAGGCAGTGCCAAAATATCACGTTACAACAGGCAGACTGAGCTCCCATTCAATGAGGGTTAACCTGGCAGGTCAGTCAGTCTTACTCAAACGTCTTTAAGGACAATTCTGTTGTTGTTTAAGTGGATAAATCTGATAGCAATTGCCCTGTGAGAGATACCAGCCTCTGTTAATTTATCAGATTGTGCTTGCAGGTCAGATTTATGAAATAGCCCAGCTGTGCTACGTACCTGGTACACTAACTGTCATTGAGTAGATCCGAAATTAAATCCTTTAACGGTGCAGGGAAGCGTCAATTATCAGTATTTATTGAGGTAAACTAAAGTTATTGTGTTTATCTACTACATAATGCCGCCCCCTAACGGTGAATGTACATTTCGTCAACCTGACGTCCATATGTGTAGTACAAAATAGCCTAAACTGTTTGTTTTAAACTTCTATCTATCTATCTATCTATCTATCTATCTATCTATCTATCTATCTATCTATCTATCTATCTATCTATCTATCTATCTATCCATCCATCCATCCATCCATCCATCCATCCATCCATCCATCCATC